>ML781917.1:1142703-1169808 GCA_009831015.1 Picea engelmannii | reverse complement strand
TATATATATATATTCATTTGTTGTTGAGTTCGTTGAATATATGTTATGGTTGGGAAGATTGCCTCATGTGGTTAGTTGGGATTAATCTTGACAGATTGGTTATATTCTCTCTGCGCCTTGGTAAAAATTTTCTCCGTGCATTCCTTTTTATTTTACTCATTTTACTTCAGACTTATGTTACGACCTCTTTTTACATTGATTTAACCTCAGATTAATCGTGCCCTTGCAAATGAACCTTGACGTGATTCTTATCCTTTGTATTTACTTTTAACTGTTTTGGGATGGTTAGAGTGATTTTTAAAATTGTGACAAGGGAATGTTGGGTTGGGTTTTCTTCTGATGAGCTTAGTTTTTCCTTGCAAGAGAGAGTGCCATTTTTAGGCGAGTGGTTCCTGTGTTGTCCTCCTAAATTTTATGAGTTTTCCCCCATGAGAAGGAACCATCCCTTGGGTGTTTTTCCTGTGGTGATTGTCTCTCATGAATTTGGAGTTTTGGGAACTCTTTCCTCTATCTAAACCTTTTCTTTTCCTGTAGCGATTTCCTCTCACGATTTGGGAGTTTGGGGAAAATCTTTCTTGTGTCTAAATCTTCGTTTTTCCTGTAGAAATTTCCTCTCACAATTTGGGAGTTTGGGGAAACTCTTTCCTCTTTATAAACCTTCGCCTTTCCTGTAGTGATTTCCTCTCACGATTTGGGAGTTTGGGGAACTATTTTCTCTGTCTAAACCTTGGGTCTTCTTGTATCGATTTCCTCTCATGAAATTTGGAGTTTGGGGAAATTTTTCCTCTTCTGTCTATACCTCACGAATTTACCACCTATTCTTACCTTAGAAAAATGAGGCCTTAGCCTTTGCGTGGCACATGCATGCTCCTTCAGTGAATTCGAGCACTTTTCCAACGAATTTTGGGTATTTTCACTCCGCAACTCATACTTTACCTGCCCAACAAAATTTTGGGCGTCTCCTTGCGATTTGAGGGAAGACTCGGTATGCTCTACTTCTCCTCCCTCTGCGAAGTCCCACATGGTTCGCCAAGTCGTATTGGGATGCCACCTCTATGTTTTCCCTTATCTTTGCGTGGGTGGATTTCAGTTTAAGAGTAAGAAGGTGTATTAGCTAATTTATGATTGGTGAGAATTTTGATATATTGCTTTTAATGGGTTTAAATTTATCGCTTTAGTTATCGTTTTAGTTGAGTCTATATCGCTTTATATTCTTTAATGAAATAGTTGATTCTTTTAATGCTTTATGCTCTTCATTCATAATATGGTGACAAATTGTCTCGATGTGCCTTAAGACTATTTGGATGGTTAATAAGTAATCATTAGTTACTTTCTCCATCATAAGTGTAGCTAGGTTGATTATATGGTTTTTCTTACTATGCTCAAACTTCTTTTAGTGGAGAGGTGTTCTTTTATATTTTTCAATTGTTATGTGGTCTTGGGACATTCCACCTTCATCACTCCTTAGTTGATCCTTTGCTTTATAAAATAAATGCATGACCCAAGTTGTTGACGATTGTTTACCTGGACCTTAATGGTTAGCGTATAGTTAAATCATATGCACCATGATTAATGGGTAGCGCCTCTTGAACAATGACCCTTGGGTGTCGAAGAGTGACTCATGAAATAACTAGAACCATTGCGTGCACTGTGTTCTAAATATGTATGTTGGGTTCATATTAGAACTTTTGCACACAACGACAACTTGGTGTAAGGAGTTGTGGTTTATCCACAGGATTGCTCACGTTATGTAGGTTTCCCTTTTGTTTGTCAACCTCTTTTCTAAGGCCTTTATTTTGTCCAGGTAGGTGGTCTAATAACTAGATTTCTTGCAGCCCTAATAGCAATGTTGTTGAATTTAATCAAACTTATTTTAACCTTGCACAATGATTAATTATTGTTTGATGATTGATAAGGTGGTTTTTCTTGAGACCTTATCATGATGTGGATGTGTGCTTGATTTAGAAATGTTATGTTCTTGTGCCTTAACTTAATGTGGACCAACTATTTAATTAGTTCACTACTACGCTCTATCTCATGGATTCTCCTTCCTTGTGGAGTAAATCTTCTAGTCCTAGTGTGCGTAACATTGAATGTGCTCTTGGATTAATGCTTGTAAAATGTGTTGTGTCTAGAATTAAATGTTGATTGATGAGTATGTGTTTAAGACTGTGTAAGTTGTCAAGTAGATAGCTTGTTGCACCATGAATTTGATGGTTTCACTCTTGCGCCACGAGTGACGTTCACTATGCTATCTGGTGATGGGATCACGCACGCACCATGGAATAATTGTAGATTCATGTTGATTTCCTTGTTGGGTTAAGCAGGCGTCTAGAGTAAAATAGATGTTTCCCATGCACCTGGAAATAAAATAAAATTGTTTTACTTGCGGCCTCTATTGTCTCATTATGTTTGAATTAGAAATTCTTTATCTTACGCCTTGGAATTTAAGTTAAATGTGGATTATTATAATTCTACGGCGCCTTGATGATCTTTGGATGAGGTGTGAATAATATAGCTTTTAATTGTGGTGTCTAGTTCCAACGCAAAAAGAGAAAAAAAGATTACTTTTTGTTTTGTCGTTGTTTTGACGTAATGATAGGGTCGTTACATATGGTATCAGAGTGGGTTCAACCCTGCAAATCTAGATAGCCACACCTTCCACTAAATTATACACTTAAATTAATCACTTATCCCTAATTAAAACTTTATCCTATCCATGAGTTACTCATGGTTAGAAGATGTCATGAAGGTTCACGACGTGGTGATAGGAGAGGAGGCATGATGCTTCCAATAGCACCTGGGCGAGAGGGGTCCAACCCCAAAGGATAAGAACAAGTCTTGAGCATGAGCGGATTGTCACATGAGATGTGTTGGGTCTGAAAGGGTCCTTATAGGGAAATGTCAGAGGCCTTGACTAACCATTTGTACTAAGATAAGGCGAGTGTGCTTGTACCCCTAAGGGTCCACAACGTGCCCTCACCAATACTGGTAGCTTTCACATAAAAATCGAGAGGGTTAAGTTCTTGAGTCCAAGGGTGCCACTGAAATCTCATTCATTGAGGCATGGCTTGAGAGTTGGGCGATGTGCTTTGGGCTTCGTGATTTCGATCTCCAGCACGAAGGTCTGCATGGAGGTGTTCAGCTAAAGGGGATCACTCTTCTAAGGTGGAAGACACTCCTACATCAACTAAACATAGACGTCAAAGCCGTGTTATGGGAACAGTTCAATGAACAGTTGCAAGAGAAGTAATTGTGAGAGGAACTCATTGAACGCCAACTCGATGAGTTTCGTTCCTTACAACAAGGGGTCATACGATGCTATATTACAAGATCATATTTATGAAGATACTGTGGTATGCCCCACATCTGAACATTCAAAAGTGATAGGTTAGCAAGTTTGTGTGTGGCCTTAACTCTAGCTTCATGCAAAGGAGAGGTTCTAAATGCCTCGATGTTTCACAATGCAGTCCAGTAGGCTTCTTAGCTGAAGAATAATTTATCGTGGGAGTCAGGGCAGGACTCTTGCAAGACCGTATCGAATGTCGACATTTGGTGCGTAACAACATCAGACACCAACCAGATAATACTTTGTGTTATCAAGATACGTCTCTATAACCATTATTTATGACACCACGATGATGGTTTTCGAAGCAGAGAATTCCCTACAGGGGACAACCGCTTCAACAACAGTAGCAATTGGGCCTATTCAACGAAACAAATCAATCTTTTAGGATGGCGGGCCAACAACTACTAATTTAGGGACCCAAAGTACTAGACCGAAGACCGCATGCTGGACATGCGGAGAGCCATATTACCAATGTGGTTTTCCTATTGAGAGGGCCAGAGCTATCGATTCAGCAAGACACACTATCGTTGTGAAGATGGGCAAGGCCCATAGGATTCATGACCATGGTGAATAACCACCAGATCGAGCACCAGTCCACTATTCTTGAGGTGTTAGGTACCATCGCCAATCAAAATTTTATTATTTTTTAGATCCCAATGCTATAGAGAGATATATTCCTAGTACCGCATTGAAGGGATTTAGGTAAAGGAATTTGATAGGATGAGCTTAAATTCGTCAAAATGGCTTCGGGTACCAACCAATTAGTTGGAGGAAAGGGTATGAATTGTCCCTTTAATCTAGATAATAGTGTAATGAAGTTCTACCTAAACGTCACGATCCTAATATCTTATGACGACATGACTAGTATCGACTCGTGGGTAATCACATGATGTGATGCTCAACGGTAACATGATGCGGTCAATATGGACAGACTTTCAGGGAAAGAGAAGTGTGGTTGTATGAAGGAAACAAGGAGTATCCCTGAGGATCATTCTTCCCTGAATGACTAGGGTATGACAGAAGGATTAGATAACCTTCCAGTAGTACGGTAGTTTGCATACATGTTTCCAGATGAGTTTCCATGGTTTCCACCTGAAATAAGACTGGAATTTACCATCGACTTGAAGACTAGAAACGAACCGATAGCAAGAACTCCTTGTTTTATGTCGACACTTGAGTTACAGGAGTTGACCATGCAACTGAAGAGTTGTTGGACCTGGGACTTTTACGTCCAAATGTGTCCCTATGGGGTGCACCTGTTATTTCCTATGGAATAAGGAGGGGTTGTGGACACTCTGCATTTACTACTGTCTATTGAACAAGGAAACGATCAGGAACCAATATCTGTTGCAAAGAATAGATGAATAATTGATTAAATGAAAGGTGTGATGGTGTAGACAAAGATTGATTGGAGATTTGGTTATCAATAGTTGTGATTTGGGGGGGAAATATTCCTTAGCCTCTTTCAAGACATGGTTCAGACACTACGAGTTTACATTTTTTACTAAAAAACACCCTGGTATATTCATGAGTTGATGAATGGGGTGTTCTTTAATTACTTGGATAAGTTGTTCAAATATTCATTTACGATATTTGATATATTCTCAGATGATCAATGAACGTGACAAACATTTGTGCCTGGTACTACAGTGTTTACTAGAGAACAAATTATTAGGGAACCTGTCGAAATTCTCTTTTTATCAATCGAAGAATCATTATAGATGGCATGTTACATCTAACGAAGGTATCGATGTGGATCCAAAAAAGGTAGAGGGTATTATGGAATGGGATGCATTGATGAATGTCCCAGAAGTTCATATCTTCATGGGTTTAGCGATATATTATCGACGGTTCGTCGAGGGTTTTTCAAATATAGAAAATCCGATTACGAATTTGCTGAAGAAGAACAGTAAGTTTGTGTGGACTGAGAAATGCTTGGAAGCATTTCGAAGGCTCAAAGAGCTATTGACGACCACGCCGATACTAAAATTCCATGACATGGATGCAGACTTCATGGTATGCACTGACACATCCAAGGAAGGCTTAGAATGAGTGTGAGGAAAGATGGTCTAGTGAATGCTTACATCTTGAGGAGGTCAAGGAAGCATGAGGAGAACTATGTGACACATGATTTGAATTTTTTAGTGACAGTGTATTCCCTGAGAGGGTGGAGACACTACTTGATTGGATGCAAATTCGAACTAAAAATGGACCACTGTGGTTTACACCACCTTTTTACGCAAAATGACTTGAACACGCACAAGGGCACTGGTTAGAACTGATTATCGATTATGATTTTATTTTTCCTACTTAAAAGGAACAATGAACAGAGTGGCAGGCGCGTTGAGTTACAGACCACACATATTTTTAGTGATACCTCTTCAAACAAATCTATGTGAAAATATTCTAACTATAGGGCAACGTTGACTAGTATAAAGAAGGTAAGGAATTGTTTGGGAAAGACACCATGTTGGTACCAAAATTGAAGGATATATTGTGCACAACGATGGATCTTTAAGATATAATAACTAGATTTACTTACATCCCAATGACGAATTGAGAATTTTTTATCTTACACAAAGCTCATAGAGCAGTATACATGGCTCATCCAGGAGTCATGAATATGAGGACCAACCTTAAGCCATTATTATATTGGAAGGGATAAAGGTGGAGATATTCAACTGTGTGGTGAGATGTCTAGAAGGTTGGCAAGTAAAGGCATAAAACAAACATCCAGCATAATTGCTATAGCCAAGAGCTATTCTGAATCAACATGGGAGGTCATTTCGATGGAATTCACTGTTGAATTGCCACTAAAGGTAAGGAGGCATGACTCGATTATCATGACAGTTGACACTCTAATGAAGAGTTCACATTTCTGCCATCTGCAATCTACACATCATGCGCTAGGTATACCTAGAGTTTATACCATTAAGATTTTGAGACTGCCAGACGTACCAAAGAAATTGTATATGATCATGGATTCAGTTTTTGCGAGATGAATTGGACGAGTTTCCCAATATGCCTTGGGAACACCAATGAACTTTAGTACAACATGTCCTTGAGATAGACATGTTGATTGAAGGAACGAACCATTTTTGGAAGGTTGTTTTGTGTAGGTGTCTGTTGGACCAACAAAAACTTTGGGAATAGTTCTTGATGTTGGCTGAGTTGAGTGAAAAAACCACCATCAAGGTACCATTATGATGGCACCATTGATTTTCTCTACAAGCAACCATGTTGGACGCCTTTAAGTAGGGATAGAATCAAGGATGGGGTCCCAGTAGGACCAGAAGCAATCCAAGAAATGGAAGAGAAAGTACAAACGATAAGAAAAGGGGTTGGAGGAAGCGCAAGATCGACATAAGGGTTTTGAGGATGCGTATCGCGTGAACATAATTATGAATGGACAAACGACTAGCCATGCCTCATTCTTTGAGCTATATGCACGATGTTTATGTTGTTTCTATGTAAGACTTAGGGTTAGTGATCCTACACATGAGATTTACTGAGTTCTTGGCAGATGTTGGGTGAGGGTGCGCTCACGGCGGAGCCAATCAGCTTTTTGCACCATCACATTCGACAACTAGGACGTCAAACTATTGATCAGTTCAAGGTCCATTTGGGAAATTATAGTCCACACTCAGCTACCTGGGAGGATGCATATGATATGCATAAACCATTTCAATTTTTGTTTGATAGCTAGACATATAGATATTGTGAGATACTTTATTTTGGCGATTATATACTGTGAAACTTCGGGACGAAGTTTAAAACAAGAGGGGGTGTATGTAACATCCCTCTCTTGTGCACACTTTATGTGAATTATTATTATGGAAACTTGTGTGTAAGTGATATGGTTCACTATATGATTAATTGATTCGATTATGGAGCATGATGAGGTTTGTGATTTCGATGATATGTTATTTAATGATATTTATATCGACATGTGATATTGACTGGTTTTCCTGAGTGTGTAGGACTCTGGACATTTGAGGATGTTGATGGCATCGATGGATCCCCTTGGAATCTGAATCGAGTCAGGGAGCATACATTTATGGTTTGAACATTTTGATATTACATAGTGACATATGACTAGATATTATGATGTTGATTATTATCGCAGACGCGTTTCATTGATGGATGTAGGCCGATGATAGCTTGCTAACTAGACTCTCATTTGGAGTAAAGGGTTCAAGCATGGAAACTAGATATATAGAGGGAGAGGTATGCCAATAGCCCTGCCACAGCCTACTAGCACTCACGTCGTGGCTCGAACTGTAGGTTAAAGATTACCTAGTTTGAGAGATCCACGATGTCGTGAGGGCAGACTGTGACAATATCTCATGATGATTCTAAGGGGAGTGCAATAAGGAAGGTTCCTTATTCCTTAGAGGCCCTTAGTCTTCCACAAGGTCACCTGACTGAGTATTGACTCCAAGGGTTTGACGACTGCCAAAATCAGTGAAAAGGTGAGTGGCACCCTTGGATAATGTAGTGTGTCTTGAAGGGAACATCGCACAAATAAAACAAGAATGCAAGCTAGTGGCACCCTTGGAGCACATAGTGCATCTTGAAGGGAACATTGCGATTTTTAACTCTGGTAAGTTAGTAAACTTGGTACCTAGAAAACTATGCCTCCTTAGGACTTGGTCGGCCTTAAAATGAATGATGGTAAGAGTAAAGTTTAGTAACTAATTTTCCCTTAAATATTATCACCAAGCCTAGTGAATTTGAAGCCTAGGTCTAAGTAGAACATGTGAACAAAAAAAACTAAATGGACATATAACAAGAAGGGGGCGTAAATAAAATTCAAACATTAATAATTAAAGAAAATTTATGATGAGGGATTAAATTATTAAAAGGGTAAATTGTTGTTTATATCTAAACTTTCTAAATATGAACTAAGAAGAAAAGGGGAAACTTAAGGAAAAGGGGAATGTCTAACATAGTAGGGAATGTAGTCTTTGGAACCTTCTAATTGTGAACTCAACTGGGTTTTAAGGAAGGTGTCATTCATTTAAGAAATGTAAGGGAATAAAGGGACACAAAGGAGCATTTTTACAAACACTTTTAGGTGGGTGAGGGAAATAGGAAAATTCAATTAATTAATAAATTGAGTTTTTGGTGCAACTAAGGGATCGAGTGGCATCTGTACGAGGGAGGTTTCACCTAATTAAATTTAATAAAATAATCTAAAGAGGGTTTGGGAAAATAATCTCTAAGAAAACTCTATAAAAAGGATGGAGGAGGAGGAGTATGTATTAGAACTGGTAGGCGTAAGATTACGTTGTCGATATTTTTCTTGACTGGCTTTACTTGTGGGAGTTGGGATGCCCAAATTGAAAAATGGAGTGGTAGCTCGACCTTATGAGGCGATATGGGAGCTGGCTTTCTCTGGCATATGTGTATGGCCCATTTGTATCTTAGGGGGCTAAGGGGGAAGAAGAGTACCCCTAACATTGGTTGGGAGGTATCGGTGAGGTCTTATCGGTTAGCAAGCTAGGAGTAAGACGGAGCACAAGTGTAGGACAACCCCTTCAGATCCTTCGCCTACGGTTACGTACGCCTTTAAATTTGTAGTTGTACTTTAGTTAGAATTTGTATATAGATTCATGTGTTTTTGAATTCATTGAATATATGTTATTGTTGGGAAGATCTTCTGATGTGGTTAGTTGGGATTAATCTTGACGTATTTGTTATATTTTCTCCATGCCTTGGTAAAAATTTTCTCTGTGCATTCCTTCTTCTTTTAATCGTTTTACTTCAGAATTATGTTACGCCTAATTTTTACATCGATTTAACCTCAGATAATCGTGCCCTTGCAAGTGAACCCTAATATGATTCTTGTCCTTTGTATTTACATTTAACTGTGTTGGGATGGCTAGAGTGATTTTAAAATCGTGACACAGGACACTTGGGTTGTGTTTTCTTCTAACGAACTTCGTTTTTCCTTGCAAGAGAGGGATTCATTGTTAGATGAGTGGTTGTTGTGTTGTCCTCCTGAATTTTATGTGTTTTCCCCCATTAGAAAGCACCATACCTTGGGCATTTTTCCTGTGGTGATTTCCTCTCACGAATTGGGATTTTTTTGGAATTCTTTCCTCTGTCTAAAACTACGCTTTTCCTGTAGTGATTTCCTCTTACGATTTGGGAGTTTGGGGAAACTCTTTCCTCTATATAAACCTTCATTTTTCTTATAGAAATTTCCTCTCACGATTTGGGAGTTTGGGGAAACTCTTCCCTCTGTCTAAACCGTCACCTTTCCTATAGAGATTTCCTCTCACGATTTGGGAGTTTGGGGAACTAGTTTCTATATCTAAACCTTCATTCTTCTTGTAGCGATTTCCTCTCATGCAATTTGGAGTTGGGGAAACTTTTCCCTTCTGTCTATAACTCACGACTTTACCATATCTTCTTACCTTAGAAAAATGCAGCCTCATCCCTTGCGTGGCACATGCATGCTCCTTCAGTGAATTCAGACACTTTTCCAACGAATTTTGGGTATTTTCACTCTGCAACTCATACTATACTTGCCCAGTGAAATTCTGGGCGTCTCCTTGCAATTTTGGGGAAGACTCGACATGCTCCACTTCTCCTCCCTCGATGCAGTCCCACATGATTCAACCAGCCATATTGGGATGCCACCTCTACGTTTTCCCTTATCTTTGCATGGTTGGATTTCATTTTAAGAGTAAGAAGGTGTATTAGCTAATTTATGACTGGGGATAATTTTGACATATCTCTTTGAATGGGTTTCAATTTATCACTTTAGTTATCGTTTTAGTTGAGTATATATCACTTTATATTCTTTAATGCAATTGTTGAGTATTTTAATGCTTTATGCTCTTCTTCCATAATATCGTGAGCAGTTGTCTCGGTGTGCCTTAAGACTATGTGGATGGTTAATAGGTAATCATTAGTTACTTGCACCATGATAAGTGTAGCTAGGTTGATTATATGGTTTTTTTTATTGTGCTCGAACTTCTTTTAGTGGAGAGGTGTTCTTTTATCTTTTTTAATTATTGTGTGGTCTTGGGACATCCCACCTTCATCACTCCTTAGTTGGTCCTTTTCTTTATAAAATAAATGCATGACCCAAGTTTTTGACGATTGTTTACATGTACCTTAATGGTTAGTGTATAGTTAAAGAAGATGTGCCAACATTTAACTGTAGCACCTCTTGCGCAATGACCCTTGGGTGTCAAAAAGTGACTCGTCAAATATCTAGAACTGTTGCACACACTGTGTTCTAAATATGTATGTTGGGCTTACATTAGAACGTTTGCGCACAGCGACAAATTGGTGTAAGGAGTGGTGGTTTAGCCACATGACCACTCGCGTTATGTAGGTTTCCCTTTTGTTTATAAACCTCTTTTCTAATGCCTTTAATTTGTCCAGGTGGATGGTTTAATAACTAGATTCCTTGTTCCCCTAATGATCCGGATTATTTTCGGCATGAAATGAGAGCAGAGATATAACACATAAATATTCAAAGATATTGCAAGAGAGACAACAATATAATAGAGATATAGCGAAAATAAAACAAGAGTCGCAGATATACAGTAATACACAATTTCTATTAACAAAATAAATGTACAAAGACTATAAAATATAGAGTGAAAGACTCGCTAGAATGGTGGTAGCTTATCTCTAAGAAGAGATGTGACGGCTACTCGCATCCGTGAGAAGATCATTACAATGAGGCTCTAAAGGCCTTTCTACAATAAGCAGGAATGCCAAAATTCCTAGACATCCAAAAACCTAACCCTAGGAGATGAAGCGCCAAAAGTCATGTGGGCCCCGCTTCGGTAAGTGAGTACATCAACTTCCCGGGGTCGTAACTTTTGCATACGATCTTTGTTTTAGGCGTGTGATAGCTCGTTGGAAAGGTATTTTTGAGGAGATTCATTTTGGGGACTCAGTCATGCCTTCATCTATCATTGAGAACCTAGATCTCAAAAAACCTTCATTTGGACCCTCAAAATGGCCCCGGAAGTTAAAAACTGCTAAAAATAGTAAATTGCCAAAATTGCCAGAAAGTCATTTTGAGCCATTTGGAAAAGGTGGGTGGCCAGTGATATCCACCTAGATCACCTAGTAGCAATGTTTTTGGATTGAATCAAACTTATTTTAACCTTGTGCAGTGATCAATTATTGTTTGATGATTGATGAGGTGGTTGTACTTGATACCTTAGCATGACGTGGATGCGTTCTTGATTTAGAATTGTTATGTTCTTGCACCTTAACTTAATGTGGACCGACTATGTAATTAGTTCACTACTACGCTCTATCTCTTGTGGATTTTCCTTCCTTGTGGAATAAATATTCTAGTCCTACTGTGCGTAACATTGAATGTGCCTTTGGATTAATGATTGTAAAATTTGTTGTGTCTAGAATTACATGTTGATTTATGAGTATGTGCTTAAGATTGAGTAAGTTGTCAAGTAGATAGCTTGTTGTGCCATGAATTTGATGGTTTCACTCTTGTTCCACAAGTGACGTTGACTATGCTATATGGTGATGGGATCATGTGTGCACCATGGAATAATTGTAGATTCATGTTAATTTCCTTTTTTGGTTAAGCGCATGTCTAGAGTAAAATAGATGCTGCCCATGCACCTGGAAATAAAATAATTTTTTTTACTTGCGCCCTCTATTGTGTCCTTATGTTTAAATTAGAAATTATTTATCTTACGCCTTGGAATTTAAGTTACATGTGGTTTATTAGAATTCTATGGTACCTTCATGATATTTGGATGAGGTGTCAATAATATCTCTTTTAACTGTGGTTTGTAGTTCCTACGCCAAAAAAAAACAACCTATTTTTTTGTCGTTGTGTTGATGTAAGGATAAGATTGTTACAAACATGATTATTAAATCTTATCCATTTTCCATGAAGCAAGAAATGATAGAAGACAAACTTTGGTCAAGTTCTCGTGAATAATCTTATACTCATAACTGCATTTCTAGTTCATATTTTTACTTGTATAATAAAATCATGATTAATATCCTTCCTTACAAGACAAAATTACCATGCTCTTAACATAAAGAAAATAGCATATCAACTTAAAGGATCTTTATTATGTTGAGATACCTTTTATCACTCATTCTTGTTGAGGTTTTCATGTATTCATGGCTTATTAAGTTACCTTTTCTTTTAGGTTTGTAGTTTCCTTTTTAGATAGTTTGCAAATTTTAATAAGTTGTTTGATCTCATTTTTGCTTCTATTTTAGATTTGGTTTCTATCACGGTTGTATAGTCTTACGTTTTCACTCTTGTATAATTTTATTTTTTTCTTTGTTCTTTCTTTTGATTTGAATTTTGTGATGTATCCAAAGTTTATATGGGGGTAATCTATTTTTAGTAACATCAATTGGTGAACTTGGGAAATGTTTACTCTATCATTACAATAGGATTTCATTTATCTAAAGATAATCATTACCAAGTTTTTATTTGATCTTACATTAACCAATGAACATGGGGAACATTAAGATATAAATAAAGTATTATAGTTCACTTGTACAAAGGAATGAATCTACTACAGTCTCTTGTTTGAATCCCCCCCTTATCCCTCCACAGTTAAACTAAGTCTTCTACATTGGTAGAAGAAGGGAAAGTTAGTGGGGTCAAATTTTAACTAGTACTATTGTTAGAAAGTAATGGATGTGCTCGTTTAACCATAGACAATATAGCAATATTGTCACCCAACCATAGGTTGAAGCCACCCTCGAGCACCTTAACCTTGTAAGAGAATCATTTCGGAAGCAAACACTAGGTTGGATAGCCAAACAAAGGTGGCACGCCTTTCTCCAAGGATAGTGCACCAAGCAAGAGAAATAAGAGATGATCATAGATTCCAAACCATAACAAAGAGAGATTCCAAGCCAAAACAGAAATCCGCTAGCTGCAGTAGCTGCAACAACATCTCTCCTCCAAACTTGTGCACAAACTGGCGAACTTCAGTGCGCACAAGTGTTGCTTCTGCAGTTCTAAGAATGTTGTCCAGAATGAAGACTGACCTCTTGTATTTATACTATTTATAGAAGACTGCTTGGCCCAAATTCTCATTCTGGGTGCTAATTCTTTAGTATATGACATTTCCTTTAGCCTACTTTTTCTTTTAGAGGCTAATAACCTAATACAAGTCATTCTCTTGAGAGAACTTCTCTTCTAGGGTTATTAACCAATTAATTAGGGTTTCTTCTTGCTTCCCAGAATATTCTATTCTCGTCGGGTTTACACGTGGAGGTAAATACCTCCTGCAACTACCATAATATCAATACTCCCTCCTAGCTAGGGAGGTATTGAAGGTAATGGTCTTGAGCACAAAATTACCATTCACCCGGTAGCATCAACATAGTCGTATGGACTATCTCATGATTAGATCATGAGCATCATCATCACTATCAATGTCATCAGCTACATCATCTCTCGAAACCATAATCCATCTGATTAATCAGACATGATGTTGGATAAGTCACTCACTCCACAGAGTGACACAAGATCCATTCTTCTAATCTAGACATATGTCCTAGATGAATAAATGTCCTGGACCATTTTCCTTCTGGGGAAACTCTATCCATTGATCATACATTTAGGTGATAATCATTTCCAACACTATTGATAGTATTCAAGGCAATTACAACAATGTCATTCAATAGAACACAACTATGTCGATCCACAGTAGTACACAACTACAATCCAATGGTACATTACCACACCAAGTAGCACACAGATACTTTATCAGTGAAATATAGTCACAATCAGTGGGACACATCCACCATAGTAGCATACATCTATTGTCCAGAGACATACAATCTCCATAAAAATCATATCATCTCATGTCAACCTGCACAGAAAACATTGTTATGATATAAACTGAATCATCTGGGCCATTCTTCCACTCACATCTGTGAGATCTGGAAGAGCATCTTTCCTCAAAAGGTAAAACATCAATGATGAGATATCTAGACTATTCTTCTCAAGCAAGGAAGAACAATTGTCCCAATTTGTGAGCCTGGACCATTCACCTATCTGGTCCATTCCTCTCGCACTAAACAAAGTGCAACATATAGAGAATGAGTCTGCCTTAGGGAATTCCTGTCTGTGACTGTTGAACCTAGACCATTCACCTATCTGGGCCATTCCTCCATCACTAAACAAAGTGAAACCTGGAGAGAATGAATCTACCCTAGGGAATGATTGTCCAGACCATTTCCTAAGGAAATGACTGTCATGCACCAACCTCCAAAATAGACCATTCTTTGAAACTACTCACAACTATGATCTTCGAAAGAATGACTTTCGAGTGAGGTAGATCAGTCTTCTTGACCACTACTGAGAGTGACCATCAAGAAGAGAGACTATCCTAGACCATTCCCCCACACTAGACACAAGGGAATCACTTTCTATGGTACATCAACAATTGATCGAACCATTTTCATTACAAAAATGTTCGTTTGATCTAGGCTATTTTACAAACTAGAAAATGTCTGTCCATCAGAAATAACAAACCACTTTCCGAACTGGAAAGGAACTGCTAATCTTGGACCATTTTTTGAACTGAAAAATGGTTGTCCATAAAACAATAACACATTAGTGCTCCCTCCCAACCTGGGAGTCATCTCTTCCTTTTTCAATAAGGAAGTCGTCTCCATGAGCTCTGACTTGAGTACGCAAACTCTTTCATCTTGGATAGAGGCTTTACCAAAATGTATTATTATCTTCTCATCTGTGGAGATATATATTGGTGAACCACTTTCTCTTTTCTAGACTTCATCATAGAGAATGTAATGCTTGATATCAATGTACTTCGGTCTTTCTAGAACGTTGGTTTTTCTAAAGGATTCATAAAGCTCTAATCATTATAGTATATCATTGTTGGATTCTTCTTTTGTTTACTGCTAGCTCATAACATTGTGGCAAGATTCAAAATGGAACATATCTATGTGGAACTTCTTATGTCATCATGAGAGTTTGTCATGGATTAGCAATCCATCATCCTGGAATTTTGAGTAACCATTCTCATTTTTATCATAGAAGGTTTTCACCATGCTTCTACTGTGCATGAGAATATTTGCACCAAGTTGTTTCAATCCATACATATTCTTCTTCCATCTGCATACAAGGTTCTCTTTCTGGTATACCTCAAATCCTTGAGGTTTCTCTACATATGCTCGTTGTTCAATTATTCTGGAGAACAGTCTTTTCATTCATCTGATGTCAACTCCAACCCATGGATATTGCAGACCATATAATGTCTCATGTAGAGGTACGTCTAGTTTAATGGAACAAGCAATCATCATAGTCTTCTCCCTCCATCTGGAAGAACCTCTAGTTATAGATCTTGCAATGCTTACATTCATGAGTCTTCCATACATTTTTCTTCATCTCAGTTTTCATTTCCTCTACTTTATTACTTTTAGTGACTTCATATCATGATGGTAGTCTTGTGAATCTTGATACAATGAATAGTTGTTCTGGCTTTTCTTTCTCTCTTGGAATCTTCATGTTCTTCCTCATATTTCTCTTTATCACTTGGGTCCATGGAGTTTTCTATAGATTCAATGCCCTAAAGATTCCAACTTCTTTATTTCATCATAGGATCATGGATGTGGATGGACAACCAGGGATACTTTAAGGCTTCGTTTCAAAGAAGACTTCTTATAAAGTCACATTGAACACATGCTTCTTTTCATGGTTTCTTCCATGGATAGATATTGCATCATCTTCAATGGATCATATAATTTAGGATTAGCTCCCTCCTAATCCTTTATTCATGCATGAATGCATTCTTTTATTTTGGAAATATACAATCGACTCCCTCCATCTAACAAAGTCCACGCTTCCATTTGCATCCTTATTGCCTTTTGGAAAGTGTCATAAGTCTTTTTCCAATTTCCTCTTTGATTGTTGACTTCTTTATGTCTTTATTTCTTCTAGGTTTCTTGAAGATTGATTTTGATTTCAGCTTATCTTGCAGTTGTTACTTATGTAATAACTTTCACATGAATTGTTACCAGGGGTTGTTGATGTACTTCATCCTTTCATGTGTATTGCCTAGCTTGTAGTCATTGTGATAGCAATCCTTATCTTGTTGTTCTTCCATAGGTATATTTTCTCTTTGAACGTATTATCTTCTAAGAAATAGATATGAAAGATATGTACATAAAACATGGTATGTACAAGAACTATGAAGAGTATTATTAACTTGTCTTAGAAGAAGAAGTTTGTTTTGTCCTGCTTGGATTTGTTTGAGGGTTCCCTTTCCTCGACAACTGATTCTTCATGTGTTTCCTTCCTTTTCTTTAACTCGGGACAATGATTCTTGTAGTGACCATATTTTCAACAATTGAAGCATTGTATTTTTGACATATCTTTCTCTTGATTTGGTTTCTTCCTTGAGCCAAACTTCCTTTTGTTCCTAAAATTCTTGATGTTGTGAAGGCTTGATCATCTTATTTCTTTTGAGGTTTCTCTTTTCAACTAATCCTTGATTCTTGGTGTGCCCAACAAGGCCAAAGTTATTGAAATGTAGGACACTCCTTCCTTGTGTTCCTTCTTGCGGCAAATGCATCCCATGTCTTGGGAAGATCGTTGAGTACTATATTTACCAATTCCTTCTTTGAAATGATTTATTCAATAGCTTGTAGTTGATATCTTAACTGAGAGATTCTCACAAAGTATGATGTTATGATGTCATCATCATTCATCTTCATGTCACAGAGCTCATTCTTCAGACTCGTTACTTGTCCAATGTTTCTGATTGAGAAGAGATTTGTTACAACATCGTGCATCTTCTTAGACGAATCAACATGGTATATGTAGGGTATCAAGTGGTCTTTTATAGAATCCACTATGATAATCATGGCATTGATGTCATTGTCTTTGAACTTCTCCATAACTGCAACGTTATGTGGTTACTTCTATTTTACTTCTTCAAACTCTGGTTCCACAATCTTTCCTTTCATGATATCCAACACTTTGTTCTTGGCAAGGATGAGATCAATCCTTGTCTTCCATGTTGTGAATTTAGAATCCCCTTCTAACTTGTTTTCTGACTTCATAGAGTAAGTCATGTCTACTTTGAATTGGTTAACCTTAGATTTGACCCAAAACTCAAACTTGACGTATTAGCTTTCTAAGAGTGCCAGGAGATGTGCTAGGCTAGGGTGCACTAGTCTATCCAAAAATTAGGTCAATACCTTCACTTAAGGTGCCTCAACGAGAGGGTTAGGGTCTCGTTGCTGCAACAAAAATTGGCTAAAACTGCAACTCCAACTGGAAAAATCCTCCCAATCCATCTTCCAATAGTTAGATTGTGTGAAGATAGTGTGGGCCCATAACATGTTAGAAAGTAATGGATGTGCTCGTTTAACCATAGACAATATAGCAATATTGTCACCCAACCATTAGCCAAAGCCACCCCCAAGCACCTTAACCTTGTCAAAGAATCATTCTGGAAGCAAACCCTACGCTTGATAGCTAAATAAAGGTGTTGCACCTTTCTCCAAGGATATCTCACCAAGAAAGAGAAACACCAAGCAAGAGAAACAAGAGATGATAAGAGAGTCCAAACCATAACCAAGAGAGAGTCCAAGCCAAAACTGAAATCTACTAGCTGCAGCAGCTGCAACAACATCTCTCCTTCAAACTTGCACACAAACTGGCCAACTGTAGTGTGCACAGGTGTTTCTTCTGCATTTCTGAGAATATTTCCCATAATGAAGACTCGCCTCCTGTATTTATACTATTTTTGGCAGACTGCGTGGGTCGACTTCTCATTTTGGGTGCTAATTCTTTAGTATATAACGTTTCCTTTAGTCGACTTCTTCTTTTGGAGGCTAATAACCTAATACAAGTCATTCTCTTGAGCCAACTTGTCTTCTAGGGTTATTAATCAATTAATTAGGGTTTCTTCTTGCTTCTTGGAATATTCTATTCTCGTTGGGTTTACACGTGGAGGTAAATACCTCCCGCAGCTACCATAATATCAACAACTATATCTATTTTCCTTTTATAACACCTCATGTACCACCCCTCTCGCTTTGCCGAATTGCAAAAAACAATTTTCTAATTAAGAAAATCAAAAGGGTGGAAATACAAGAGAGTTCAAAGCACATAAGTGTGGGAAGTACATGTAAGGGAAGCAAATAAATGTCTGGAAAAAGATATAATTTTACATTCAATAGTTGTATATTGATCTTAAAACCTCATAACCCTACCTTTGTTATTCAAAAGTAGAAAGAAAATTAAAATAATATCATTCATAGTATTCAAATTCAATGGTTGAAGGATAGGCATTCAAGTACTTTCATTTTAAGAATTTATCTTATTTTATTCATCTTATGTGGGACCCATAAAAGTGGTGCATTGTACAAGAATCTTATGAAACTTTTCATTTTGATTTTTAATAAATTTAATATTATTAGCTAATCCGAGAAATAACTGGTCCTCCCAAAACGTGTCACCACATTTTGTGGAAAACAACAACCCCCTTATTTTCTTCTTATGTTGAAGAAAGAATTAGGGTCCCTCTTTGGTTTTAATATGGATTTTCCCTTTATATTTTATTGATTTTCTTTTATTTCATTGGTATGGCATATTTTTTATAAATATTTTACCATTAGTGATTTTTATATAGGTGATTGAAAGCATTATTTACATCCATGATTTATTTCATTTTGAATTTCATGACTCTAAGCATGAAATTCATAAGGGATTATGGGGAATGTCTCTACAACTTTAAGTAATTAGCATATGATTTCATGACATGGTAAAAAATGTTGATGAACAAGTCTATTTATGTTATCTGAATGTATTAATGCTATCATCACTCGAACTTGGTTTTTATCATTCTATTTTAAGAGTGGTACGTTTCGAATTCAAGAATAGATCCCATACCTCATCTTGTCACACATTTATTCTTGATTTCCTAACATGATTTTGAGTTCTTGAATGATATCTCATTGATTTGGTTTCTCTTATATTTAGATCAAGTTATCTTATGATTTATGCCATACATCTATGTACATGGCTCTTTTATTTATGGCATTGAAAAGGTTGGAAAAGACATTACATTCTTTCAAATAGTCTTATCACGTTGGAAATCGATAATATAGTTTCGCATGTCTTTAACTCTTGGGTTATCATTACTCAAATACAACTATAACCTTTTATGTTGAGTGTTGAGCCTTGCAATTAAACAATTAATGGTTTCCATGAGGTATAATTAGCGTCGTGGAAACATGGAGTTATATGGTTTATTATGTTTTAAACACTTGGGATATTTAAATGAAAGGAGGTCATCCTATATACTGTCATATCTATTATGCATTAAATTCTTCCATTACTAGAGCTGAGTTCAATTGATAGGACTTCTTAAGAGTTGGCACATAGTGAGGGATCATCTTGAGTAACCCAAAATCACGACCTGAATTAAACTTTGTAGTGGAAAATGCAAGCAATGAACCTGTATTCAAGCCTAAAGTTCAGGCCCAAACAGTTCGACCCCATTTCTGACACCTGCAATCATAAGATTACCATTCAAGAAGTGTCAGAGAAAACGGAAAAAGGAACGTTCCAAGTAGAAAAATTATATATAATGCCCACAAACAAATTTAATTAATTCTCAAACCCTCACTCCCCAATTGAAATCGTCAATGTCCAGTGACTAATTAATTTTGTTTGTGCAGATATATAGATTTGTAATTTGTTTGTGTACATATTCGATTACTAAAGATATATTTAATGAGCATGAATCTGAGTTTGTTTTCAGTTGATTTTATTGGTTGAGTTTGTTTTTGTTTGTTTCATTTGTTTTAAAATTAATAGAAAAAATCTTAATTTAGAGTTACTACAGAATCATAGATTCTATAGTCACTCTTAAAATATTTAAGTCGTTAATTTGTTTTGGCTTTGTGTGCACAGGTGTTAAAATGTTTGTTACAAGGTTTACGATGGTGCGATCTCGTGGATAAACAAGGCATTAGTTTTGATAATCTTTACAATAAGTTTGGATACATGGATATTGACAACCTCCTGTCATATTTTTGGAGGTCTTTCATTTAGTTCTAGTCTTGTTTGATTCGAGAGGCTATGATTCAGCGGTTTGGATTGAATGTGGCCTAGTTCTAAGGATCCTTGTCTTAACTTTAGATTGTAATTATTAATTTTATTTGTTATTATCATAACTTTGTTTAGTATAAATATGGTATGAAGTGACTATTCAATAAGGGTGGGGGAAATCCATTTTTCTTAACTCTTTGCATTATTGTAAGGGGAAAGGTTTTTTAGAAGATAGGAAGCCTATTGAACTAGACGAGAGAGATATATTTATTTTGTAATAATTTTGAGCAATGTTGTTCAGTTTTGAATAATGAATAGATATATTATTCAGTTTTTTTATCCTTTCTTCCATTTAGGTGTAACTGTTGATTTATCACTGTTGTTCAAATTTAAACAATTTATGCTTATTTAACAGTATCGTAAAGCTATATTTACACGGTTTGTCATAATTAGATTTAGATTGAATTTTGTATTTGAGTAGACTTGTATGTGTTGATTTGTTAATTAATTACAAGTCTAATTTCATATTTATCTTGATCCTAATTATTGTCATAAGATGAGAATTGTTTCCTTAATATGACATATATATTTTATCTTGAATGCAATTATGGTGATTTGAATCCAAGTATATGCATATTGAGATATGATAACTATTTATTAGATAATTGTATATGCATATCTGCTTGAATAGTTGTAGGCCATGTGAACTATTTCTATGACTTGTTAGCTCATTTTTACCTTAGGTTCAATTATGGTCCATTATATTTTATCTTGCGCTTGATTGAGAGTAGGAATAATCCTTTTATCGATTGAGATAGATCAGATTTCCTTTTGTTGTTAGATTAGATTACATGTTACATTTAGTTTAATTTATTTTTGACAATCTCCTTTACTACGAGGAATCGTCTTGTGGCCTGGTTGAGCCCACATTTCAGCTAATCCCAAGGATTTCCTCTTACAAGCATGTTGCAAGTAGTTAATTCTTTCTATTCCACCTGTTGATGACACCACATAATGTCATACATTATTAGGAAGATGATAGGTTTAGAGTTAGTTTAGGTTATATTGGTTTAGATTATATTAACATTTATTTCAGATTAGTTTTTAAAAGGGGTAATTGGACCCATTTAACCAGTCATAATCACCACACCAAATGGATAAGGGTCTAATTGGGACTCTATCTGGGTGATTTATTTAATGTTGATCATTGCAATTTTTTTCCATGAACACATATCAAGGGGTCATATTTTCTCATTTATGGGTTCCTTTGTGGAGGGTGTGTCGCATCCCTTCATTTGCAATGAAACATTTTTCCATGACCTTTGTTTTCCTTTAACCCCTTATTTTTGTGGTCTGAACATTCAATAATCTATAAAATGGAAAGAAAAAGAGTATTCAATGTCACTTGAAGTTATAATGCATTGAGTGTTATGTGCACTTGAAATAAAAGAACACCATAATGCATTCCCCCTTCAAGCAGGACACTTTTTATTTATTTTATTTTTGAAGGTCCTTTACTTTTATGGAGAAGCGTTTCATGTTTCTCAGGACCTTAGAGTGAGAATCTAGAAGGATATAATATGGATTTTTATTTTTACAGTGCTATTTGGAACATCTCTGGGCCTTTAGCCCCTTCTTACCATGAAATGAGTTACAAACCCTTCTTGAGGTCAATGAACCCAAAAATCCAAAAAGATGAGGAAATGGAGGAGAAGAAGTATGGAATGTGGTAATTATGAGAGGGAAATGTATGATGAACCTTCAAGTAGGCATCCTAGTATAAACCCTTTTCCGGTGGATGACTAGGATACAATGTGAACAATGAAATTAAAATTAGGAAAAATATATAATTTCCAATTAGGAATTTCATAATCAAGAGAGGACTCTTTGCAATATGCTCAAATTCTTCAAATATCAAAGTGAAACTTACCATGAGAATGGACTTGTTCCCTCATGAGGAAAGACCTCATATCATTTTTGGATCAAGCCAGTGTGACAAGCATTTCTATGTCGCTGACAATGAATGATGATGCATGGTTGAGAGTAGGGGCTCTATCTACTGAATGTGGGCTCTGTCAGTCATCTGGCTATCGACACTCCATGTCTACTAACTGTGGGAATCGAGACATCATCTTCTTAGTTTCCACTAGCATAGGGGGGTAACATATAGCTCCTACATG
Source organism: Picea engelmannii (assembly GCA_009831015.1). Classification (NCBI taxonomy): domain Eukaryota; kingdom Viridiplantae; phylum Streptophyta; class Pinopsida; order Pinales; family Pinaceae; genus Picea; species Picea engelmannii. The sequence continues at coordinate 1,147,208 of ML781917.1, read as the reverse complement.
GGGACATGTGCTCGTCGTTGAGCACGTGAGAACCTCAACATATTTTGGTATGACCTATTCTTGCACACTCTTAAACAAAACATAAGAGCATCAGAGGGTAGTGAAATCACCCTTTATTCATATAAGAAAAAATTCAAAACTTAAAAAATTCAGAATTGACAACTATAAGGTTTCTTAAAGATAATTTTTTTTGCATTTTTCAAAAACTTCAACTAACATGTAATCATGATCACAACAAATATGCATACACGCAAGAAAATAAATATGTAAATAAAATATATGTATGCGAAGATAAGTAAATGAAACTACTCTACCATGACATGTATATGCAAGATCTAGTACAAATTCAATGAAGAAATGTAAATGACCTACCTACTTAACTAAGGCTCGAGGCTTGTAAAAGTTAGGTCCCATTTATGTAGTTTTGGAGGATAGAGCTATCAACTGGTAATGGAATCTTCCTCCCATCCATGGTAGATAAACAATAAGTATCGTTTTTAGACTTGTTGTTGATGATGTAAGGGTCAAGAAAAAAAATTCTCTTTTCTTATCATACTTTGGCTTTCCATTCCTTTTATCCCACATGAGTGAAAAGTTTCCTTCACCAAATTCAACATATCTCATATATTCAATGTAAGGATATATGGGAGGATCTAATTATGTAACGAACCACCTCGTTACGACAACCACTCCTAATCATAGGTGCAAAATTTTTTGTTTTTTTTGAAGTGTGTGTGCGCGTGTGTACAAGGAAACAACCACACACAACCTATTCGACTCTGCGTCGCCACCCGATGACGAATACGATGCAACTAGGATGAACGTAAGAAGATGACCAGGATGCACGACACGTAACCACATGCATAAATGATGATCACACGACAAGTAAAACTGACTGCTAAATACGACTGACCTTCCGCCCATCCTACCCTGCAAGGGATAGGACCTCCAAGACACATAAGCAACGCTCAAGCCCAGGTTCCCATCGATTTTAACCATTTAAGGTGTCAGGGCTGGCGACTGTTCTGAGGAACATGGAGGTGTCTACATCCCACCCGACACCACAGACCAAGCAACCAACTGACCACAATCAAGTACAACATAAATAATAAGAACAATTGCGCCCCGTACGGAAGGCGCGTGACAAGGACTTTGGCAACAATCACCCAAGTTCGACATTATCTAAGGGAACAACCACCCTAATACACTAACTGGGTAATTGGTTGTGCATAAATCAATGTTATTGCACCATATATATATATATATATATATATATATATATATATATATATATATATATATATATATATATATATATATTATTAACCGCAATAAAATTACAATAACCCTGCCATGAAACATTAACCATCCTTCATTTTTATCACCTATTCAGACCAAGATTCTTCATTTACAAAACCTCTTATATCCGACAACCACCAAGTGATAATGACCTTCCAAGATAAAAACATTTAATTAACGTGAGGAACTCACAATGCGATGTCATCAATAATCATATAGTTCAATAGTAATGCATTCAAATAACATCATACTTAAGGGTATTCATCAATTGAATTTAACAAAATACATCATAACTAAGGGTGGCAATCTGTAAGATATTTAAAATCTAAATTGTTAATAATAAAATGGGCCACAATTGGAGTGATAACTATCAACCTTTCCATGACGACAATTTAAGCTAGCACTTATTTAAGGGTGTCAATATCTCGAACTACATCGTAAGTAGGTGACCTTAATTCGGACGCAACGTTTTACATCAAATTAAGAATGGCAATTCTATCATAATCTAACAAGTTTAAATGACAATAACAAAAAGGGGCACTAATTGAATGCCCACTATCATTGTTCAAGATGATAAGTAAAGATAACTATTAATTTTAAGGAAGCCAATATATATGTTACATCCTAATTTAAGGTGGCAATCTATGAATTAAATTTACTATAACATTAAATAAGTAAAAGGGGCAAATTGGAAAAGGCCACTATCAATATTATAATGACAATAAGTAAAGGTATCAATTAATTTAAAGAGGTCAATATCTGGATTACATCATAAAATAGGTTACATCAATTGAAATAACAATATACACCCTAATTAAGAATGGCAACCTATAAATAATAATATGTTTAAATAACAATAACTAAAGGGGCATTAATTGGAATGACAACTGTCAATAATATAATGACAATAAGTAAGGATACTAAATCATTTAAGAAGTCAATATAAGGATTACACCATATTCCACGTTGTAGTGACTTTAAAGCCCATAAAGTTACGACCATATAGTGAAGGCCATTAAAACGACCCCAATGGTAGTAATGTTCCAAATTGCAAGTGTAATGCAAGTTACCATTTGATTCGGCCAGGCAGGTTTTTTTTTTTTTTTCCCCAGAAAGGTTTACTCCTTATTCAGTCAGAATATGAAAATACACACAGCAGCTACAATAACAAGATCAGAGGCCTGATCATTCAACGGACAGTGCAAAAACAGCAGGTGATGCCCAAAATTACTAGACTGAGGAAGATACAGAGCCAGCAAAAGCAATCAGATTGTAATCCGTCCGTGTAGACGCTGATAGAATATGCCAGATGCAGAACAATGAAATCTGTAGTCGCTGGGTCTGGAAGACAGAGAGGCAGACAACAAATGGTCGGTACAGGGATATTTCATTGACAGAAAATCGATCAGATGGTATTCCATCCAGTGACAGCGAATGGTCAAAGCCTGATTTGATGGTAGGCCTGGCAGGTTATAACCATTAAATAATTATCGATTGATAAACAACCAGATAACAATAACTCCTTTTAATATATGGCAGCTAAATGATGATTTTTGCAAATAAAAAAAATAATTATAAAACGTCAATCTAAAGTAAAGGTTGTCAGTGGTTAAGTACAGTAAACGAGGCATTAATAATTTCAAGGGAGTGAGGCATAAGTATCAGGAGAACAATACACTTGGCTTCTGTCAAGAGCAATTCCCTAGCGTGAATAATTACGCAAAAAGAGGTAAAGATAGAAATGGCTGCCAGGTAAAGGCACTAATCTCAGAGCGCGGGTTAACACAGGGATTTAATGCAATTCCAAAAATCCTTTACCTGATTCGACCTACAGCCGTTGGCGTTGGGCTAGCATTTAACAACAACGTGCTCCATTAATTGGGTAGCATTAGACTTATTGCGTTAATGAAGGGATGTGGTCAGATACAGCGCACGCCAGTGGTAATCCACCGTTTACCCACGCACCGGCAAGGAGGGCAATAAAATCCGTAACCAGGCTCAATATGAAGGCAGAGATCATTAATATTGTTTCTGCTCGGTGTCGGCGTTTATGCTCATGGTAAGAATAGTTCCTCATCAAGAAGAAAAATTTCTAGGAATAGCGGGCTCTACGCGAGTGATTCACATCTCTCTCATCCCTAATTAAAAGGGTAAAAAAAAATTCCCAACCGATAAGTTTTCAAGAGCGATCAGTGGACAATAGATTGCGTCTGTAGTCGCGAATCAATAATGAGAATGTAACAACTCAATAGTTTAAGTGGTATTCTGATCACGGTAACAGTATTGAAGGAATTAGAATTGTATGCTTTAATTTATGTTTAAGCATGAAAAGTACAAAGAGATAGTCGCGCAGTCGAGCATAGGCTGTAGTAGCTTGAAGTTTTAATTGTTTGGTGAGCGAGCCATTGGAATATCCCATATCTTCCCACAACCAGCGTTAAAAAGACTGACGTCAAAATCAGAATGCATTTACAGCAATTGTGCACTCAGGGGTGACACGAAAAGTCCACGGGGTGTATGGAATGCCAGCATTTAACCAAAAATGCCCCAGGCAAGGAAAGAAACGCCCACGGGATTGCTTCTGCCCACAGAGGATGCAACCCCGCAATAAGTTAAGAAGAAGGCCCACGGTAAAACTGCCACTGTAAATAAGAACGCCCAGAATAAAAGGGGAAATACCCACTGTAAAACCTAGAAGCCCCGACTGATCACACACCGGCTGAAACAAATGCAGCAGACCCAGAAATTCAATGCTACGCACAGAGAAGAAAACGCCCGTAACGAAATTCCCACAATAATATTAAACACCAGTGGCATCATAAAAACGCTCAGAACCACCCAACGCAGAACATGTTCATTTGTAAATATAAACACCGGTATAAACCACAGGCAAGAAGGATTTCAGAGCCACTAACAGTAACCACTAAAACGGCAGTCCATAAACTAAGTTATACAAACCCTGGAACTACTAGTGCATACAGTAACCATTCTACTCTACAAATTAGATGAGCGTACCTGGTCTTCCGCCCGCTTGATGACATTCGTGCGCTCTGCATACTCCTGCCCCATTCCGCTCCCGCTTCTGCTTGCCGACAACAACGAACTCACCGGTACCTCCCAGCCAAACGCTAGGGGTACTCTTCTTCCCCCTCAGCCCCCCGAGCCGCAAAGGGGCCACACACAACCAGAGAGTCACTAGCTCCTCA
>ML781917.1:1123555-1141393 GCA_009831015.1 Picea engelmannii | reverse complement strand
GTCGCACCACGTGCGCCAAGGGTGCCACTCGCCTCTGGAATTTCTTTTGGCGACGTGCCCTTCAGGATGCACCACGTGCTCCAAGGGTGCCACTCGCCAACTGATTTTCTTTTGTGCGACGTGCCCTTCAGGATGCACCACGTTCTCCAAGGGTGCCACTCGCCGACTGAACTGATTGGTATACCTCTATAACCCCTGGAGTCAATACTCCGCTAGGTGAACTAGTAGGAGACTAATGTCTCTAAGGAATAAGGCCCCCGCCTTATTGCGCGCCCCTTAGAATCATCGTGAGCGACTGTCGCAGTCGGCCCTCACGGCATCGTGGGTCCTCTCGAACTAGGTAATCGTTAACCTACAGTTCGAGCCACGGCGGGAGTGCTAGCAGGTGGTGGCAGGGCTACTTTCCACCCCTCTCCCTCAACCTCTCTGCAATCGTGTGTGACCCCTTTACTCCATATGTGAGTCAAGTCATCAAGCTATCGTCAGCCTGCATCATCAACCATCATGTCAGATCATGTCAACAACATATCATAAAATCAATAGCATATCATCAAAACAAAACAATATCACCGTAGATGAAACAACTCAAATAGCCCACTCCCTGACTCAATCCGGAGTCCAAGGGAGTTCCACCGATGCCTCTGCATCCTCAAGGTCCGAAACCCTGCACACTCAATGAAATTGAGTCAACAACACCTGTCTACATCCATGTAGTAAAAACATCCTGTCATATAACTTAACGCATCATAATGAAAGAAAAAGTTTTATCATCATAAAAATCCAGATCACTTGCGAGCAAGAGTCCTCAAAGAATAAGTTTGGTAAGTGCGCCAGACCGGGATGTTACAAATTAGACCATATGTTTGATAGCTTCCTCTCAGTTTCTATCCTTCTTATGCACGTCCCTTTTGAGTATCTTGATTGATCCTCAGTACTTTTCCTGGTATTTCACAAGTTTCTCCTTATACTTATCTATCTTTGACAATAATGTGATGATAGAATCCTCGCCTGCAAAATGTAAATCCCAAGGATAATAATCCATGATCTGATATGTCGCAACATATTGACAATCATTCCAATAGTTAGGGATATTCGGATCAGATACATGATTCTTGGCAACAGTTGACTATACAAAATATTGAATGTCTTGTCTCCCAGTGGGATATGCACATCATTCAACTCCATACTAAGAAAACCACCAAGATTAGCGGACCAAATTCTTGATAGGATCATTCCCCAAGCATATGGAACATCAATCACAACCACATTCATATTGATTTCAATGTGGGGGAATTCAAGTAAGTAAACCTTGAAATCCTATGTGAGATAATAAAACTTCACTCTTTTAATCTATTCCACAAATGTTTCCATAAGGATGTGTCGTTTATAAAACGAGTTTTTTCGTGACCTTCAATGTCATCACATTTTCCAAAGCTTCATAACCCAACATACAATTGTTCAGGTGAAAACCATTTATTCCTGGAGAGAGCTAAAAAGAGGGGGGTGTCTTCTCTCTAGACAGTTCCCATGATACATAGTATTTAAAAATACTCGAGGGTCCCCTACTTCATCTTACACTTTTAAATTCCTCAAAATTTCTTTCCTCACAGAAGGAATCTTCCACATTTCAAACATTGGAACCACCATATTCATCTTTCCAATCATACTAGGTATGTCAATGTTTAGGTAGAGATCCTCATTTTCTAGTATAGGTTGGAGAGGCAAGTCATGAACAAGAGGTGGAGGAAGTGGATGAAATTCCTTTGTCGCTAGAGGAGGTTGAGCTAGCACTTTGTTTCTCCTAAAGTGTGTCAAAATATCCCTTTTACTCAACTTCTCCTTTAAGGGTTCATCCATCTGGCTCAATATTTACAACCGAGCTCTTCTAGCTTCCCACTTCCTAACTTCCTCAAGTTGTTCCTCCATGATATCAATAAATTCATCATCTTTGAGAGTGAAAGTTGTATCAATGAATTTTATCCTGTCTATAGAGCCCAGATATTCGTCCTCCCTTTGTCTCGGGCATTCATGTTCCCAATGAGGCTGTTCATAAGGAAAAACCCAAGGTGATTCTTCCATGTTAACCATCCCAACAAGATGCAAGGTGTTAGGTACATTTGTTTATTGTTGTGGCTTCGACATTCAACCTACTTTTTCCCTCTCTTTTCTAATAAAATGAGGCCTTTTAGAAAAATATTGCCTCTCTAATGTCTAAATTCAACAATCTTTTCATGATCCGGTTCTGTCTTTGGACAAGTTGGTAATTCATTTGATCAAAATTTTGAGTTATAAGTGTGACTGGATCCTATACACTATTGGTTGATGTCTTCATCTTAGTTTCTTTTCTAGCATGAGGGAAATGAAAAGGTTCAATCTTGGAAATGATAATATGTTCTTCAATCTACATGGTATACTCTTTGTCTTTTTATAAACTATCACGCATATCTTCCTTGAGGATAAAACCAAACTGTCCTTCAAAATCATTTAAATAAAGAAGAAGGATGACTATCTCCAGTGGGAAAAAGTCCTTTTGGATCTGGATGAAAAAGTTGACAAATCTAGCATCAAATTCCTTCACTTTTTCATTCTATTTCTTCTTAATTTGGTTGAATTGCATCAATAACATTCCATTATTATTCTTTGTTTTCCATCTCTTTTTGAAAAAAATGTGAAAGGCTTATATGACTGCAATTGATTGTCAAGTATGTTTTTGAACCACTTCTTAGCATCTTCATCAAGAGAGGAAGCTAGTAACTTCATTACAACATCTTCATGTTCTATGTCATTATTTTCCATGGCTACAACAATAGCGTCAATATGTTCTTCAACTATAATAACATTGTTTCCGATAAATTTGGGTAACCACTTGTGAGATTCTTTTGACATCTTATTGGGATATCCATGGATGTTGGCCATATCCAATCTCTTGTAAAGGTTGCTAGAAAAAAAATGATCCATTGGAGAAAGGGGAAGGCTTCCCTTGAAAAATGGTTTGACCAAAGGTGGATTATGGGGATGCCTTTCTCAATAGAGTTGAGAAGGTTTGAACCTTCCCTTGGGAAATGTACTTAAAAAAGATGGGTTTCTTGTTTGTAGAGTCTCCAGATAAAATTTATAAAAATATCATCAAAATTCAAGACGAAACTTCCCTCAAATGTAGTCACCAAGCAAGACAGAGGTGTAGGCTTCGGGATAGACTTTCCAAGTGTCATTCTAGGATTGGAAATGACTCAAAACCCTCCTCAACAATGACACAAAAAATGTTATCGCACAATTTGTAGTTAGGGAAAATATCATCCCAAATGACAAATGTATGAAACAACTCAGGACACATATCACTTTCATCTCAATAGATATCCCCGTCGTTTTAGTAATGTACAAGTCCAACACAAGGGAAGCTTATGAGGTGACCCTAAGGGGATTGTAAGGGAAAATTCCAAGAGTTGAAGGAACCACCCCTATAGGTCATGATTAAAGGTATTAATCATTGATGGAGGATGAGTATAGGTCAAGGAAAAGGCCGTCAATTGATAGTACCAACAAAAAAAATGTTAAGAAACCCAAACCAAATAATATATAATGAAATAAGCCTCAAGACAAGAGGGAAAACAACAAGAATTCTCATTGTCCTGAAATTGCAACATATAATAGTGATATATCAAAAACAATAGAATTACAACAAATGCAAATCAGACCATCAAAACCATGATATGATATTGTACAACAAGGCTTATGATTTGTAGACAATATTCCAATGCTTAAACAAAGATTTTGATGGCAAAAGAGGGATGCAAAAGAGTATTATCATCAATTTTTATGACAACCCTATGGCTGTATAAAACAATTTCTACAAAAAAAAATTATAACCACTAAAATCAACAAGTTAATCATCCAAATAATATCCCTTTAAGAGTAGATTAATTATAATAGCTCACAAGCCAATTTCAATGGTAGAAAAGTGGCAAAATTGTATGAGAAAGAGTGTTTGTTGCAACCCTAATGGTTGTAGCTTAAATTTTATTAAAATAGAATAATCACTTGAAAAAACAAGACACCCTTGATGTATAAGAGAGTCTAAAGCATGTATAATTCCAATCAAACTTAATCAAATTCAATCCCTCAATTTTCACGTTTATCAATGCAACATACATTACGAGAATTTTGAGCTCAAAAAAAGGCCTCAAAATAAAAAATGTACCACCAAATTCCACTTTATAAGAGCCAATCACAATTCAGAAGATGGCACCATCCCCTGGGGATGAACGGCCTCAAAACAAAAATGTACCACCAAAATCGATTTTATAAGAGAAAATCACAATTTAGAAGATGACATCACATTGTTTGAGTTAAAGATGGTGAGATGTTACATTCTAAATGATGGATGGAAACCATAGTTAACTATGTAGTGATTTAAGAAAAATACTTAAATTATCTTCAAGTGCTTTACTTTTGATTAAAGTACCCATGTCAATTCATACATTAAACACTTCATATTTGAAATTTTAAAAAAAATATGTTTTACTTGAAATATGTGATGGATTGTTTTACTTTCTGAGTATGTTAAAGTTTTAAGAGTATATTTGTTGGGATTACATGATATATCACATATATGATATGATACAATAGATCGTATATAAGATATTATGGAACGTATGATATATTATATCATATGTTATATGTGATATATTATATCATATATAACATATGATATGATATATATTATATCATATATATTATATCATATATATATATATATATATATATATATATATATATTTAAGTAAAAAAGATGGATCATGTTATATTATCATAAGCAATGTACAATAACTGTTTGTGATGCCAGTTGTCCCGCCTAAGCAGGAAACTGAGACAGTTGGGCATCCTGTGCCAAGTGTTTCCCATTTAACAAAATAGACATGGTTCCGTCCTGCCCGAAGGAAACCAGGACTGTCACTTATGAAGTTTAAACTGTATGCCATAAGCTAGTTGTAAGAAAACGAAAAACTAACTGAGCTAAAGCTTAATGTAGAACTTAAAAGCGACTCCTAACCAAGAACATCATTGAACCTTTTTGTGTGTATGCTTCTCCTCATTCCCATGCTTATATTATATCATATATTATATATGTTTTATAACTACATATTTCTTAAAATATAAATATATATTCTTAAACATTTTATTATACTTAAAAATAAATAGAAAATATATACGATGTATTTGATTTTTATATAATATATTAATTATATATTGTTATATGGGTTTATATTTTAAATAATAATATATTATATAATTAATAATTTATGAGTTTATATTTATATTTTATTTCAAGTTATTGAAGGACAAAGGACACATGCATTAGCTAGTTGTTTAAGTACAATGCTTTATTTTTTAAAGCTCACTTCTATTTATAATCACATCATTTCCTTTTAGTCACATCAATAGAAGTTTTTTTATTAATTTTATTTCTAGATAAGTTTTCAATTTAACTTAAATATGGTTACATGGATTTTAGTGCAAAAGGTAAGTTGTAAATATACCTCCCCTACAAAATGACAACCTCGTAATATTTATAATATCTCTTAGGAGGTCCTTTTTAGACCTCAAAATTCCCTAATGTACAATCTCCAATACACAGATTAGTGCCTTGTTATTGGGTGAATAGAGTCTCTTGCTTGGAAGACAAACTAAGCAAAGAGAAACAATAAATTTTTATTAAGAGTTAAGCCCTTATAAAACCAAGAAATCAACAACCCTTCCAAATCGTCTAGCTTGGAATCCAAGATGAACTAGAGTTTAATGATTCCTCAAGGGGTGTAAACCCTCTTACTTCCTAGAGAAAACAAACACTAGACAAATATTAATACAAGGGTTTAAACCCTCTTACTTCTTGTAGAAATCCTTGTATCTTTTCAAGAGAATTAAAAAGAAAAGAAAAAACTTGATGGAGTTTTTAAACCCTTATACTCCTCCGAGGGTTTGAGATTATATCCTTGAAATTTAACAAGTAAAACACAATAAATTGCAGAAGTTACTTGACAAATCCAAGAGAAAGCATGAAAAAAACCTCACTATCATTGATTATCCAATAATTTTCCAAAGAAAACCATCCAAGAGATGTCGTTATCCTTTAATGCTCCACTAGACAAGTCATTGCTTCCATTTTGATGAGAAAAAGAGAGACCAAAATTTCATAGCAAGAAGTATTTTCATGAGTGATGAGTTATGTTAAAATGAGAAATCACTTGTATATTTTTATATGAGGAAAAGCCAAGTCATATTTTGTCCACATTACAATTAAATCCATAATTTTAGGCTAAATCAAAAATTAAAATCCTTAACTAGGAAAGCGATTTGTTTTTTTTCCCCACATAGGCTACAAAATGACAAAAAAATGAAAAATGATGGTATGTAAGCTGATAAGGCTCCTCTCCAATATGCAACATGTGAAATTAAGCCTCCAAAAACTAGGGTGTCAAGCTAGGAAGGTGCAACATCACCCCCAAATCAAGAAATAATGTGGGGTCTCCAACCCACAACATCACCAAGGTCACCTAAATGGAAAAAGATCCCCTCAAAAGTGTGATGTCCTGATCCAAAGTATATAGACACAAAACTAGGTGCAATTCTCATCATCCTAGGTCTCTAGTGCATCGGGTGCAACATCCATCCTGTGGGATTTTAAACCCCTATGAAGATCCAAGTGGCTTAATCCCTCGATGAAAGGATTTTACCAGGAAATGTCCTTAAAGACAAACAAATACAACCTCCAAGGGTCCACAAGTCATATGAATCATTCCAATTAAGCCACATTTAATAAAATAACCACCCAAACATGTGCATTAAATCCCCCCTTTTCAAATTAAACAAATTGTCAAATACCTTGTAAAATTTGCCAAATTTAGGTATGAGAGGGGTGTCATGGTTCCCTATTGGGTAGCCCAATCCCCAGGTGAGGAAAATTTCCAAAGAAGACCCTTTCTATACCATGTAATGAGTATCTGGTGAAGGAGGAATCACTCTAGGTCATGGTTTATTGACATATCAAGGGATCATATTGTCTCATTTATGGGTGCCTTTGTGGAGGATGTGTTACACCCCTTTGTTCTCAATGCAACATTTTTCCAAGCCCTTTCTTTTCCTCCCCCCCCACTTTTTTTGGTCCAAACATTGAGTTCTATGTGAAATGGAAAGAAAAGGAGTATCACAATGCCACTTGAAGTTATAATGCATTGAGTGCTATGTGCACTAGAAATAAAAGAACACTACAATGCATTCCCCCATCAAGCAAGAAAATTTTTGTTTATTTTCTTTTTAAATGTCATTTATTTTTATGGAGAAGCATTTAATGGCTCTCAGGACCCTAGGGAAGGAATCTATAAGGATAGATTATGTCTTTTTATTTTTACAGTTCTAGTTGCAACACCTCTGGGTGTTTAGCCCCTTCTTCCCATGAAATAATGTTCAAACCCTTCTTGGGGTCAATGAGCTAGAAAACCCAAAAGATGAGAAAACAGAGGGGAAGAACTATGGAAAGTTGTAAGTATGAGAGGGAAAGGTATGATGTCTCTTCAAGGGAGACCTACTTATGAGGATACCAGGGGTTACCTACTTACAAGGATACCATGTCAACCACCAAGGTAAAATTAGGAAAAATATATAATTTCCAAGTAAATGTTTCATAATCAAGAAAGGACCATTTTCAGCATGATCAAATTCTTCAAATATTAAAGTGACACTTACCATGAGACTAGACTTGTTACATCATAAAGCAAGACCTACTTCCTTTTCTATGCTAAGTTGGTGTGGCAGATGGTGTTATGCTATTGATGTAGAGTGGTGGTGTGTGGTGGAGAGGAGGGGATATATATTCTTAATATGAGCTTTGTTGGTCATTTGGCTCTCAACACTCTAGGTTTTCTACATGTGGGCCTCGAGATATCATCTCCTTAATTTCCCCTTATGATGCCCCCTTCCACTTGATCATGATGAGAGCATGACTTAGTATCCTATGTGACTTCTGTAGGCTTATATATTCAGTGAAGAAAAAGGGAGTCAGGGGATTTATTTGATGTCACTTATTTAGGATATGTTATAATTCTAAAGTGATATTAAGTAAAAAGGTACTAAAGTAACTTTTAGATTAATAGTTACTTAAACATTACTAAAAAGTGACTTTTAATCTTTAAGTGAAAATAAAAAGGGGAATAAGGGTATTGTGGATTAAGTCAAAGACAAAATATCTAGAAGAGGCATTGAAGAAGTATAAAAGGAGGGGTAGCGCTTCATTATCCTCATTATGATTTGGATTGATCTCTTGTTTGGACTACTCTTGTGAGCCAAGGTTTTTGTTGGGTTTTCGCATAAACCCTTCCATTGTGGTTTGGTTTTGGTGGTGCAACATCAACCCTAGATAGAAAAGAAGGAGGATATTCCTTTAGGTTCTTCATTGTGCTTCATATTTGTGGTTTTACTTCAACGTGGAGGTGTAGCGACTTGGAGAGAGGGTTCATGGATCCTTCTTGAGGATGATGACATCACCTTTAGAGGTTTGCAAGGGATTAGAGGAGGTCATGAGGGTCTATTGAGGGATAAATATACTTTATAGGCCTATTGGGACATATTGAGGGACAAATCCATCTTTTTTACAGGGTCGTGATATTTTATAGGAGGTCATGAGGGTTTTTTTACAATCATGAGGGTTTGGAGAAGGGTCATGAGCCCTATTCTTGACTTTAGAGGCTCAATATTTCCTTGAGAAGATTGATATTTCTTGGAGAATGAAATGTGAAGCTTGGAGAACCCTTGGAGTAGGATGAATCATCTTTTGAGGCTTGGCGCTAGCCTTTCTACAGTTTGGAGGAGGACACACCATCTATTAGAGGAGGTTGTGGTATTATTTTAGGTTTTTAGTTTGAGTGTTGTGCATTTTTTTCTATGTATTATAGTCTCCATAGAATCCATTAGTATTAATATTATTGTGTTCAGATCTCCACTAATAATAAAAAAACCCATAATGTCTTTAATACTTCATATGTACTTGAATTGCATACAATGTTCTTGACAAAAGTATTTTAGTAGAACATATGAAAATTGTTTCTAGAAATTTGCCAATAAAATTATAACATGGAAACATATGTAATGCAAAGTGTTTGAAAACATCACACATTGACAAAAACACCTAATTTGACACCATAACACTAATATCCAACCCTAGAGCACTTGGGGATATTATAGTGATATCATAGTTGGTGTTCTTGCTAGCTTGTGATTACATGATACATTGATGGTTTACAAAAGAAATAGAGGGCGTGGAGGTCAACCCTTCCTAGGATCAAAGTCATCAGAGGAAGAGGAATTCATGGGAGATAGACAAGAAGCTTCAAAGGAGAGTGTACTCAAGATACTTAGTGACTTGACCAAGGGACATAATGAGGTGGCCCAAATACAGAAAAATATGGGTAAGTAACAACAGTTGGACCTTGAGGTGCTCACATATTTGGTGGGTCAACACGGGAACCAATATGATGTAGGATAGGTCAGACCCAGTATATCCCATGGACGTGACATGGTACATGCAAAGGGTATCAATACTCATATTCTAGCATAAAGCATCCCACAGATAGGGAGCGAGAGTATTCCTAGGCCATTATTACCACCGTTACTTGAGGAGAAGCCTATAGGAGGACACATGAAACAAGGTCAGGATGATGATTTTACCACCTACTTCATGGAGTACTAGTCGTTATGGGAAGACATCCAGGTGGCTCTATCTTACCAAGACTACTACAACATAAATTACAGAAACATGTCGAGGTATTGGAACAAATAATCTTAGATCCAACATAACTATTATCTTTCACGCAAGGTTGGAAAGTTGTCTATCCCATATTTTGATGGATCTAACAGGAGCACAACTAGAGCTTGGGTACATAATTTGGACACTTATTTACAGCTTAACCCGATGATAGAGGAAGAGGGAATTACGTTTTCCACCCTACACTTGGATGGAGAAGCTCATGAGTGGTGGTAGCATGGGCTAGTGACATTAGGACATGCCATCATCACATCATATGTGGACTTCACGTGGAGGTTGATGTAAAAGTTTGACAAGAAGGATCTTGATATCCACTTTAGGGACTTGGCGTTGTTGAGACATACCAAAACAACAAAGGTGTACATCAAAGAGTTCCATAGGATGTCGGTTATGGTCACAAACATATCTAAACAAAGGTTGGAAATTCTATTCATCGAGCGTTTAATCGAGCCCTTGAGAGGGTGGGTGAAGGCCTTCAAGACAATCACACTACAAGATTCCATCATGAGGACCCAAGACAAGGAGGACATAGTCCCCAAGAAGGAGCCAACAAAGCCTTTTATTTTAAAAAAGAGTAAGGAGACAAACCCTCTCTAGAAGACATGGATAGGGAAGGACATGATGGATGAGGAGACTCGAAGGGATATGAGGAGGAAGAAGCATTTCTATAGCTACAAAGAACCTTGGGATTCGGGTCACTAGTGTATGGTAAACGGTAAGGTACATTATATAGATTTTCTCTCTGACGAGGAGGATGATGGTCAAAGTGAGACAACTCATGCACAGGGTACTAGAAAAATCCCTCATGAGGTGGAGTCACCACACCTTGAGATTACAGAGCAAGTGCAGTTGCAAGAGGGTGTCAAGGGAGTGACCATTGCGACACTTTTAAGAGTCCTCGATTATTATACCTTCAATATAAAGGCATTTTGCAAGGACAAAGTGTTAGAACATTGATCAATGGTGGAGCCAGTCACAAATTCATTGATGTAGCACTTTTCACTACGAGACACATTCTTATAGAGGACTTTGAGGGGTTCATCGGTGTAGTACAGTGTAGTAGAAAATCTGTACAACATGAATTGTACTCATAGGATCAAAGGATTGGATGTGACATTGGGTAACTATATGTTGACCAATGACTTATATATAGGGGATTTGTGAGACACCAATGTGGTATTGGGGGTCCAATGGTTGTACTCACTTCGATATTTCCCCATGAACTATCAGAGCATGAAGATGTACTTCAGGGACAAAGTGGGTTAGCGATTTGTTCCGAGAGGTATGTCAACATGATCTCCTAGGATCGTGTGAAACAAATTCACGAAGGCCATCTTTAGACATGTTGATGTGGCATGCATAACAGAATGTTTAATCACCATGAAAAATCCATCATAGGACCGTCAACACTATGATGTGGACATCCAAGAACTACTTGTAAATAATGATAAAGTGTTTGGATCGGTACCAGCATGGAGACCACTAGACAGGGGATTTGAGCATGTCATTGAGTTATAGGAAGGGGAAAATCCCCTGATCACCACACCATACAAGCATCCGAAGAAGTTTAGGGATGAGATAAAGAAGGTCATGCAAGATTTTTTTGGGATGGGGCACATCCAACCTAGCTCTAGTCCCTTCACTTCTTCATTGTTATTGGTGAAGAAGGATGGAACAATGAGGATGCACATCAACTAAAGGGCACTGAAAAAGAAGAAAATCAAGAAATGGTACCCAATACCCAATATTAGTGAGTTGATAGATGAGTTTCATGGGGAAATGTACTTCTCAAAGATTGATTTTCAATCGGGGTATCATTGGATCTGGGTTAGAAAGGAGGACATCCACAAAAAAATGTTCATATGTCACTACGAGAACTATGAGTTTCTAGTAATGCCCTTTGGGTTGAATAACACACTAGCCACCTTCTAGTCTTGTACAAACCATATCTTCAAAAAGCAATTGAGGAAGTTTTTAATGGTATACTTTGATGAACTATTCATCTACAACAAGACTTGGGAAGAGCATCTAAGGCATGTTGATGAGATTCTTAGCATCATGGAGGAGTAATCACTATTTGCCAAGGAGGCAAAGTCTAAGTTTGGGATGACAAATATTCTCTATCTCAGACATGTGATTGGTTCTTAAAGAGTAAAAGTGCACCAAGAGAAGATCCAGGTGATCTTAGAATGGCCCACACCGAGATCACTTACAAATTTGTGAGGGTTGTTTGGATTATTTAACTACTATAGGTGCTTTGTGAAAGTATTTTCATAGCTCGATGTTCCATTGATGAATATACCAAGAAGGGAACATTCAAATGGTTAGAAGAGGCACAAAGAGAATTTGATAGGACAAAGAAGGTGATGAGCACTTTCCAAGTGTTATCACTTCGAGACTTCTCATGGCCATTTTGGTTGGAGTGTGATGCATCCAGAGAGGGGATATGAGTAGTGTTGATATATAATAGATGTTCCATAGTGTTATATATTAGGAAGTTGAGGTATTTAAAGAGGATCTACCCCATTTACGACAAGGAGTTGTTGGCCATCATCCATGCATCAACCAAGTTTAGAAAGTAGTGGTTGGAGGATGCTTCATTGTGAGGATCGACCACAACAACATGAGATATTTCTTGGGGTAGAAAGACTTGAGCAAGAGGAATCATAAATTTTTAATTAAGGTGTATACGTATGATTTTGAAATTGAGTATGTGAAGGGAAAGAAGAATGTATTTGTTGATTACCTTTCTAGGAGACCTACGTCCTTTTCCATGACATATATCTCGGTAGACTGGAAGTCCTTTCTCTTGGTGGACTACTCCAAGAATACATTTTCTTGTAATATTATAGAGGGAATCATTCAGGATGACAATTACCGAGTAGTGGATGACATCATCTACTACAAGGATAAGATCTACCTTGTCTCTAAGTCCACACTCAATGAGAATATCCTGAGAGCAGTACAAGACACACCATTTGCAAGGAACCAAGATATATGAATGCTTACACGAAGGTTCATGAGATATTCTCATGGAAGGGTCTCAAGGAGGATGTATTGTGGTATGTGAGGGAGTGCATGACTTGTCGGAAGAACAAGTCAGAGCTTCCACATCCTGTAGGTTTTATTAAACCGTTACCTATTCCAAAGCAGAAGTGGGAGAGCATCTCCATGGATTTAATCATAGGGTTTTTCGAAGGTATAGGGTAGGGATTGTGTCTATGTGGTTTTGGATAGATTAGAAATGTTTTCTCACTTATTTCCCATTACTTTAAAGTGCAGTGCATCTTAGGTGGAAGACATATTATTTAGGGAGGTGTTTAGACTACATGGTCTTCCAAGATACATAGTCAATGAATGGGACAACATATTTATCAGTGCATTCTATAGGGAGTTGTTCAGGTTATCAGTGATAGAGTTGAAACCTATTAGAAATTATCACCCTCGAATGAATGGGAAAAAAAAAATAGTGAACAATTAGATTGAGGGATACCTACAAAACTATGTGTTGGGACAACATAGTGTGTGGATAAAGTGGGTGCATATTTGGGAGCGATGTTATAATACAACTTACAACATATGCATCATGATGAGTCCTTTAAGAGAATTATATAGTTACAATGCTCATAATTTTTGTATTTGGAAATCAGGGAGAGTAGGACCCCCGAGGCCAAAGATTGGTTGTGGGAGATCTTCAGAGCCCTAAAGGAGAACTTACAGGTCACCCAAGATCAGTAGAATATGTATGCAGACATGCATAGTGTGGAGTATAACTTTGAGTTTGGGGATTTGTTCTTTCTGATGTTTCATCCATACAAATAGTCCTCATTGAAGAGGAGTGGCACAAAGAAGTTGAAGCCTTGCTTCTATCGACCATACAAGGTTATCAGGAGAGTTGAAGAGGTGGAATATGAGTTGGATTTTCCATAGGGTAGCAGGATCCACAACATACTCCATGTATATTTACTCAAGAAAGTGTTGGGATAGTAGGTTACCTCTTCAACTGACTTTCCTCCACTAGATGAGGAAGGGCAGTTGGTTTTGACTCCGAAGAATATTACTGATGTTAGAGAGAGGAGGGTGAGGAGCAGAGTGATTCCAGAGTACCTAGTGAGATGGAGATATTTTCCCATAGAATATGCTACTTGTGAGGGAGAGCATATCTTACAACATTCTGGTTTGGAGTTTCTTGAGTACAAGTAGTCTTGGGAAGGGAGGATTGTCATGTCCCCTTCCCACTTGATCATGATGGGAGGATGACTTAGTATCCTATATTCCTTTCATAGGCTATAGTCAATGAAGAAAAAGGGTGTTAGGGGATTTATTTGATGTCACTTATTTAGGAGATGTTGTATTTCTAAAGTGACCTTAAGTAAAAAGGTAATAAAATAACTTTTAGATTAATAGTTACTTAAACATTAGTAAAAAGTGACCTTTAATTTTTAGGTGAAAAGAAAAAGGGGAATAAGGATCATGTGGATTAAGTCAAAGAGGAAATATTTAGAAGATGCATCAAGGAAATATGAAATGATGGGTAGTGCTTCACTATCCTCATTATGATTTGGATTGATCTCTTGTTTGGAGTGCTCTTGTGAGCTAAGGTTTTCGTTGGGTTTTGGCAGAAAACTTTCCATTGCGGTTTGGTTTCGTTGGTGCAACATCCACCATAGCTAGGAAAAGAGGTGGAGATCCTTCCGATATCTTCATTGTGCTTCATCTTTGTAGTTTTACTTTATCGTGGAGGTGTAGTGACTTGGACAGCGGGTTCATGGAGCCTTCTTGAGGAGGACGTCATCACGATTGTAGGGTCATGTGGGTTTAGAGGAGGCTGTGAGGGTTTGTTGAGGGATAGATATCCTTTAGAGGCTTGATGGGGGAATATTGAGTGATTGATCCATCCTTTTGGAAGGGTCTTTAAGTTTTAGAGTATGTGAGGGTTTTTTCATGGTTGTGAGAGTTTGGAGCCTTGGAGGAGGGTTATGAGCCCTATTGTTGGCTTTGGAGACTCAATATGACCATGAGAAGATCAATATTCCTTGGAGAAGTAAACATGGGGCTTGGATATCCATTGGAGTAGGAATACATCATCCTTTGATTCTTGGAGGTATCCTTTCGATAGTTTGGAGAAGGACACACCATCTACTAGAGGAGATCATGGTATTATTTCAGGTTTTTGGTTTCAATGTTCTATGATTTCATTGATGTATTGCAACTGCCATAGAATCCATTAGAGACTTGTTATTGTTGTGTTTATATCTCTAGTCATAATAAAAATACCCTATATTGTCTCTTCTACTTCATATGTACTTTGATTGCATACAATGCGATCAACGAAATTCTTTTAGTAGAATGAATAAAAATTGTTTATAGAAAGTTGTCAATCAGATTATAACATGGAAACATATGTAATGTGAAGTGTTTGAGAAAATCACACAACCAAAACATGCAATTTGACACCATAATACTAATATCCTAGCCTAGTGCACTTGGGTATATTACACCCCTAGGATCAGGGGGTAACACTACCCAACCAATGCAGGACTTGAGACATGCAATGTGCAAATACATAGCAAAGTTGATTGAAGTATGGGTGCAATGAGAAGTTTAGAGAAGTTCAACACTTAGACATTTTTCAAGTTTTGTTTGAGGTTGCAATAGTAGTGTATTCAACAACAACGAGAACAAAACGAAGAGTGATGTTTGCAGCGTGACAGTGGCATCTTAGACATTGAAAACATAGTTGGGAAGGAGACGCTTTTCCATTGTTGCAGACAGTTTGGTCACTGACAAATTTGGGCAAAGAGAATTGTGGATGGTTGCATAGGTTGCAGATGATTGTTGTCCAAGTTGGAAACTTGGGGTTTCACAAACTTGGGGTTTCCACTTTAAAAAAAATTAGGGTTTCCTTTTGGCATGAAACTTGAGGTTTCTAGTAGACTTAGTTGTAGTGGATACACAAGTTGGATAGATACTTCAAGATCAAAAATTTTATGGATGTTACCGAGTACGAAAATGACTTGAGGTGGGTGAGGATGTAAGGCTTCCATAGCCTAGCTTGTGCTTTCGCAGTTTTACCACAGTCCGAATCAGGCAAGTAGGACACTTCGCTTGAATGAGGAGAAAACCATCTTCATACAAAGGAGACACGGGGTTCCTTGGACGTGTGACATCTCAAGGGGTGATTCCACCCAAGGTGCCTTGCAACGCAATTAAAATGATAGACGGTTTGGGAAAGAGTTGAGGAAAATACTTGGACACTCCATTAATGAAAAAAATTGGCTAAGGCATGGGTATCCCACTTAGGAGACTCATCCCGACTCACCTAAGGGGTGCACACTGTTGATATTGTGGTGGTTGCGAGAGGTATTAAGTTCCATATGTAACCTTTGACTAGAATAGAATATTATGCAAGGAAGAGAAACCCTAAACAAATGTGTGAAAACCCTAGAAAGCACGTCGACTGAGAAAAATATATAATATTAAGATACTATCCTCCCGAAAAACCAGTTAGGTCCACGGGAAAAAGATAAACATAAAATATAATTACCAGAAAGCCAGGTTGGCCCAGCCAGAAAAGTCACCGAACAAATTAGTATAAATAGAAGACGTCTTGGCTCATTTGTTCACTCACTGTCACCTAGAAAACCATAAACAATGCTTAAGTTTGGAGGAGGAGTAACATCAATTGCAATTGAGTAGTTTTTTCTTGTTTAGTATTTATGGTATCTTTACCTTGTGTGTTACATTTGGAGAAGGTGTGCTCTCTCTTGGTCAAATATGGGTTATGGTGTGACTTCCCAAATTATTCTTTTTGTCAAAGGTTAAGGTGCTCGAGGGTGGCTTTGTGTTGATGGTTGTGTGACAACAGTGTTGCATTTTATATGGTGAAACAAGCAAATCTACATTATTCTTATAGGTTATGGGGCCACACCACATTTGGAATAGTATAACCAATGGAAGCTAGATCCACATCTCTCTATCAAACTCGTTGTAGCACAATTACAGTTTCAGTTCCAGTTCCTTCGTGCTAGTTGTAGCATGAGTTGTAGTGCCAAAACCAGTTGAAGTACCAGTTGCATTGAAAGTTTCTGTGAATTATTGGGACTAATTTTTGGTTATCCTAGTGTTCCCTAACCCAGTGCACCTCCTGGTGTTGTCAGATTGCAATTTTGACAAGTTTGAATTTTTAGGGTTTCTACCCTTGCCGTTGTTGTTGCTACTACAGTTTTCCGCTGCAAAATTTTCCTTTTCAAGATTGTTGAGAAATAAATATTGGAGTCTGTTGAGGTTGATATTTCCCTATATCAACGTTCCCTATCCTAGCGCACCTACTAGTGCTCTCAGATTGTTGATCCATCAAGTTGAAGTTTTCGTTGCTTGTCACTGCTGCCATATGGTGTCGGTACTTACCGTTGTTTCCAAAGGTATGCACTTGTATATGTTTAAGATGTAGCATTATCTTAAGTGTTTTTTTTCAGGAGAAGGGATTTTTTTCCAAGCAACAATCGTAGATCCAAAGGGAGGAATATCATACTTCAAGTTTGTTTTTTTTGATATCTCTCTAGCTTTTATGGAATTATTGTGATCTTATGAGCATCTAGTTATATTTTTAATCTATTGAATTTATGATTATTATACTAACCTATGGTTAAAATTAAAGCTATAAGTTGACTTTAGTGAACGTTTTATATTGATTAAGGTTGAGATTTTAGAGTTTATTTGCATTATATTCTCTAACTCAAAATTCTGTTAAGAAATCATATTATCCTTAGTACAGGGGACAGGTTGGAAATAATACCTGTCTCAAAAGAAACTCAAGTGAGACAATAGCCAGACTCTAGGTTTGCATACCGGGTTTGATATTTTAAGTTCAGGACAATAACAATCTTTTAAATTATATTATTGCTATTGTTGTCCAATATTTAGTAATATTTAAATATTGATACAATTACCACTTAGTAAATGCTTATTATTTACAAGATGAAGTTGATCTCCTTTAGGAAATGTTCTTGGTTACTGACCTA
>ML781917.1:1071981-1106958 GCA_009831015.1 Picea engelmannii | reverse complement strand
TTGTAAGATTTCTCCCAGACAAATTGCTGGCAACAAGAAGATTATCATAAGCTTTTACAATTTTACTTATAGGTCTTGTCACTTTTGCAATTTCTGATTTTGCAATTTCTGATATAGTTTTAAACTTTCAACAAATCAAAGAAAGAAACTTACATTTCCGAAATTCTTACTTCCGAAGAACTGTTATCACAGCTAATTCCTTCCCATTGAATTAAATAGCAGGGATCCGAAATCCAATTTTTCATGTTAAACCTCGTTTTGATAACATCAAGAGCTTCAACTGCAATTTACGAACTACTTGGTTACACAATGAATTATCATATCAATTCAGGAACTACTTCGATGCACAAATTAGGTATAAGAAATTAGGAAGAAGGGTACTTACTATCTTGTGAATGTGTTGCCGGTTGGGTATCAACTAAATAAAACACCTCAAGAGCGTTGAGTATAGGAAGAAGGGTGGAGTTTTTGGCCTTCAGCAATTGAAAGGAATACACGTTATTTGCTTGGAATGTTTGCTCCACGGCAGAATAATTCCTTATCAAGTTTATGTTTTCAGACCGCCTTTCATTATTTGTCGCGATGTAAAAGGATCTAGATTCAGAGATATTCAGAATCTCGATCTCTGCAAAATACAACACCCATAATTTTTTGGTCCCTAGCGATGATTTGGTCCCTGCATATGGTGATGATGAAAGAGGACCCATAACCCACGCCGTTTGTATGACAATCATTGGAGGAAGGTCTTCGGTATTGTTCGTGGAAATCGGCTCTTCGGTACTGATAGGCCGTACATGATTTATTGTTCCATCATCTGCTAACCAGAGGCGGTCGAAGTTGTCTTGAGGATACCTGCCTCATTTACCAGTCAAAGCTATTCAGTTAATTTACTTACTAACATGAAAAAAAATATCACTTTTCACAACAAAAAAGAAAGAAAATATCACTACTTTTTATACTCTGAAGCTAAGAAAATATCACTACGAAAGTTAAGAAAATATCACTACGAAAAAATAAAAAATAAACAATACTAGTTCAAAGACCATGCTTATAAATATAATTTTTTCTTTTAACTAGAAAACAAATTATATTTATAATAAAAAAAAAAAATTCAGTTTCAAAAAAAATTTATACACTTATAAATAAAAAATTAAATTATATATAAGGTTATAAATATAATTTTTTCTCTTAACTAGAAAACAAATTATATTTATAATAAAATTTAAAAAAAATAGTTTCAAAAAAAAATTGTACACTTATAAATATAAAATTAAGTTATATATAAGGGTGAAAAGTTACCAATAAACTTAAAACCCGATATATTTTCTGACAATCCTGGAAAGTTAGAAATTTGTAACTGATAGCTAAATTTCAGTAAATAAAACATTTAATGTTAATAGATGTATATATAAGTTAAGATATATAGAGAGATTTTTACAACCACCTCATATATTAAGGTGTACAGTTACACATAAGAATATATTAAGTTCTACACTTACAAATAAGAAATTAAATTAATTATATATATATATATATCAAACATTAAAATGTTCAAACAATAAAATGTGACCATCTCTTCCATATGTTAAGTAGAAAATGTAATTCACTGAATAAACTTAACCGGATATATGTAAGTTGTAGAAAGTGTCTCTTAGCCGAATAAACTCAACTACATCTACTACTTTCTGACTAACCTGGAAATCCTGAAAAACTCAACTACATCTACTTTCTGACTAACGTGGAATGCCTGAAATTTATAACTGATAGCTTAATGTCAGTAGGTAAGACCTAACCGTAGAATTTCCACCACAATTAAATCTTAATTTTAAGACATATAAAGTTCAAAATGCTCACCTAACCGGAAAATGCTTACCTAACTGTAGAATATCCACCACAATTAACTCTGCGTCTTAATATCAACATTGTTCCTGGCTTAGCCGCTGCATACATGCCATCTCGGAGGGTCCTCAACTCGATCGCATTGATATAGGGATCATCAGTGTCTGAAGTTCTGATCAAGCAAATATACAGCAGTGTGCGAGAACTAACCAAGATTCCTTCAAAATTATCTGGAGAATATCGATTTGTGGTTGTTAAGTTTTCAGTATGCAACATACCCATTGTCTCAATAGAGTAAGAGAAGCTTGGCAATTGTTTGAATGCCTTGCTATTTCCAAAGGCAAACCATAGTCTTAAGAGGTAAGGAACATCAGGGGTCACGGGCAGCTGATAGCAAGACTTGTTGAGAGGCTTTGGGAAAAACCTTAGATTTCGCGAATAAGAACCGGAACCTAGTAGAATTGCTTCCCCTGTCTCTCCTGTCTGCCCGACGTCTATGTAATTAGCATCAGTGACCCATGTTATATTGTTTTCGTCTGTGTGATTTACTTTCCCACCGCAGTCGATACTTAAAAATCCCACTACAACGCCAGCAATGAGTTAATAAAACATTTTGTGAGCCAAATATGAAGAATAAATGAGGCGTATGTTAAAATAAGAACGTTGAATCACCTGGTTGAGTAGTAACAACAGCCGATAAAGTGGTGCCGAGAAACAGGACGACTATCCAAATGTTCCATTTGCCAGAGCCAATTTTGTCCATCTCTGCTTTAAAAGAGTGTAAGTTAAACATGTACCAAATACATTATTTTTTCTTTTATTTTAGGATTCATTTTAAACGAAATCAGACGTTCAAAAATGGATGAAAATTCTGAATTAAATAAAAATTTAAAACCATAATACCAAAAAACCTACCAAAAAAAATTCAAAGAAAATTGCTCTAGAATTAGCCTACTCCCTTTAAAAGTGCCTCTGTGTACTCTCGCAGTAATAAGAAGCGGATAGAGAATTCGGACAGATGCCTGTATCGCCCGTATGAAAGTCCATCCTTTTGAGTCTCTGGATCGCGCTTTGGTGGATAGAGTGGATAGAGTGGAAAACTAGGCCACATATTTAATTTTATTTTTCAAGTAAATATTTAAATATGTGGATGATTTTAATTTTTTATATAAAAAATTAATAGTTTTGGAAAATAAAAATTATCATATGCGTTGATTTATATGTGTTCACATATTGTTATGTCTTTGTAGGAATCTTTTAATATTAAATATATATTTTTGTTTTCAAAATTTTGATATAGTTTTTTTTGCAATGGTGTAGAAATAATTAAATATGTTGATGATTTTAATTTTTTATATAAAAAATTAATAGTTTTGGAAAATAAAAAATTATTACATGCTTTGATTTAGATGTGTTTACATATTATTATATGGAATCTCGTAGTATTAATTTTTATTTTTTTTTCAAAGTTTAGATATATATTTTTTTTGGTGCAATGGTGTAGATGGGATGGAAATTTGTTTATTATTAAGTTATAATTAATGGTTATAAAAATACTTGTATTTCTATTTCAATTTATAAAGAAGCATATTGATTATACATATTAAGGTAAAAATCATTTTAAATAAAATATCATTTTTTCAATTTTTATAATGTTAAAAAGTTCACAATTCATCAAATAGAAATGTTGTGATTTCAATAGAAAATAATAATAATAATACTAGATAATTTTTAATTTTAAATGTAATTTAAGGATTATATGTATATTATAATAAAATAAAAGTTATAAATACCATGTTATACTTCTTTTCTATGTATCAGTATGAGTGTTTTAAGTTATAAAGTAAAGCTTTACATACAATGTTATGATCCAACATTTTTGTCAACATTTATATAAGAGAGAATTTGTTCTATGTATCCATATAATAAGAGAGCATTACAACTTAGATTTATATCTCAAACATATAACAATCATGCTTCACCATGATAGTCATGTTTGTTGTAGATCTTATTAGAAAAGAAGAAGTTGTCCTAGACCTTGAGGCCTTTGTTGAAATGAGGTAATTCTATCAAAACATTATAAATCCATGAAGATAGCTTACTTGTTTTTTAGGGCCCTAGGAACATGCAAATCTTGAATGATTGCACCCATTGATTATTAAGTAGGCTAAGATGTCTATAGATTGGATATTTCTAAGGTCGATAGGAACACAAAGCTAAATGAAATCTATCAAAACATTATAAATCCATGAAGATAGCTTACTTGCTTTTTAGGGCCCTAGGAACATGCAAATCTTGAATGATTGCACCCATTGATTATTAAGTAGGCTAAGATGTCTATAATTTGGATATTTCTAAGGTCGATATGAACACAAAGCTAAATGAAATTTCTCATCTTGACCACCAAGTATGTGGTTCTTATTGAGGACATTGATCACTCACTCTATTTCGCAAACTAGGAATAAAACTATGATAGAGTGGATGTTAGATCATAGTCCTTTTGCATAGATATAAGGATAAGATGAATTATATTACCTTCTCCATATATTACTTAAGAATCCCACCAAGGCATGATCCACGTGGATATTGTTGGTCACCCACCTATTCCAACTAGCTCCTTTTGAAAGTTTTAATTCAACACGTTCGTTTTTTATTATTTGTAATTTTGGGTTCTACACTTTCAGGGTTCTTTGAAGCCCTACTCAACTGCCATATGAAGATTGGTGGCCAGTCACCTAATCCAACTGGCTTATTTTGGAATATTTCATGTCAATACATCTTTCTGTACTTCCAGGGTCGTTTTGGGGCCCTAAACAATGTTTCTTTTGCTTGCCACAATCAAAGTGTAGACGTAATCAAAATTTGATGGTGTAATTTTTAGTTCTTGAAAAGACCTTTCCAACAGGCTATCACGTGCCTAAAATGGAGGTCGTATGAAAAAGTTACGACCCCGAGAAGTTTAGTTACCAACTTACCCATCGAAGCCCACATAACTTTTGGTGTTTCATCTCCGAGGGTTAGGATTTTGGATGTCTAGGGTTTTGACATTCATGAGTAATTTTAGAAAGGCCTCTTGAGCCTCATTATAATCATTCTTCTTAGACAGATGCGCGTAACAACCACATCTCTTCTCAGAGATAGCTACCACCATTTGAGCAAGTTGTTTTCAGTTCTGCAGTTTTACATTTTTAGCCTATTTCACTTATTCAAAAGAAGTTATTGTTCACTGGATATTTGTTATTTTTCTTTGTATGTCTGTGTTATTGTATTCATTCTATTATTCATTTTTTTTTGCTCATAAATCTGGATCAGTAGTATCAGAGCAGTCTGCTCTTCATTTATTTTTCTTCCTGCATGTTCTTGACAAGATCTGGGTACAAGAAGTTGGATCTCGAACCAGTCGATCCTTTGCATGATTGGCCACACCGAGCCTGACAATAACCCATAGGGGATGAAATAAAATATGATGGAGCATGAGATCCTTTTAAAATGTTGCTCAAGGAATCCCTTGCACGACAAAGGAACAAAATGATGGACAAATTTGCACAGATCCTTCGGTGGCTGCCAACAGGAGACACATCTTCACTAAGCGGCCATGCAACTCCCTTCAAGGTACAAGTAAATTTTGATATTCCATTATTTGAAGGACTGATAGATGCGTATGTTGTAGATAAATGGTTGAATCTCCTCGAAGGGTATTTTTCGGTCCACAATTTTTTTGATAGGGAAAATATTACTTTTGCACTTCAACGTCATCCCCCATGTTAATGACTGGTGGGATACTTATTCTGAGAAAAGGTCCATAGAGGAATCTGCAATATTTGTGATCACCCCCACATGGGATTCCTTCATGGATTCCATTAAATAACAATACTACTCTATTGGAAGCTATGAGGACAAGTACACAAGATGGACCACCCTGTGTCAAGAAAGGGACCAGACAATACCATATTTCACCAATATTTCCCATACCCTATGCGCCAAATTAGGTATCAAAGACTCTAAATGATATCTGGTTCACAAATACCACGGATGTCTGGATAGACATTGTTAGCATCGGAAGTCACTCCTGGATTGCTTGCAGGGGCAGAGCCCGACACCCATCAGTTTAATGTCACGATTTATTTAGAGGGGTGATCGAATGGAAGAAACTCGGAACAATATCGTCTCAACTCTGAAACTAGGTCGGGCATGCATGGGCGAGTGAGGTCTTAGAGAAACTTCAAACAGTGAGTTGTAATAAGGGTGAGTAGGTGGAAGACTTGTATGAGAAGAGTGCAGAGGGTTGTTCTAAACATCAGGTTTCTAACAGGCTGTGAGAGAAGGCATATGAAGGCAAGATCTTCTTACACCCAAATGCGGGAAACCAGAGAAAACAATAATGCAACAATAAATCATTTATCATAACATAACTGTGCTAATTCATATGAAGCATTCGATCATGAACTCTCTGGCATGAGACGAAACACAGATGGAAAGGGAGACCTGTTTGTCATAAAACAACAAATCTCAAACATAGATGCATAGCCATAGAACTAGAATGATCATTAAAAACTTTACAGTCGGGAGCTTCTCTCTACCATCGATAGATACAAAAATGGCGAAAACGCCTACATATACTCGGAAAAACAACAACAACAAAACCGAGACATACCATTAAACACATTGCGTCTGCATGGCTTCTGACAGTCTGTGCCTACAATATCTGAATAATCGTGCACCAACGACGGATGCAATCGGACTTCTGACAGCTTCGTGGGCGAATCGACGTGCCTTTAATTCGTAGCCAGACTTTCCCATTATGGCGGAGGCGATGTCTAACCACCACCAACTGCTTCAATAACTGCTTCATTGGGATTGAGGATGGCCCGACCAACTCGGCGCCCTTGGGACGTGGAAGGTCTCTTGCGCTGCCACCTAGATGAGCTTGAACGACTTGACGTATATGCATGGAGGCCAACGCGAAGGATGGGAAATGATGAGGTACGAGAGAGGTTACAAAGGGGGGGGGGGACACATGGCAGAAGGCGATAGGTGGAGGGATCATAAGAGGAGATATAATGGGCTTACTTTTAGCGGGAGGCTGATGTGAAAAGGAGAGGGACACGTGGTGTATGGTGAGTGGATGATGAGATGGGAGAAGGACCATGCAGATCAAAAGGGGGGGGAGATGGACAGATGACACACGGCAGCAGGGGAAAGGTGTCTCCAGAAGATGGCATAACGGGGGAAGGGCCCACGTTGGTTAAACATAGAGAAGTTGATGAAGACGGGATCACGCGAGTGCCGTTGATCTGGGCGCATTGGTNCCCCCCCCCTCCACTTAAAGGTAGAAAGGCGGGGGGGGTCCGGAATTGCCTCGCACGCCATTGATCCGGGCGCCTCGATCTCTGTCGTCCAGATCCACTTGTCGTTTACCACAAGTGTGCTTTCATTCCGAACTTAGGACAAGTGGGTTTCTAACCCATTCTTTGTATTCTAAACCCCCTTACAAGAAATATTGCTAACATTTGGCTCCATGGGGGATAGAGTCGTCCCTGTGATTCTCTAAGAACTATTTTGCAGATTAAGTGCCTTGTTGTTGGGCTATGGAGTCATTTATTAAACTAAAAACAAAAACAAAAACAATATTTACAGGGCAAAAGAGCCGACTGCGGCTCACAAAAAATATTTTTTCAAGAAATGCCCATTTACTGAGCCACTAAAGACTTCCTGGCCTTCCAGATCCTGCAACCTGTAAGTGTTGTTTGAAAATACTTCAAGGATCTTGAAAGGCCCAAACCAGAGGGCATCAAACTTACTGTGCTTGCCCTTGTCCTGCCTGGGTGCATCCCATTTGAGCACTAGATCACCCTGCTCGAACTCTTTCTTTTTTCTTTTCCTGTCAAAAGCCTGCTTGACCTTTTGCTGATGATTATAGGCCCTGTCCACGACCTGTTCTCTGATCTGCTGCACTTCCACCATTTGATGAATCCTTCTGACCATGTGTTCAGGTTCTCCTTCAAAGTCCTAGAGGAAATTTGCCACAGATAAGGTGAGCTGAGTGGGGAAAATGACCTCTATTCCATAAACAAGTTGGAAAGGTAAGATGCCCAGGGATTTCTTGGTTGTCACCCGATCAGCCCAAAGGGAAAATTTGATCTTTGAGTCCTAGGCCCTTTTATTTTCCTCCAGTAGCTTCTTAATGAGCTTGATCAGACTTTTATTGGAGGACTCTGCCAGTCCGTTTCCTTGAGGATAATAGGGAGTAGAGTGAATCAGTGAAATCTCGAACTGTTCACAGAACTTGACCAGAGGCTCAGACCGAAATGGGGAGGCATTGTCAGTGACAATTTTGCTAGGGCAGCCAAATCTAGCTATGATATCTTCCAGGAAGCTGATAATCACTTTGTGAGAAGTGCTTCTGGTAGGGACAGCTTCTATCCATTTGGTGAAGTAGTCGATTGTAGTCAGAATCCATCTGTACTGGCCACTTGAGGGAGGATGAATTTCTCCGATAAAGTCCAACCCCCACTGCTGAAAGGGTGCTGAAACTACTATAGGATTTAATGGCAGAGATTTGAGTTGTTGCTTTCCTGAGAACTTTTGGCATTTGATGCAAGCTCTGATTTCTTTGCAGACATCAGGAAATAGGGTGGGCTAGTAATACCCAGCTCGAAGGATCTTGTGAGCTATGGTCTTCCAAAAATAATGACCTCCGCAGAGACTGCTATGGAAGTCGAATATAAACTTTTGGGCTTGCTACGGGTCCAGACATCTTAGTAATACCCCCAGAGGGTCTTTCCAATACAAGGCTTGGTCAATGAGGCAATATCTGACCGCTTTGAGCTTTAGAACCCTGGCCTTATTTTTTCCCAATCCATCAAGGAGCTTTAATTCTTGCAGAAAGTACAAGATATCCTTGTACCAGGGGCATGATGCTAGTGATAGGGCACCCTGGAACTGTTTGTTGGATGGCTCAACCTGCTTGTTGATGAAATTAATTCCCAAGGCTCTGCAATTGGATTCATCCAACAACTTGGCTAAACCCTGCCCCTTTATCAGCTTGGTGGGCTTGATATCCAGATCGAACTCTAGGATTTTGGCAATCCACTTACCTCTTATTTTGTCTATGTCAGGATGTATAAGAATGTCCTTCACAGAAGCCAAAGGGACATATGCAATGACCTTTGAATGCAAGACATAGACTCTAAAAGCTTTGAGAGCTTTCACCAAGGCATAAGCCTTCTTTTCCATGATCTCGTACCAGAGCTCTGCATCTCTTAATGCCTTGTTGTAGAAATCAATAGGATGTTCTTCCCTTGATCATTTTTCTGCAACAAAACTGCCACTACTGTATCGCAGGAAGCAAAAGAAAATATCAGAAAATCTTTGGAATAATCGGGACTAACTAGCACGGGTGCCTCAGTCAACGCCTTCTTTATTTGGGCAAAAGATTCCCTGGGTTCAGTGGTCCATTTCACTTCATTTCCCTTTCTGAGCATGGTTGTGATGTGTCTTACCAGTTTAGCAAAATTTGAGATGAATCTCCTCAGAAAATTTATCTTTCCTAGAAAAGCCTGAACTTCTTTCTTAGATTTGGGAAGTGACAGGGCCTGAAGTGCTTCTACCCTGCTAGGGTCAATCCTTACTCCCTCTTCTGACACTATATGGCCTATTAACTTCCCTTCATTCATAACAAACAAACATTTCTTTGGATTCAGGGAAAGGCCGAACCTGCGACACTTCGAAAAAACTCTTCTCAGGTGGCAACAATGTTCTTTATTGGACACAGAGAAGATTGTTATGTCGTCTAGGTAGATCACCACAAAATTATCTTTCTCCTTGATGAAGTCTATGTCCATGGCTCACTGGAATGTGGCTCCTGCATTCATCAATCCAAACGACATTTTGGCATACATGAATGTGCGCCAAGGAGTGGTGAAGGCTGTTTTTTCCTTGTCCTTAGGCATGACTGATATCTGATTGTAACCAGAAAATCCATCAATCATGGATATTTTGGATGCACCGGTGACCTTCTGCAATATGTGCTCCATGTTAGGCAGGGGATAATTATCTTTCCTTGAGCTCCTATTTAGGTTCCTGAAATCAACACAAAGTCTGATTTCCCCACTCTTCTTTCTGACTGGAACAAAATTGGCTACCCAATCGGAATATTTGAGGGGGACAATGATTTGGGTATCTAGCAGCTTCTTCACCTCTTTCTCCATGACAGGTAGCAATATGGGATTTATCTGTCTCAGCTTCTGCTTGAATGGCCTAGCCTCTTCTTTCAGTGGGATCTTGTGCTCAATAACTGACATGTCGTATGTTTTGAGGTCTTCATAGGTCCATGTGAACACATCAGCAAACTCCCTCAGAAACTCAATATATTCATCCCTCTACTCCTTGGACAAACTCTTTGACAGCTTGAAAAACCTGGGCTCCTCTAGTGTGCCTATGCTGCACTCAGCTATGTCATCATCATCACCTGAAACTCTATTCTTTACTGCCACATCATTCCCATCGAACAATCTTTCTAATGGGATCAGTCCTTTCAGAATGTGATTGCTCGGTAGTTGAATAATCTGGTGGTTAGCAATTTTATTCAAAAACTCCCCATGGTGATGGTCATCTTCTACGTCAGGATCCTCATCTATGTGCAACACAGAAAAATCATCAACGGATTGGAGAAATTTCTCGATCTCCTGATCATCTTCAAATACCTTCCAATGTTTGACATTGTTCGGTACAGAGGGTCTATATTTTATTTCAACATCGGATCTGACAGCGGGCAGCATGGGAACCTCAAGCAAACTAGCTGTGACAGCTAAAAAGTTGGCTGAAGCATTTTCCTCCCTTGGAATAAAAGAAATGTTAAAAGCCAAGAAGAAATTATCAACTAGGTCCCATACCTCATTTCTGTAATTCTTGAGCCCGGGGTTTTTAGCACAATAGGCATTTCTGACTTGCTGGATAGTCAACTCAGCATCTCCAAATATTGTTATCTCTTTAATTCCCATTTCCTTCCCAGCCCTCATACCCAGAACAAGAGCTTCATACTCTGCCACGTTGTTGGTGGTGTCAAATTCCAGCTTATATGACAGGGATATGGTTTCTTGACAAGGTGATATGAATACCACTCCAACACCTGCTCCTATACTGGAGGAAGCTCCATCAAGGAACATCTTCCAAACAGAAATAGTTGGAGAAGGCATCTCCCGATTAAGAATGGGCTATTTTTTGATCTGCAAAGGGGCCTCAGGAGTCTCAGTGACCTGTAACATACTAGACCCTAAGTCAGTGTCAAGTGCAAAGATGGGGTGATTAGTGGGGTTCGCTTCATCACTGACTATGTAGGCTAGCTGGGCTTCTCTGTACAATCTCCTATGTTCCCCTCCAAAGACTGGAATGGTGGCATATGTGAGATCCATCTGTAACGTCCCTCCAAGTCTCTTAATCCAAGACCTTGACAACAACATGCCAAACTTGGGGGGAACATCAGCTACCATAATATCCATGACCATACTCTTCATGGGTAGCTGAAACAAAGAAACTACCAGGTCCTTGATGACTCCCAAACATTGCACCCTCCTGGAGTCAAAAGAATAGAGGTCATGATAGGTTCGGGTGACTTCCAGTCCTAATTCTTCCATGACAGTTTTGGGCATGAGGTTGTGAGAAGCTCCTGAATCCATCAAGAAATTGTGCAGTACTTTGTCATGTATGTTCATGGAGGTGTACAAGGGAGGGGATGAATCATCTCTGTCTTCTACCATGGGGCCTAGTACAACTACTGGCCTTTAATCTTGGAGGTTTATGGAGTCTGTGGGAGGGCATGAGGCTTCAGATTTCAAAAGCTCAGAGAAGCGTTTTTTGAATTCTTCATGTTTGATTAGCTCGGTGAGGGGCACAGGGATTCTGATCTTTTGAATCTCATGCTCGAAATTAAAAGAAGATGTAAGCTTTGGAATTTCTCTTATTTTAGGGACATGATTGTGGACAATGGGAGAGAGAGGTTGGTCCTTGGCCACTACTAGCCTTGTCTTCTTTGCTCAATTCATTTAGCTGACTGTTCATGAGAGACTCCTCGTATGTTGATTGAGTCAAATGGGGGAAAGGGGGAGCGACTTCTAAGCAGTGGATTTTAGGCTCAGGCTCGTCTGTTTCCCCTTCTTCTTCATCGGCCACAAAATTGTTCTGAAAAGGGGCCTGAATTCTTTGGTCTTATCTGTCTCTTCCTCTTTCCTTTTGCACATTTGGGGGAGAAAAATTATTTGGTCTTCTAAAACCTCCTCCCCTTTCGACATTTTGGGGACCTTTGTATGCTGGCCTCCCTTCCACCCTCATTCTCTCCATCTCTGCAGACACAGACTTCACCATCCTGGTCAATTCATCCACCTAAGGGTGGAGCACCAATGTGCCAGAAGTTGAGGCTTCGGATTTTCCCTTTCTTCTGTGTGCGTCGGCCTTATTTCTCAGTCTGTCAGCTGCCAATATATTGGATTCCACCTCTACAGCCACGTATTGCATTTGAGCTAAGGAGGTGGCTCTTCTTTCTCTCAATAGAAGATAGAAATCAGGGTCGAATGCACCAGCATAGGAAATTTGGGCAGAGGCTTCCGAGGGTTTTATCTCTGTAGGAATCTTATTATACATTTTATTGAATCTTTTGGAGAAGTCAGAGACAGGCTCTCCTTCCATTTTCTTCAGAGACCCAAACTTTGTCATGTAATACATGAAATCCCTCCTATCCCCCCACTGTCTTAGGAAAATACTATCCAGATCTTCAATTCTAGCAATAGATCCGGGGCCCAATCCTCTAAACCATTTCCTCACCTCACCATCCAAGCTCTGGACAAAGAATCTCATCCAAACATCTTCATTTTCAATGTTTAGGTTGTCTACATAACTGTAGAAAGCAGCCAAGTGCTCCTCTGCAGTTATGTTTCCTTCTCCCATGAACTTGGGCATGTATTTTAAATAGTCTCCAATAGGGAGAGGATTCATAGGATGGGGTAGGATTAAAGGAGCATATCTAGCAGCGACTATGGCATCCATTCTATTCAGAGGGGGATTAGCACCAGCCATAGGAATATTAGGTGGAGGAGAACTAGGAGGAGAAGGGGTGTGAACGGGAGATGAAGGAGACGGTGGGGAGAACAGAGAGAAGACTAAGGGACCTGAATGTGCAGATGCTCCTCTCTGTGCAATAGTAGCAATAAAAGGAGGCGTAGTGAAACCTTCTGAGGCTTGAGTTCTGTGTTGAGGCACAACTTCCAGGGAAGGGGGAGTGACAAGAATCTCTCCCTCTGATACTAGACCAAGAGGAGAAAACTTAGCAGGAACACTCCCGAAATTCAAAAAATGGGAAACCTCAGAGGAAGGACAACTAGGAAGCTGAGAATAAGAAAAAGGAGTTTTTTCGGAAGGAGGTGGGGAAATACCTGATTCGGAGACGAAGATTTCTCCTTGAGGGGGATTCTCTTTTCTGATAATCACCTCTGGGTTTTCTTCAGGTGTGGCCAGAGGCAGTTGTGGATGAGACCACGTGTGTCTGCCGCTGGAAGCCACAACTAATCCAACGGGTTTACCGCAGTGGATTCATCACAATGGAGTCGCCAGGTGCACAGTAGCAATCTTCAAGTTCTGATGTCTGATGCACCTTCAAAATCAGCTGATCTTTGTCATTCAATCCAGGGAAAAATATTCAACTTCGTCCCCAGCAACGAGGCCAGAAATGTTAGCGTCGGAAGTCACTCCTAGATTGCTTGCAGGGGCAGAGCTTGACACCCATCAGTTTAATGTCACGATTTATTTATAGAGGGGTGATTGAATGGAAGAAACTTGGAACAATATCGTCTCAACTCTGAAACTAGGCCGGGCATGCATGGGCGAGTGAGGTCTTAGAGAAACTTCAAACAGTGAGTTGTAATAAGGGTGAGTAGGTGGAAGACTTGTATGAGAAGAGTGCAGAGGGTTGTTCTAAACATCAGGTTTCTAACAGGCTGTGAGAGAAGGCATATGAAGGCAAGATCTTCTTACACCCAAATGCAGGAAACCAGAGAAAACAATAATGCAACAATAAATCATTTATCATAACATAAATGTGCTAATTCATACGAAGCATTCGATCATGAACTCTCTGGCATGAGACGAAACACAGATGGAAAGGGAGAACTGTTTTTCATAAAACAAGAAATCTCAAACACAAATGCATAGCCATAGAACTAGAATGATCCTTAAAAACTTTACAGTCGGGAGCTTCGCTCTACCATCGATAGATACAAAAATGGTGAAAACGCCTACATATACTCGGAACAACAACAAGAACAAAACCGAGACATAGCATTAAACATATTACGTTTGCATGGCTTCTGACAGTCTGTGCCTACAATCTTTGAATAATTGTGCACCAACGGTAGACGCAATCGGACTTCTGATAGCTCTGTGGGCGAATCGACGTGCCTTTAATTCGTAGACGGACTTTCCCATTATGGTGAAGGTGATGTCTAACCACCACCAACCGCTTCAATAAATGCTTCATTGGGATTGAGGATGGCTCGACCAACTTGGCGCCCTTGGGACATGGAAGGTCTCTTGCGCTGCCACCTGGATGAGCTTGAATGACTTGACGTATATGCGTGGAGGCCAACGCGAAGGATGGAAAATGATGAGGTATGAGAGCGGTTACAAAGGGGGGGGAACACTTGGCGGAAGGCGATAGGTGGAGGGATCATAAGAGGAGATATAATGGGCTTTCTTTTGGCGGGAGGCTGACGTGAAAAGGAGCAGGACACGTGTCGTATGGTGAGTGGACGATGAGATGGGAGAAGGACCACGCGGATAAAAAGGCGGGGGAGATGGAAAAATGACACATGGCAGCAGGGGAAAGGTGGCTCCAGAAGATGACATAACGGGGGAAGGGCCCATGTTGGTTAAACATAGAGCAGCTGAAGAAGACGGGATCACACGAGCATCGTTGATCCGGGTGCATTGATCTCAGCCGTCGGGAAGATGTGTGCCTGATTCTGGACTCCCACCCTCCGCTTAAAGGTAGAGAGGTGGGGGGGGTCCGGAATCGCCTCGCGCGCCGTTGATCCGGGCGCCTCGATCTCAGCCGTCAAAGAGATTCACCCTGGATTCCGGACCCCCCCGCCCTCCGCTTAAAGGTAGAAAGGCGGGGGGGGGTACGGAATCGCCTCGCGTGCCGTTGATCCGAGCACCTCGATCTCTGCCGTCCAGATCCACTTGCCATTTACGATAGGTGCGCTTGCGTTCCGAACTTAGGAAAAGTGGGTTTCTAACCCATTCTTTGTATTCTAAACCCCCTTACAAGAAATATCGCTAACATACATATTCAAACAAAAATAGATTTTTTGGACATCACATCATTGGGTACGACTTATAGATACATTGTCAAGATCGAATAGAAATTTAAGGAGAAGAGGCGAGAGTTTGAATCTGCAAAATCCTCATAGTTGAAGCAGGGAAAAGGAGGCCCCAACCCAGAAAACAAGGGATAGAGAAAAGATGACCACTCTTAGGACAACTAGTCGAATCTGCAACACAAGAAGGGTAATGAGAAGTCGAAGACGAACATGGGAAAGTGGTGTGAATACAATAAAATCCTTTACCAAAACACCGAAGAATGTCTCTCCAAGTAGTCATTGGTGGTCATGTTGAAATCTTCCGAGTCAGAGGCATATTCTAAATCCAAATCAAATCCAGAAGGAGGGAAGTGGATTATTGATGCTGAACCCAACACCATTGTCGCTTCCACCAAATTCCATACAAGTGAACCAGAAGAACCAAAGGAAGGGGAAAATCTCTTTCACTCAAATATGTGGGTAAAGGTGCCCCCACTTCATTTCATTGTCAATAGCAGCAGTGAGAAGAAATTGATCTCAACAAAGGTTGTGAAGTGATTGGACCTGTCGATGACACCACACCTACAACCCTACACCATCGTCTGAATTATCTAAGGAAAAGATCTCAACATCACCCAACCGTGTCATTTTCCCTACGTCATCAATCCCTTCAAAGATGAGGTATTGTGTGATATTGCTCCCCTTGAAGTTTGTGTTGTTCTTTTAGGATATCCATATTTGTGGAAGCGACATGTTGTGTATGAGTCTAGACCCCACAGTGTTATTATTACTTTGGACAGACAATTTTACAGGATACCATAGGTAGCACCCCCTACTGCTATTTCTTTAATGTCTCCTAACCAATGCAGTAAGGTCATTTCACAGACCATGAATTTTTTCTTCTTTGTGATCCATTTTCATAGTAAGCAAAACATTGCTCCCACATACATGTCCTCTACACATAGACTATCCTTGCAGCATAAGCAAGTGGATAGAATTGTGGAACAGAATAGAGACATCTTCTCCTCACCAACTGGGTTAACGATGCATTTCCAAGTCAACCATCCAATTGATCTAACCCCTAGTGTACCTTTTCCTAATGGACCCGTTTATCGTTGCTCGCTGATGAAAAATAGTGAATTCAAGTGTCAGATCCAAGAGATTATTCAAAAGGGGCACATCGGACCCAAATGCCCCCCTTGTGGAAGATAGATTATACTGGTGCATAAGAAATATAGGACCTGGTGTCTCTGTATTGATTACAGACCATTAAACAAAATCCCAGTCATGAATCCATACCCAATTCCCTAAATTGATGACCTTCTTGACCAACTCAAGGGGGCCAAGTTATTCAACAATATTGACATAAAGTCTGGTTACCACTAGGTTCCCATTGAGTTGACTCATGTATGGAAGACAGCTTTCAACGATTACAAGAGTTATTGGTTATGGAAAAGTCTTTCATTTCCTAATTTTGGTGCTTAAATGAACTATATGTGCTTTCTCCCCACAACTTGAATTTAATAAAAGTAGTATTTGGAGATTACGTTGTAAGTGCCTAAAGCATATCTCTTTATATTTTATTGTCAAAGTTTAATTTTTTACCTCATCAATTAAAATTTATTAGATTTCGCTCAATGCTCATGAAGAAAAAATAATTTTTGTTTTTAACATGCCAAAAGGTAAATTATATTGAAAATCCAATTTTTATTTTCTAAAGGTTTTATATTTTTATTTCGTGCGAGGTGTAGTTCGCAAACTTTGTGTCTAAATTGTTTAGTTTTCGTTAAATGTTGTGAGTCATCCTTGTCAAGACACATAGTGATGGGCTCTAAATATTGTCCCAAGAAGAGTCGGTAGAAAATTGGTTGGATTCCAAGGACATCACCCAAGATTGTGTCTTCAAGTTCATTAGTTTCATTAGCAATGAGTAATCTTGCAACTTTTAAATATTTTTGCTTGAAATTTTTTATTTTCATGTCTAAGATGAATATCAATATTTTTTCCAATAAGGTGAGAGACAAGTGTAGACGTTGAAAGTGGAAGAGTACACTAGGGTTTGAAGACTACGTTGAGACTCTTAATATTTACTTAAATGAATATTATAGAAAGTTATCCATCTAAAACGCTCAATCAATTGTTCAATTTTTTGAGTGTTTAGTTTAATACTCATAGCCAATTGCAATTGTGTTACGGTCCTACCCTAACCTCCCTAGTTTAAGATACCTAGGAGTTACTTGATTTTTTTATGTGGACATCTTCTTTGAATAAGGTACATTCAATAATATTGAATAGTTATTTAATATAAAAGGGTCCACTTTATAAGGCGAGTTAATTGTTGTATGTGGTCATCATCTTTGAAAAGTTATTAGTGAATAGTGAAGAGACTACAAGTAGTTCAAGTTTTTATTGTGGAAAAGTTATTTAAAGAGATAGGAGAATTTGAAATGTTTGTCTTGTTTGTGTATTTGGAGCTCTACTTGTGGAAGGTCACCCCACCGTAATAGGCAAGTGAACATTTTATTTTGATGATGAGTACCGACGGAAAAAATTGCTATTATTAACAACACTCAATGAGGAAGTTAATGATATTGCCAAAATAAGCTTGAACAATCCTGTCACCATTGGGCTGAAAGAGAAAAAAAAATTCTCTCTCTTTTTTTTAAAGGTAAGACAAAATTATCTTTTGGTATTTCCATATAAGTTAGTTCAGAGTTACATTAAGGGTGAGTCCATTGTTCATTAATTATACAATCTCCTTACAAATTTACTAGAAAAAATTAGTACATGTGGGTGGAACAAGGTTCTTCTAGGTAGTCTTCATAGGTTTTATGGGTTGTAAATAAAGAGTTTCTAGGATGTAGATTAGGGGTTTGGAGAACAGATTGTGCCGTTATGTGGGTGGTAAATCCTAGGTTTCAGTTTTGAAACCGAGATTCGATATCGTATGTCAGGCCTTCATTTCAAGGCCTCAATAAAATAATAAATAATTCCTTATCTCCGACTGAATAATAGCAATAATGTTTAGAATTTTATTTCATGATTTTCTTTATACTAGGAATAAACTCATAAATAGACATAATAAGAAATTAGACAATATAATAACACCAACAACATATTAACAACAACAAATACATACCTTGACCTACAGGTTGGTTGATTCAGTGAGTTTTTTGTTTGTTTATGTTCTTTCCCAAACTGCCCAAACTGAATATTAACCTCCCAGCCAACTAGGAGCGACCTCTCCGACTCCCTATCCCTAGCTCCAGGAATCCTTGCAGTTTCCTGGCCCCTGAGACCAAATTTCCAAGAAACAATAATGTCATGTGAGAGTTCGCCATAACAGTATGTTCTTCCAATTTTCCTTCTCCTCTTCCACCTCTTGCTAAATTTTCCAAAACAAAAATGAGACCCTTCTCCAAGTCCCTTTCCTTCTTCCTTATCCTCCCCTCATTCAATTCCCAAATACCTTATCCCCATCATTAATTACCCAACAACCTTATCAAATTAATTCACCTCCCTTTTAATAATAAAATAATAAAAGACTTTTTGATTTTATTTTAATAATTAATTAAATTTCAATTAACAACTATGAAAATTAAATAATCAAATTATGTTGTTACAACTTCCCTTACTTCAAAGCCACTATTTTATGATCCCTTATGTATGAGAGTACTAGATGAATTCCCTAAACACATGACCATATCAAGCTCTAAGGTCACGAGCATTGCTAAAATATTTATGGGTATCAGGAAATATGTTGTTGAAAACATTAATAAAATACTTGACATAATCATGGAAGCTTTGGAGATTTCCATAACAGCCTTGTAGAAATATATTCAAACTCATGAGCATTTTTATAAAAATGCATTAAGTATTTTAGTTGCAAAGATATCAAGTATGGATGAGATTAAGAGATAGAAGAAGGATCTCCCCTCTAAAAATATATTAAATCAAATATAGGTTTGTAGGCTTGGAAGGATAGATACTCTCCAACAATTGAGTGCCACCTGCGATGATCTTGAAAAAAAGATAATTTCATTGTTTATGAGGGTAATATATTTCATGAAAGATAATGAAGACCAATCATACATTGCACAAGAACCATGCGACATGTTGAATACTATTGAATATGAGTTGTTCAGGGTTAGAGTGAAACAATATATAATTGTAGTGACATTATAGGAGTATATTCAAAAATCGATAAAGGGTGCATTGGAAGCAATGGCTAACCCACCTTGATATTGAATATTCAAGAAACAATCATTAAAGTTTGGAACAACGATGCTACTTTTTTTTTAAAGAGAAAAAGAAGAAAGTGAAAGTGAACCACTAGCCCCTACTTCCATTTTTTTGAATATAATTTTTGTTTGATGCAATCCCCTTTGTTTTCTTCTTGCTCAGTCCACAATCATCCAATATTGTTATCTGAATGTTATTGTTTGTGTACAAGAGTGATTTTTGATTGCTTCATTTTTTCTTCCAGGTTACCATGCTCAATATATGGTCCAGGAGGGTGCCATCACATTCCATTAGGACAAACACATTTCTTATTTTCTCGTTTCAGAATGACGAGTATTATGTAAATCCAATTTGGCATACTTTTTGTTTGAACTTGAACAATACATTTGTATTTATTAATTAAACTCGACAGTGAGATATTTTGGAGCTCATGACTTATGTGGTTTCTGACTTTTATGTGAGAATGAAATATCGAGAATCAATTTCCTTTACATATTTATGATATGAATGTCACAAAATAATTTAAAGTTCTTTGAAAAGGACCATCTTTTCTAATGTATATTATGTTTCTATTGCGTCAAGTTTGCCAATTTCTCTTGCTATGATATGAAAATGGTTATGGTTGAATAATATTAATTTTATTTTACTTCCCTATGATCGAAAATTTTTCCTTAATCTTTTCTTTGTATGTTCCACAGGTATTAAATTTTTATGAAGGAAAATCCAATGTTTAGAAATATTGATATAATTGTTATTTGAGTGAGAAATAGAGGAGCATCACCTCTATAAAAATGAATAGGGTATCTCTAATTCCCATGAGAAGTCCCTCCCAGGTTTTCTTGTATCCTTGACAAGAAAAGAGATCAACAACTTCATATGTTCGAAAGGATTGAAATCATGGATATCCTTCTCATCCTAGTCAAAGCCAATGCTAGGGTTTGGAGAGGATTCTCCATGACCTATATCAACATGCAATACCTCTATAGTTCTAGGAATAGGTATGAGGGGAGGGGGGTTGGGGATTTTTATTATAGATAGGCTAGGAAAAAAATCAATTAGAAAATTTGAGCCTTTTGTTTCAACTTCATTTCCCCAAGACCCAAAAGTGATATTTTCCAAAGAAACACTTTTAGACAAAGAGTGAGACTAATGTGTCTTACAAGATTTTGTCTTGGCCTCCTTGTTATGGATATTTTTTTTTAGGTTTGGATCCTTGT
Organism: Picea engelmannii; assembly: GCA_009831015.1. NCBI lineage: Eukaryota > Viridiplantae > Streptophyta > Pinopsida > Pinales > Pinaceae > Picea > Picea engelmannii. The sequence continues at coordinate 1,086,311 of ML781917.1, read as the reverse complement.
GATAGTCTCACTTTGAGGTTTGTAAATATTCTTCTAGATTCCTAAAATGATGACTATCGCTCATACCCCCACATCTTCCTTTCTCCTAGAAATTTGGATTGTTTCATGTTCAATCATCTCCAAACCTCTCGAATTTTTTCTTGTTGGCCAACTATTTTGGTAGGTTGGGTAATTAGAGTATAGGTCTAGATGCCCATAATAGTGGAAACTCACACATCCCATAATAGTGGAAACTCACACATATAAAAGGTACTCCTTAGTAGTCCAAGTTAATATGAAAAATATAAACACCCCTATGGAGATCCATTGTCTTAACCAAGACTTTTTTAACCTCCAACATGATGAGAACATAAGTCATTCCATAGTATCATGTTTCTATATGTGTTAGGTTTTCATAATAATATATCGCTAAACCATTGTTTAAATCAAACTCAATGGGTCATTTCTTTAAGAATAGAGTTTTTGATCCCCATCTCCATTGCCGATGCAAAATTTTCTTTGCTTCTTCTATTTTCGTAAACACCTAAACTAAAAAGTCTTTGACCAATATCATGGTTTGTGGAAAGAATCCCATTAAAGGTTCAAATTTGAGGTTTGTCTAAGAATTTAATTCTTCATTATTCATTCTTTTCTGAAGAAATTTTCCTACTAGTGCTCGATCCCCATCTCCATTATATTATTTAGTTTGGTTTTTCCTCCTAAGTTCAAGCTAACAATCTCCTCGTCCTTTTTTATACTCTTTCTTTTCTTAGGTTTCATTGATCCCTCCAAAGAATGGAACCCTACAACCTCAAAATGAAAGGAAGAGACTGATGTGTCTTACCATATTTTGTCTTGGCCTCCTTTTAATGGCTATTTTCTATTAGTTTTGGATCTTTGTGATAGCCTCATTTTGAGGTTTGTAAATATTCTTCTAGATTCCCAAAATGATGACTGTTAGCATATTTTGTCTTGGCCTCCTTTTTATGGCTATTTTCTATTAGGTTTGGATCCTTGTGATAGGCTCGTTTTGAAGTTTGTAAATATTCTTCTATATTCCGAAAATGATGACTGTTAGGGGTTGCTCATACCGCCACATCTTCCTTTATGCTAGAAATTTGGATTGTTTCCTATTCAACCATCTCCAAACCTCTCTAATTTTTTGTTGTTGGCCAACTCTTTTGGTAGCTCTGTTAATTAGATTATGCAATTAGGTGCCCATAATAGTGAAAACTCACACATATGAAGTGTACTCCCTAGTAGTCCAAGTGAAGATGAAAAGGATAAACACCCCTATGGATATCGATTGTCTCCACCAAACCTTTTCTAACCTCCAACACTACCAAAATCTAAGCCATTCCGTAGTATCATGTTTCTATACATGTTAGGTTTTCATCATATCTTAAACCATTTCCTAAATCAAACTCAATGTGTCATTTATTTAAGAATAGAGTTTGTGATCCACATCTCCATTATCATTGAAAATTTTTATTTGCCTCTTCTATTTTTCTAAGAACCTAAACTAACCAACATTTGACCAATATCATGGTTCATGGGAAGCATCCCACTAAAGGTTCAAATTTGAGCTTTGTCTAATCCTTCAATTTCTCATTGCTCATTCATTTCCCAAGAAATTGGCTTACTAGTGATCGATCCCCCATCTCCATTATATCATTTAATTTGGCTTTTCCTTCTAATTTCAACCTAACAGTATCCTCGGAATTTTTTATACACTTTCTTTGCTTAGGTTTCATTGATCTATCCTAAGAATGTAACCCTACACCCTCAAAATCAAAGTCAAAGGAAGGAACTTTTCTCATAAGCTTCAAGTCCAACATTTCACCAAAAAGACTAGAAATAGAGAAACTATACTTTCTTCTAACTACACAATTGCATTCAGTTTGAACTCATTACTAAACTTGGTCTGATGGTTTGAAACAACATACCTTGAATGCATTACTCCCCTATCCTATTGTGATTAGGATATTGAGGTCTATGAATTCTCTTGATGAAAGTCATAAATCATTGCTTGGGGTGAGGCACTTGGGCATTGATGGTCCTTTGAAGTATCATTGTAGGGTCATGTCTCCCATTCCTCCTGCCTCGCCAGTTGGAATAAAGACATGATATGTGAACTCCTCATCCAACTCACCTAAAATGTCTATAGTATCCTTATCCAACGAATGAGACCCTAGCTGATAAATCTTATCAAAGTCCAACATTTTTCCTCATATACCAATCCCTAAGATGGACCATATTTGTTGTCCCTCCATAGGGTCTACCAAACAATCTATTTCATTCTCCTTCATACCCATTCTCCAATCTATTTCATCCTCCTTCATACCCATTCTCCAATCCTTGTTGACCCTTCCTGATACCTTCATGTTCAAATATCACTGTGGAAAAACCCTTGTTACCACCTATGGATACCCTCCTCCCTTGGGAGACTCATCACACTCTTACTTATTACAATTGACATTTATATTAAACGTAGATTTCTCATGCACTAACAAGTTTCAAATTTATTAAAGTGCCATATTTGAAGCTTCACTTATGGACTAAATTGATATTGATTGGTTTTTGAAAAAGTGGAGGTGGTCTCTTAGAGCAGGGATATTGTCAGGGAGAATAGACAACGAGTTGAAGAAGAAAACTCATGTCAAGAGATAAATGGTGAGCACATTACTCGATCTACACACTGATCACTCCTTGTGCCTATCACACAACAACACAACCTTCGTTTCTCTGTTAGGTTTCGAGCAATAAAACCTGGCATTTCAAAGACAAAAAATGGCATAGATAGCCATGTTCTTCCAACGTGACCACTTGGAAAGCTCCCTCAATCAAGCCCAACAATTCTAAGGATGAAGAACATCCCGAACTCAATTATATCAATGTGTTTAATGCATCTTTTCAGCAACTATGCTTTCTGAAGGTATTCCTCAGTATTTTGTGGTTCAAATCCCAAATATACGTCACCACAAACCATCTATACTTTGTCCCACATGCATGTGTCATTTCATGTGAATAGAGATGATAAAAAGGTTGTTGATTGTTGGGTTTGCCTAAGTTTTAATTGATGTTCATTAGTAGGATGGTTTGTTTTCAAGTTTTAATTCTATCTCCACTCATTAACATGTAAGTTGTAGTTTTCATATGGAGGAGCTCCCCTTTCATACATTCTATCTCCCCTTTCATACATATATCTATCTTAAAACTAATTTCGTGGAGCTCTTCCAACATGGCTTCGTAACAGTGATTTGAAACGAATCTATATGCAAATTCCGTTGCAATAATTGCAACATATAATAGACTTTTGTTGACCAAACTTTTGTTCAACTAAGATTTTGTTGAATTATTACATTGCCCAAGCCAATCCCCAACTCAAGCTCTGTTTGATGTTGCTCGTGAGGAGATCTACGAGATTGAAGAATCTCTCCACTCTTCCTCTATGCCCCACTCATATAGCGATTTCACTTTTCTCACCGTCTTTAACACGGCATTTCATAAATTCTACGAGAATTTGTATTTAGTGGAGAATTTGATCACTTTGCATTTAACGAATTCTACAGACGACGCTACATGAACAATTTGCCTTAGTTTTCTGTCGTAATACGGCGAATTCACTTTCCTTGCTGTCTTTCAATCTCTTGATTATTTGGTATCTCGTGAATTCTACACAAGACTCCATATGATGTTTGTCTTGATTGAAGAATTTGCCTCAGCTTTCTCCATCTCTATGTCGTTTCCCTATTGTCTTTCAATTTTCCAAATCAATGCGCATCTCATGAATTCCAGACGCAACTCTGTGGGATAACTGATGTAATATTTTGTCTTTGCCACAGATTTCTTCATCTCTATGGATAACATATGTAACCACAGCGTTCTTCATCCCTTTGCTGCGCTCAATTTCGCAATTTCCCTTTTCATCTTGTCTTTCAAGTTTCCGTATTGCTCTATACCTCGCGTCTTCTACAGAATCTCTAAATGAGAGCTTTTATATATGCGTGTTAAATGTTATGTTACCAAAACTTAGAAATGGGAAATCGAACGAGAAATGGAAATGAGAAACGGAGGTTTCGCTTTCTATATATAAAAGAAACGAAGGGAGAAAAAGCATTAACACTCAACTCATTCGCTTTCTATATATATATAAAATAAACGAAGGGAGAAAAAGCATAAATTATATATTTGATTTGATGTGTTCATTTGATTATCTCAGCTTTAGTTAAAAGTTGTGTTGAATTTAACTCTATACAGTATTACTGGGTTTAATGGTAAAGAATATATGTTTCCTCTTAAAAAGTTATAAATTCAAATCTAAAAAAATAGAGTAAGATATGTATACTATAATAAATTTTACTAGTCAAATAATTAGGAGAAAAGAATCTCATACACAAATTTGATTTCTAACTTAACTTAACATTAACCTTAAAAATAAATTATTATTATAATTATAAAAATTAACCTATAAAATATAATACAATAAATTATTAAAGATTTATGATTTAGATTAATATATATATATATATTTTAAAATAAAATTCTAATAAATTTTCCTTGTAGTTGGGCTCGAATTTCGAATTCTGCTTGAAATTTGACTTCAAGTTGGCCTTGAAGTTTGGCTTCAACCTGGAATCTAATTGAAGTTCGGCCAATAACATGGAATCTAATTGAAGTTCGGCTTAGAAATAGGATCACTCGTTAAAAAAAGTGAGATTCCTCATCTTGTTTATGCTTTGGAGTGCTTCTCAGCAAAATGAGACCCCACATTCCATTTATGGTAACAAGGTATATACGTATATAACCAACAACTTCGCCATCTTAAGGTTTCATTTCCTCATGTATGCTTTTCTTAAAAAAAGAACATAGGATATAAACCTAGACCAACAACATGGTAAAAATATGAGCAACTAGAGCATGTAGAAAATAGTTGGGCATTTCTTGCATTATTTACATAACTCTTTGGGATAACCTCTTTAAGAGTTTGCCTTTGTTGAAGAATTTTTCTTAGTTTTCTCCATCTTTGTGTCATTTATTTATTGTCTTTCAATTTTCTTAATCACTAGGCATCTCGTGAATTCTACACATGACTTTCTAGGCCATCTTTTCTTGTCCTTTTGAACACTCCTTTTCAAAAACGAATGATGGACACAAACCTACCTAAAGGATGGAAAGAATGTGATCAACTATATCCAAAGGTTGTAGAAGATCACTGGGAATCTCATAGATACGACGCACAACTCTCTAGGATAGCTACTATAAGAAATTGTCTTCATAGAAGAATTTGCCTTTGCTTTCTCCATCTCTATATCTATAATTTTGGGCAGGTGTAAGAAGTTGCTTCTTGAAGTCATTGTAATGGAAACAAGTGTTTTCTCAAAATTTTAGGAATGCACGTGCACTGCAGAAATACACCCATGTTCGTATTTGAATTTCTTTGACCCTTACCAAACCTCCACATATGCCCCATGCATGCCTTCATGTTCCCCTCCACCTATTATGTTATAAAAGTGTATGCATACTTTTCAAACTGCACATTTTTTAAAGTGCACATGCTTTTGAAAGCATGTACATATTTTTGAAAGTGAATGTTTGCTATTAAAAGTGTGTGCATGTTCCACTATGTAAAAACAAATGGGTCTTCAAACCTAAACAAAGTTGTGGGGAAATAAGGGGCTTAAGCCTTAAACGAACCTTCTTGCGCTCAACCGCCCTGATAAAGGTTCGAAAACACTTGGGATTTAGGTGCTAAATGTAGCTTCTTGGGCTTATTCACCCTGAACAACAACTACAAACCATAACATGATGCACCAGGAAACACTGACTACAACGATTATTCCCTTGTCATGATGCACCAGGCAGCACTGACTACTTGCAATTTTGTGCAACAATCTCCCCCTCAGCATGATCCGAGTATGTATCAAACTCGTGACCTCTAGCTCTGATACCAATTGTTGGAAGTATGGTTGTCGTTACACCAAAACCCGTAGGTGATTGGTAAATTCACCACCGCTAAATTTCAAGGATCCACGAGAGGCGATTAGTCCCTTGTCATGATACACTAGGGAGCGTTGATTACTTGCAATCTCGTGCAACAAAGGAATGGAATCAAGAGCCTACAATTCTATGAATTTCTTATCAAGATCATCCACCATATATGCGTCCTCAAACCAACATATATCACCTCTGTACGATATCATTCACCTTCAAGTGGAATATGGCGACCATGAACAAGTTATTTATGAACCAAGAATAGGTATCGATGTTTAAGTAAGGTCAAGGGATGAAAACAAGAGCCTTGTGCCCTAAATGATGCTTCTTTGTCTCAAGTTCAGTGAACAACGTATGCAACCCATTAATTTTCAGGATATATAATGCCATGAACATAGCATCAAACCACCACATACAACCCTAACAGGATATCTGTAGCCTACTAAAGGGACGTGGGTGCCATGATTACACCACAACACAAGCCCTAAATAGGAACATGTCTTATGGTCACAACAAGAGTGGTTCGCGAGCCCATAGTTGCGGTTCATTAACATATTAGTGGAATATGAGTGCTATGAGTAGGTTTTGTATAGTAAAAATTTGTCTTGAGAATTAAACATGGTTATGGGGGAAACGAGGTGCTTAACTAATAAATGGAATTTCATGAGATCAAGAACCATGGTTAGGGGAGGAAAACATTTAGGCCTTATAATCTCCTACTTGAGAACATTCTGCACAAAACCTATATCCATGATTTTTTAGATTTTCCTTTATCGGCTAGCAATTGATCTCACAAAACTGCCTCTCTATTCTAGCATGGGTTTGAAAGTAAGAATTGAAATATTCATGGTTATATGAAATGAACTCTATCAGCCCATCTATGGAGAAAATCATGACATGTGGCATGAATTTATCTCATTCAATATTGTTTCCACCTCATGTTGATTTGGCATGGATATATCCTGTGCTTTTTTCCACTTGTATATGCATTGACTACAACGTTGACTTGTCTCATGCACTAACCTAGAGGAATCTTGGCCTAAGATGATAGGTCAATGAGCTTCAAGGGTCGATTTGGCATATTTTCCAAGTTTTCTTTCAATCCTAGAGTGTGCACAACCTTGTAATGTCCCCAAATTGGATAGATAGGAAAATTTGTTTGTTGTTCAAGGTATTGTTTCTCTTTTTAGGATTTGTCATTATTTTAACTTAGTGACACCAAATAAACCTCCTTGACTCCCTTTTTCCTTTTTGACTATAGACTACAAGAGTCGTATATGCTATTGAGTCATCCTTTGTGACAATCAATTGGAAAGGGACATTATAGTCCTCCCTTCCCAATATTTCTTATCCTCAAGCAACTACAGATCAAGGTGTTGTAGGATATGATCTCCTTCCTAGGTAGCATCTTCTATGGGAAATCTTCTTCATATAACCACGTACTCTTGAATGACCCTGCTCCTTAGCCTCCTTTCCCTCACATCAACGATCCTCTCGAGAGCTAGATCCAACTCCTTGCTCATCTAGTGGGGCAAGATATTCTGAAGTGGTGATTCATTGTCCCAATGCCTTCTTGAGGAATGATACATGGAATATGTTGTGGATCCTACCACCCTCTGGTAGTTCCATCTCATATGGTACTTCCCCAAATCTCCTGATCACTCGGTAGGGTCCATAAAGTGAGGCTTCAACTTATCTACACAACTCTTCTTCAATGACGAATGTTTGTAATCCTACAACCTGAGAAAGACTATATCTACAACCTCAAATATATGTTCTACCATGTACCTATCAACATACATATTTTGATGATTGAGAGCGGTCTGCAAATTCTCCTTAAGGACTCTCAAGATGTCCTAACTTTCTTGCAACTAGACTTTCGACTTGGGAGCACCGCTCTCTCTAAACGCCAAATCAAAAAAAATGGAGCATCATAGCCAATCAATTCCCTAAATAGGCTCATCCCGATGTACATGTGATCATTCGTGTTGTAGCAATGCTTCGTGAGATGAAACCACTTTATCCATGCCTATTGTTTCTTGGACACATAGATCCCCAGGTACCCATTGATCCATTTGTATACTATTTCAATATGCCCGTCTATCTAGGGATGACATTTAGTACTAGGCATCAACTCTATCCCAGATAACCTGAATAAATCATGCCAAAATGCACTAAGAAACCTTCCATCCCTCTCACTGACTATGTTCCTCAGAATATTGTGGAGTTTGAACACCTCCATGAAGAATAGATCTGCTACCTCATATGTGTTGTACTATGTAGGAATTGAAAATAAGTTTGCATATTTAGTCAATATTTCCATTACCATGTAGATAGAATCCCTCCCCTGCACCTTTGGCAATGCTGTGATGAATTCCATGGAAATGGTATCCCACTTCTGCTCCAGAATCGACAATGATTGAAGGACTCCTATAGGATGTGTGAACTTTGACTTGTTTTGCTGGAAAGTCATGCACTCCCTCACATGATGAATTATATCCCCCTTGAGAACCTTCCATGAGAATCTTTGCCTCACTTTCCTATAGGTCTTTAGATACCCATGGTTCCCTACCAGTTGTGCGTCATGTACTTCCCTCGAAATATTGTCCTTGAGAATGGAATTAGGTACAGGATATATCATGTCTTTGTAGTAGATGATGTCATCCATTACCCTGTATTTTTCATCCTAAATACTACCCTCCATCATCTCACAAGTGAAGGTATTCATGGAATATTCCACCAAGAGAATGGACTTCCAATATATTGATATCTTTGTCATGAGAAGGCTATAGGTATCTTGGATAAGGAGTCAACAACTATATTCTTATTCCCCTTTGCATACTCAATGTCAAAATCATATTCCTCCACCTTACTCACCCATTTCTACTACCCTTCATTAAGGTCTCGTTCCTCCAAGAAATATCTCAAGTTTTTGTGGTCAATCCTAACCACAAAACGTCCTCCTACCAGGTACTGTCTGAATTTGGATAATGCATGCATGATGGACAACATATCATTATAATAAATTGTATAGATCTTGTTAGACTCCCTTAAATTTCTACACTCAAAATATACTAGGTGTCGGTTATGCATCAGACTCTAGGACAAAAGGATGCGTGTAATATAGGAGTGATAATATTGGGAAAGTGATCATCAACCTATTTATTTTGTCGAATACTACATGTGTGTCCTCTAATCATGAGAACGTCCCCTTCTTGGTGAGGTCTATCAGTGGCACAAACAATTGCAAAAATACTTTCACAAAATGTCTGTAATAGTTGCATATCTAAAAGAATACTTGTAGATCTGTGAGTGTCCTATGGGTGGGCCAGTCTAAGATGGTCTGGATATTTTCCTGATGCACCTTCATTCACTCAAAACCAATCACGTTCCCCATATAGAGGATCTATGTCAACCTGAAACTACACTTTTCCTCTTTGGAAAAAAATGACTGCTCCTCCATAATGGTGATAATCTCATCCGCATGCTTCAAATGTTCCCCCCACATCTTGTTGTAGATCAAAAGATCATCAAACAACACCAGTAATAATTTCGTCAACTATTTGTTGAAGATATGGTTCGTGCATGACTGAAAGGTAGTTGGTGTGTTAGTCAAACTGAAGGGCATGACTAGAAAATCATAGTTCCCATAGTGACAACTTGTAATGTTCCCAAGTGGATTTTCTTGGAACACTAAAAGTTTGGATTTTCTGGTTATGGTATTTGTCAAACAGTTTGATGATTTATCTTCTTGTTGTGTGGTAAGGTTCTGTTGTTTAACTTTTTGCAACAAATAGTTGTTATCATGAAAGAAATGAGAAGTAACAACAACATACAAGTAGGAATAACACACGAAATGGCCACAAACTCATATGTGAATTTATTTATTAAAGACAATTGATCTCCATACAATAGTAGAGAAGATCTAGAATACATATAGTAGAATAATAATTTGGTTGAAGCCTCCTCCAATAGACAATACAAATCATATATTCTTTCTCCCATTATCCTTTCTAGGATGTATGAAGAAGATCTCATCGATCAAGCTATTTCCCTTGTTGAATACCAAGTTTCCTCTGTTAAAAATGCACCCTCACTGGTTGTATATTCCCAAAGAAATTTTCCCTTTTTAGATTGGGCTCACAAACCTCAAAGAAATGCTTCCAGCTTATGATAGATGTGATGACTAAAACATATGAGAAGAATCATTTATTGTAGATGGGAAATGAAACCCCAAAACACTAGATCTCTAACCTAAGTTGTGTTAGCACTCTGTAATTTTCCCAAGGATGTGGAGGCAGTCACAGAGGCAACATCAAAACCACTTCAAGTCTTGGATCTATCCCTCCAAGACTCAGAGAGGAACTCTCTATGTGATATAGATTTGTTTGAATATATATTAGGCTAGCTAATAGGTTCAGAGTTTGCATTTTTTAAATGATTGGTTGGAGTAGGAGAAAAGGGCCATGGGCAATGGAGTCACAATCTAAGATTTAATAAAAAACAAATCCTACAGACAGCTTTATAGGGTAAGGTAGGAAAATTACTGGATCTGGTAAAATTAAAAGAAATGGAAGAGAAAGAAAAAGAAATGATCAATTTAGCAACAGAGCAATGAAGAATTCTTCCACTGAATATCACAAGAAAACATTAATATTATGCACATCCAGAAACAGAGTGTATCTTTCAACAAATTCTGGTCATAAACTTCTATCGTATAATAAGGAAAGAAAACATATGGAAATAGAGAAAACAATTTACTGGAGGAGCACTTCACCAATATACTTGACACAAGAATCATGTAACGCTGCGACTGTATTATTGAATAGATGAAAAATACCGGAGGCTCTGTGAGTTGTTTACAAAAACTAAATCATGGTCTCTTCTCCCCTTCCTCGCACATTTTATTCCATACAATATATAAAAAAGACTCTCCTCAGGTTCTCGAGGTTGAATTCAACCAGCTCGGCCAAAAATAGCAAGAAATCCCCAAAAATCTGGAATTGTCTGCCATGAAAGACGGGCCTAATTTTTGCAAAAAAGAGGTATGAACAGACATCTGTTTCGGGCTGACAATAACTATCTCCCAACAAAAATTAAAGCACAAAGGGAATGAATCAATATGGATCATCTTATCACCTATTTCGGGCTTCATGACTTCATCTGAGGTTTGACATTCAAAAATGCTCAAGGGTTGCACCTCTGGATCAACTTCTGTGTCACCCTTGTCCTCTTCAACAAATGCATTAGAACATTTCTCTTTCTTATTGTTTACAATATGCTGGCAATGTTTTCTCAGGAGTGAGGAAAAACATAGGGGTAGGTAGTTTTCACTTTCTTGAAATTTGTTTGCATCTTCCTCATTGAAATCATATGTTGCTGATTGTTTTGAACAATCCACATCTATTTCAGCCTCATGATCATCATCATACTGATCACACTTGGGTATATTTTCTAAGTAAGGGATGTCATCAAACATACACATCATATCAGCTGGTTGTTCCTTTGCAAGTTGAGATGGAGCTTCATCTTTGACTATGTCATGAATTGAATACATGAAAGAATCATTATCCAAACCATGGTACCAAGGGTGAGCTACAAAATGTTTGGTAACAATGACTGTTTCTTTCTCTGAGATCAATGGAACATGATGTCTTTGAAGATCAAACTTTTCTCTTATGCTAATCTTCTGCATCATCTCTTCCATGGTGTTGGCCAAAATGTCCAGTTTAGCTTCTAAATATTTTAGCTACTCCTTTTCTTTGTTCTTTACCTTTGACCTTTTGATCAGCAAGTTGGTCTCCACATCAACTGTAATGTTTTTCATTTATTCGAGAGTTTCAGTGTTCCTTTCTCTTAATTGGAATGCCATCTCAGGATCAAAGGCATCAGGGAAATGCAAGTGGGTTGATCATGGGGGTGGCCTTATATCAATAGGAATTGCATGATATACCTTATTGAACCTTGTTGAAAACTATTGTACTGTTTCCCCTGGATGTCTTTTCAAATGGTCATACTCTTCTAGGATGAGAAAGACATTTCTCATGATCACCCATCGATCTAGAAAATCTTGCACAAACTGATGGAAATTGCTAATGCTTGGATCTGGAAGATTCTTAAACCAATTTTTATCTTTGCCTTGCAAAGACAAGGTAGACATCCTGATATAGACATCATCATCTTCAACCTCATATAGATTAAGGAAATCTTCAAGACTTTGGATATGCTTTTCAACAGTGATATTCACATTTTCTCCATCAAATCTGCGCAGATTATTGATGTAATTGACACGCAGGTCATGGAGAATAGGAGGAAAATCTAGAGGTTTGTATATGTCTAGGATTTTCTCAGGTATAGGAGGTAAAGAAAGGGGATCATAACAGGCTGGAATTTTAACCTGTGAATCTTGACTTTTTACATATGTATCAAAGATTTTTACATCTGTAGGAAATAAAGCAAGAGGCTTATATCTATCAAGGCTTCCTATAGGTATAGGAGTCGGTACCATAGCTATGGGAATGGGCTCAATCCATTGAGGTTCATCAGGTTGAAAATGGTCATTATGAACTTCAACAATATACTCTGGACCAGGATCATGATAAGAGAGAAAGTAACTGCAAATGAAACCAATAATATCATGAATACAATTTGAGCTTGAGTACTTGGTCTTTCTAGGCTACTTGGTCATGCTTCAAGTTCTTCCTCCAGTGGAGTCTTTGAGTCGTCACTGTTTAGAGCTGGTTGGAGTCACCAGGTGAATGATCTCAGCCTCCACCATCAGTGATCAGATATGGAGCTTGAAGTGTACTACTAGAGAAAGTCCCCAGTATGGTCACCATTATGTTATCACTCTGTAATTTTCCCAAGGTTGTGGAGGCAATCACAGAGGCAACATCAAAACCACTTCAAGTCTTGGATATATCCCTCCAATACTCAGAGAGATATCTCTCTATGTTATATAGATTTGTTTGAATAGATATTAGGCTAGCTAATAGGTTCAGAGTCTGGATTTTTTAAATGCTTGGTTGGAGCAGGAGAAAAGGGCCATGGGCGATGGAGTCACAATCTGAGATTTAATCAAAAAAAAATCCTACAGACAGCTTTACAGGGCAAGGTAGGCAAATTACTAGATCTGGTAAAATTAAATGAAATGAAAGAGAAAGAAAAATAAATGATCAATTTAGAAACAGAGCAATGAAGAATTCTTCCATTGAATATTAGAAGAAAACATTAATCTTATCCGCAGGTAGAAATAGTGTATCTTTCAACAAATATTTCTCATAAACTTATGTCGTATAATAAGGAAAGAAAACATATGGAAACAAAGAAAACAATTTAAAGGAGGAGCACTTCACTAATATACTTGACACAAGAATCATGTAACATTGTGACTGTATTATTGAATTGATGAAAAATACCGGAGGCTCTGTGAGTTGTTTACAAAAACTAAATCATGGTCTCTTATCACCTTCCTCACACATTTGATTCCATACAATATATAAAAAAGACTCTCCTCAGGTTCCCGAGTTCGAATTCAACCACCTCGGCCAAAAAAAGCAAGAAATCCCCAAAAATCTGGAACTGTCCGCCATGAAAGACGGGCCTAATTTCTGCAAAAAAGGGGTCCTAACAGACATTTGTTTCTATTCAATGCTAACACTTGGGCAAAAAAAAAATGAGGTTATTGTATATGGACATTGTATAGACAAAAACCTCCTTCATGTTCTCGAAATTCACCTCTAGCTCACTGTAACAGCTCTCGTAAAATTAGGACTATAACGAAAAAATGAAAAACTGGAAAAAATTGCCTCGAAGATGGCATCAATTATCCCTTCTTGTCGAACCTGTAAAAAATATGAGAGAGGTTTATTTTCTTCATCCCATTATAGAGAAAAAAATCTCTCGGTTTCTTAAAATTCATTTTTGTTCACCCAGAATTAGTTTCGGAAGAAGACATACTAAACAGGCAAAAATGGGCGATTTTTCAAAAACATTGGGGAAAGTGGTTTTTTTTTGGGAAGGTGGTATTCCGGACCCCCCCTGAGGTGGTAAGTGGTTTTTAGGGGGGGTGGGGGGGTCTACTGGCATGTGGAGCCAACAATTGTACATGGCGTGGTTTTATAATACAACCATTCCGGACCCCCCCCCCCTCTCGTTAAACTTCGGATGGCGAGGGGGGGTCCGGAAAATTTCATATCCGTTGATTTGTTTTTGATTTGGGGTGTGATGTGATGAATGTACGGGGGGTGTACTTAGGGTAGTGTATTATTTTTTTACTTTTTGTTTTTAATTATATGTTTTATTTTTTTTATTTACTTTTTGTTTTATTGTTTTATGTTTGTTGTTTTTTTTTTTTT
>ML781917.1:1056652-1071972 GCA_009831015.1 Picea engelmannii | reverse complement strand
GTTTTATGTTTATTATATGTTTTGTATTGTTTTTATTATTATGTGTGGTTTGTTTGTGTTTTTTTATATTGTTTATTAATTTGTTTTATTTAATCTTAAAAAACTAACCTAGTTACTAAACTAACTTAATTATTAATTTATTAATTAATTAATCAATTAATAATTAATTAATTAATAGTTAGTCTAACCATTATTTTATTTTAAATTATCCTATCAAAACAACTTTGTTAGGATAAAAAGTATTAGAGAATGCCACTAACCCTTTAACATTATTCGTTCATTATCCTAAGTTCATTTATTCATGGATGGAAGGCAGGTGAGGCGTAATCAATGGGTCGAAAAGACAAGGGAGTGAGGACGCATCGAAGGATGAAGGATGCAATAGATTGATGGAGGATCGGGAGAAATGGATGGAGGGGAAAAAAGGGGGTCAACCGAGCCATAAGTCTTCATCAAGGGGAAAATTCCAAATCCACAGTCGAAGAATCGAGTTGCCTATAATTATAAGACCCCAACAAGTTGCACCCTCCTTGAGAAAACTCCCCAACTATGAAATATAATGATTCTGGATAATAGGAAACTCCCACAAGAGAATATAGAGTTTTCCTGATGATGGCCATGAATCTCCAATCAAGATCTTCCCCAAACAAAACTTCCTAAGACCAAATCAAATTTTATTGGCTAATTGGTGCACCCTCTCTGCAGTAAACCATCTATGTTGTTCCCTTTGCATTGACTGATGGCTAGAGTGGCACTGAACTGAAATATAATGGTGAGGGAGGAATATTTCACATCATTTTCCAATATTGAACCAAGAACAAAGGGATATTTCACCTCCTTGTTGATCTCTAGGGTTTATTCAGTCAAAACCCTCAATATCCCCAAGTACCATGGGATTTCTAGCCAAAAAGATAGACATCAAAATATCAATCAACATAATGAGAGAGTAGAATCCCCTATATCTCTTTTATACCTCCTTTAACATTTTTCCATTCAAGTGACGTTTTAATTCATCTTTTAATATTTCTTGATAAATCACTTTATTAATTTAATTAACCTTTTTACTCCAAGAAGTGATTAATTCACCCTTATAACTTTTCCTTCCACTGAAAGTCACTTTTTATCATCTTATCTAGTATATACTTTCGTCCATGTTCCAACGATCTATTACACTAAGGTGTTTCTCCAAGAAACAAGCTCCAAATAACACCTTGAGTGTAATTAATTAAAATAGCCTCAATAATAATCCAAAATTATAGAAATCATTAGAATGCAATGAAACAAAGGAAGCTATGTGTGGAATGGATCTTGATGATTAAATATGATGAATAATGTGAGTCCGGCCCCATACAACTCCTCCAAACTTCCTAAGATTACTATCTCTCCGTTGGCTTCCCAACTATCATCTTATTTTTCATTGTCCCTAGGAATACAAAATCACTTCTTATACTCACTGCCTAGTATGTCTATATGCATCATTTTGATTGATTTTGTTTATTACAAAGGTGTGACTATTAATTCCAATCATTTTTTTTTGAATTCTTAACATTTTCTTACGAATATGTTTGTTCATTTTTTGATCTTTTTCTGTCTTCAATTTCATGAATGTGAAGCATGAAATTGAAGTTTTGTTTCGTGCAAATCGTTGATCAAATTCTTGTGACTGTATCCCTCTACATGAGTTAAATATTATTGTTTGTTTGATTTAACCAATCTAAGGTATAAATAAGAAGATTCTTGTAATACATTTAAATGGAAGATTTATGAATTATCTTAAAACAACCTAAGTAGACTCACTTCAAAATAAAATCAATTATAGAAAGTTTGGGTTTGATCTAAACAAACTTATGAACTTGGATGTTGGGCTTGAATTAAAACCCTGACTAAAACTATTGATTCATATGGATGATATGGGGTTTCATTTAAAACCTTACCTCTCTAAACGGTCTCGATATAACACTTTTCCACATACCATTGTCATATCATGACACGATGTTAGTAATGTTCACTTAACATGGACTGACCTTTTGACTGCCACATGAAATATTACCCTGCATGGTGTCAATGTCCTCAAAATCAGGTTAGTAGCTCATGGAAGGCCGCAAGGGTTTCATGGGGTTGCTAGCTTTGAACTTCTCTGTCTTGTGGTCTATTGGAGGTAATCAAAACTTGGAGTGGGAGCTAATGGTAGAGCATCCTCACAGCCTCAAGTGTTTTTTTATCGTCAGGTATGTTCATTCAACCTCTTTCCTTTTTTATGGGTTTGGTTTGTTGCGGTTACAAAGTTCTCCCTTTGATGAAAACTATCTATGTGTCTTATGGTTTACCTCCTTTGATTTTATGGCTCTCGTAATTAGGTTAGAAGTGAATGACCCACAAACTTTATTGTCCCATGATGACATGATGGGTAAGCTTCCTTAGGTCAGTTGGTTGGATTTTATCTAGTCATTCAATGGTGTTAACTTAGAAGTTTCCAGGGTGTTTTCCAATACTTTTGATGTCACCAAAGGCAAAATTGGGAATGTCGAGTTATAGGTCACGAAGGAACTCATCGCTAAGGGAAAAAGTATATCTTAGAAAGGTGTTATGTGGTTTAAAAACATGAGTGTAACCAACATTCCATGGCAGTGTCTATTGGTGTCCAGGAAGTCACAATACCACATAAAGGGTATGCCTTTAGAACTCTTTAATACCAGTTGGCACAGTCTTTTGTTGATAATCATTCAATTCATTACCTATGAAGGTTGTTAGGGCATAATTTTCTATTTTCACATACGGTTTCTTATGGTGTTTCAGGGGTTTAGTTTAAACTTACCCTTCTACTTACATAAAATCTTGCAAAGAATGTCGAAATTTTATCAACAACCAAGCTCTAATCCAGATACTATATTGTTTCAGCACGACCTAATTCGCATATTGGTCAAATTCCATTTGGTTAGCGCAGGGGACACTTGGCAAGGTGTTTTGGTAAGGAATGAATTCCTACCCACCCAAATTGAACCCACCATTTACTTAACCCATGGTGTTGAAGAGACTGTCTCTCCCAAAGCTTCACCTAATTCACCTCATGATTTTCTAATTGAGATTCATATCCAAAATGACTCTATCATTTCACCCGATGATCAAACAAAGTCTTTTCCTATGACTAAATTGGCACCCAAAAGACATGATTTTGTGCCAAAGAAACCTTTAGAAGATGTCGTTAGTCGTTTGAGAAATGGGTTGTTAAATTTTACTGATCAATCATAGTCTCCGATACCAACAGTCAATGAGAAATTTAAAACACAGGGTAAACAAAATAGGCATTTGCATGAGGTCTGTGAAGTTGATTTTAAAAAGAAAAGAAATGGTTGAATCATTTCTAGGATGATAAGGACCAAACATAAACATAGGAATGATCATATGCAAATGATTATAATAGAATATCTAAACTTTGTTGAAAGTACAATTCTAGACTCAGCAGAGGATAGTCATCCACAATATGACTTTTTTTCTAATTTTCCCTTGTTCCTCCAAAACTATGAGGGATTCCTAGGAATTCGGGCCTATTTAAAGGCTAAATTGGTACAAGAAAAGTCCCCAGACTTAGACCACCAACAATTGCTTCTGAATTTGGAACCTGTCTGTTGTGACAAATGCTTAGCGTGGATCCATACCCATTACATAGACGTCCCATACCTGCAAATGAGCCTTCATTAGGTTATAAATAAGAACGAGGTTCTTGAAAGAGAAAACCGGGAATTGAGTTATGAAATGCAATGAAATGTTCCTCGGGAAAACAAGAAACCCAAGAAATCGGGATATACTATCATTAAGAATTCAACTAATATCAATGCTATTATGAAATCATAGATGCATAAACTCTCTTTTTCTAATGTTTAATTTGGATAAATAAATCTATGTTTTTATTTTTATTTAACTTCTTAGTTAAGCAATAGTTGTTACATTGTTTTTAGACTAGCTACATAATCTAAGATTTTGTAGCTTGTCTTAAATTAGTTAATGACATATTTTTTAATTGGATTTAATTTAACTTTCATGTCTCAAACAAGAACGGGACGATGTCATATGTGTTGATTGCTTATTGAAGAATCATGAAGTATTTCTATTTTAAAAGTAGTTTCTATTTCAAACAATGTAGAATGTTATTTTGAAAAATTGTTATAACAAACTTTTATAAGTTGTTGTAAACATTATTGTTATAAACTCAAGTTAGTATTTGTTTTTAAAAATACTCTATTTTTGAATATTTACCTCTAACCCATGGATATGAGAGGTATATCATTGTGTTGTTTAATTATTCGAATAGCTTGGATGTAATGTACCCCATCTTTACCAAATAAAAAAAATAAAATTATTAGGGACATTAAGTCTCTTTTCCTCTTCAATATTGATTTTCAAAACATCATTTAAAAATATGCAGAGTAGTTCTTCCATTTCTATTCTCTTTCGAAAAAACTTACGCTTAGGTTTTCTTGATAAAAAATAAATGTCATGTAGAATGAATTTATCTATAGGACTACATCATGTGAAACAACAATTCATATCGCGTAATCATTATGGAACTATTGATTATCCCATAGACTACTTATGAATCTTAACATTTAACCATTAAGATATAAATGCACCTATTTACTTTGTGCCATCATGTAAGTCTCATAGATGACAACACTCTTGTTCACAAATGTATGTATGAATATTTTTAGTACCTAAACTATTACAACCCGATTCTAATAATAACACCATATTTGTGCTAGTATACTATACTATATACTGTAGGAATTCTATACATAAAGTTCATGTTAGTATACTATACTATATACTATAGGAATTCTATACATAAAGTGAACCATATAATAAGTATTTTATTTAACATACAAGTCACAGATCTTACTTATGGACTAATTGCACTATTACATAATAATGATAACATAATTCCTGTAAGGTTCATGTCTTTAGAACTCAGACTGTTATTAAGACATGGTTAGCAATAGAGGTATCATTATTGTCGTTAGAAGTCTCCTAATGATATTAGTCATAATTCTAGAGTTGTTTAGCAAGATGGAATTATGTGAGAAACACCCTTAACTAGAAGAGACGAACGTGACTGAAATGCACAGTCGTATCCTTAACTAAAGGGCATCACAACTTCACAATAAATTTACATGAGGTATGATGAAGGGTATGACGGTTGATATTTAAAACCCTACTTAAAACATCAATGGAGGTCTGTGAGTGTACCTTCCTGAACAATCATTTGACCACCATGCCCAACTTAACCCTGCCACCTCACTCTCTTCACATGGTAAGGTACCATTGCATAGACACCACCCTATTCTTCTAATAAGGCCTGAGGCAACTCATTGTAGCGATTTTCTCCAGGCGCAAAGAGGTTTTTACTCTGCATGTTTTCCTTTCTTTGTTGTTTGGACGACTAGGAAGGTCAACGTAGTTCTGAAAATAAAACAAAGGAGATGGATTGAGATAGTCCTAGCTTCCTTACGGTGCATGAAAGGTAACCCTCTCATCTTAAGCCTAGGTGTATGCCAAGTTTTTCTCTGTAATATATTTTTTTGTTGTATTCTTTTGGTATTGCCATATGATTTCTCCTCCTTCCATAATCATTTTTTGTTTGTCCTTATGGAGTCATCCAAAATCTTCGACCTCACCCTGTGAGAGATACCCTACCTCTATATTCTGTAAAACTAACCTAGGGTTGACTGTTGGTACTCTTAATATGTCAAGGGTATTTGGGAGCATAAGCATAGGTTTAACTTGTGTAGTTCTTTCCGTGTGTTGTGGTTTTCACCTTACCCACCAGTGGAAATTTCTCCTTCTCAGTGTGCACTTGAAGTAAAGGGATGTTATGAACCCTTTGAGGGCTTCATGGACACGAGCTATTAATTCTCACAATATCTTGATTGAAATAGTAGTCAAAATCCCATGCACTTAAAAAAATTCAGTTAGCTATTCAGGTTGTTGTTCCTATCTCCTGTCCCACGCACAAATTAAAAATAGAGCCCTACGCATCGCATGTTACCTCCTCGTTTTCTCCAAACTATTCCTTGGGTAAGATTCAACCTTCTGTATGTAAAACAATACCCTTGATGGAATGTCGTAAACGTAAAAATTCCTTGTTTAAATGCTGCATAAAATTGATCTCTGTGTTCTGTGAAGTGTCAACATATGTATCCCCTGCACTGGTGACCCTTTGTCCGAGAAGTCTATGTTTACTCCTAACTTAATTTAGATTTTACTGGGTTTGAGAAAATTCATTGGTAACATAGTTTCCATAGGGGATAGGGTAAAATATAATTCACCAAATTAAATCTTGTATACGTCTTTACCTTTCCAAGGGTTATTACGGTGGATAAACTCATATTATGAAGGGTAAATAAATTGTAATTCCCCGTTCTCTGTGCATGTAAAATGATTTATACATTCAGAGAGTTTTTACTCGGTGTCTGGATCATCATGGCCTAGGCTTTGTGTATATGTGAAAACATTGTGTGCCCTTTATAGGTATTTGCATTTTTGTGAAAATTCTTTGTCACTAGTGAAATTGGTAACTTATTTAACATTTATCCACTATAGGATTTCTAAATCGTAATATATTCTTGTTTGCAAATTTATACATGTTATTTACTTGCTGATATAAATCGTCAATCCCAAACACTCTGTATAAACATGAGAACATGACTTACCTTAGGTAAAATGCACATCTATGCATCTATGTGAGTTAACCTGGCTTCGCATGACTTTATAATTAAGCTTTGGATTATTCCAGGGTATTAATTTACCCTATGCAGGATTTTTGACTGTATTCTGGTTAATTACTTCGTATTATTTCTCTTGCTTCACTGTTGAATTAAATTCATGTATATAATAGAATTATTATAGTTACAATCGCTAATGATGGGGCCCTGTATTGTTTGCAAGGGTACCCATCAGCTGACCCAAGTTCCACTCTCCCTTTTTCATTGTGGATCGATCAACTCTCAAATGTTGGTGGGGAAACTGCTTCTATGCCAACTTTAAGATAAGTATTAATCCACTTTCTTAATATTTAATTTCATTTTATTTATTGACATGGTTTACTGAATCTATTGATTTTCCTTTTGCATGATTAACCAGCTCGAAGGAAAAAGGATCAAGGGGATCACCTTCCTCGAAAAGGTATTCAAGTTCTGACTCAGAATTTAATTAAACTTCTCAAGTGTTTTGTATGAGTGTTATGGGATCCTTACCCTAGGGTACTCCACTGTTATAACTTTTAACCAGGGTTTCCTGGCTGTACAGATCATTTATGATTTACTTTTTATTGAGTACACAGGTTTCTGAAACCATTTGAATATGTTGTTAAGTATTGTATAGCTTATGTAGCATGTATTTTATACCATTGAAATTATTTGATTATAGGTCTGGTGTAATGTAAAAAGCATTGTAAATTTTGTTCCTTTTGTATGATCTGACAATGGTAAATACTTATATTCTCATGTAATTCAAGGATCGATGAAATATTTCTGTATATAAATATATTATATGTTTGTACAACTCCATGTATCTATACATGAAGCTATATATATATATATATATATATATATATATATATATATATATATATATATATATATATATATATATATATATATATATATATATATATATATATATATATATATATATATATATATTTATATTCATCTCAAGATCTTGATTGGCATCACACCAGTCCAATTTTCTTTACGCTTGAATACATATATGTATATATCTACATACATGTTAATGGTTATGATTAACACCACAATACTTCTATTTTGATTAATCTTTAATACATACATCTCTCTCTCTCTCTCTCTCTCTCTCTATATATATATATATATATATATATATGTATGTATATGTAAAATATAGACATACATATTTTGTTGAAGTATGTCTTCATTTAAAGTTTACCCGTAATCCTACAATAGATTTTAATATTCTTTATTCTTGATTATACATATACCCACATTCCTATATATACACATATAGTCCTAATTTCAATCAGTAGATAGAACATACATTACAATTACTAGTTATGTTCAGTGAGCATATTCACATGAGTAAATAATTATCACAGATCCATCTCATTCCTGTCATCTAATACTGAACAAAATATCTAGCAAGAGAACATGTAGAGGTACATATCTGAAATGGATGTTGGAACACAAATGGAGCAACCAAGTTACACCCAACCATAGAACAAAACAACCAAATTACATTCTCTATTCACCCCCTAGTTTGACCGTGAGTCCATAAGGGCGAATTGAAATGATCCTCTTTTGTTACTATCCTCTTTTTAGATCAGAAATTTCGTTGCCTCACACCCAACATGTGTTCATAATAGCAAGTAATATCCTTTCTCCAACATAGTAAGCAATGTATTGCCTCCTCCATATGTTGTATATTGTGATAATCTTGTGCCTAGGTCTTTTTCCCTCCTTAGGAATTTTCACAGCTTTACAAATCCCTGATTTTTAGGGGCTACTAGTGGTCAAATTCCTCATTTTCCACTTGTAAAATTCATCTCTTAGGTAACTCAAGTCTGATACCCACTCATGGAGTCGTCGTCAGTTGTTTTTAACCTAACTATTCCATTTGTCCCCCAACAATTAATATATAAAAAGATTTTTCTTTTACATGTGTCACAGTCAAAGAGTTAGTTGGGAAAATTAAATCTTTTCCCAACAGTCAAAATAATTAATTACACATAATCAAATTCCAAATTCGGAATTTTCATAAATGGAAATTTTTTTCCAAATACGAATTTTCCAAAAACATAAATTTATTCCTAAGTGCACACAAACTTTAATAATTAATTATTTTTCAGAGTATTACATCTGCTCCCCCTCCAGTACAACACTGTCCTCAGTGTTAATTCCTCTCTTAGAATAGTCTTGGATAATATTTCTGCAAATATTCCTCCAATTCCCAAGTGGCCTCCTCAGGACTAAAGTGCTTCCATTTCACTTTTACCTGGGCGATGGCTCTTTTTCGTAGTACTGTTTCTTTCCTGTCTAGAATGCACAGAGTTTCCTCTTGGAACTTTCCTTCTGGTTCCACCTGCACCATGTTCCAATCGATGATGTGAGTAGGATCATGAATATACTTCTTCAACAAAGAAACATGAAATACATTATTAAATTTTAAATTTGTAGTGAGTGCAAGTTGATATGCCACGAGTCCAATTCGAGCTAATATCTCGAAGGGGCCAAAAAACCTGGGCAACAAATTTGAAAAGTTTCCTAGCTTCAGTGAACTTCTTCTTGCTTTGACTTTGAAATACACGTGGTCTCCCGGTTAAAATTCCTGGTGTCTCATTTTTAAATCTGTGTAGCTTTTTTGTCTGTCATGTGCCTCTTTTAAATTTTGTTGTGCCTTTCTTGCCACTTTCTCCATTTCCTGGAGCATCTCTGGTCCCATCATGAGTTTTTCAACTGGGTTATCCCAAGTAATTGAAGTTGTACACTTTCTGTCATACAGTACTTCGAAGGGGCTCATCTTTGTTGACGTTTGATAACCATTATTATACGCAAATTACACTAAGTGTATTTATTCCTCCCACTTAGTTGGTTTCATCCTTACGTACATTCATATCATATCTTCCACAATCTAGTTTGTTCATTCAGTTTTCCCATCCGTTTGTGGATGATAGCTTGTGTTGAAATTCAGGTTAGTATTCAACCCTGCAAACAATTCTTGCCAAAACGTTGATGTAAATTTGACATCTCTATCCGAAATCCCCATTTTAGGAATACCATGTAATCTAAATATTTCATTCATAAATATTTCAGTGATGTTAATAGATTTATAAGTAGATTTCACAGGAATAAATGTGCAGATTTTCTAAGTTTATGAATTACTACCATAATCGAATCATTCTGCTTTTGAGTTTTAGGCAAGCCTGTGATAAAGTCCAGTGAGATAGTTTCCCACTTCCATTCTGGTATATGTAGAGGTTGTAACGGGTCGGCTGGATGTTGATGTTCAACCTTCACCTTTTGACAATCTAGGCATTTACATAAGTATTTAGATGTCTCACCTTTCATGTTAGGCCAATAAAACAACTTCCTCAATGTTGTTACCATTTTATGGTATCCCGAATGACTAGAATATGGCTTCTTGTGCACTTCATCCAAAATTGTTAGCTTTAATTCAACAAAATCTGGTATGTACAACCTATTTTTAAATCTTAGCAGTCCATTTCTATCCAAACTCGAATCTGTTTTGTCCAAATTTTTTGCATTACCGTGTAAATATGTTATTTTTTTTATGTATTTTTCATCATTACCACTTGCAGATATTATCCTTTATTCAATGTCACTTTATGTTCTCCTAATACTTATCTCAAACAATCCATTAGTTCTCCTACTTAAGGCATCTACAACTTTGTTTTCTTTACCCTTGATGTGTCTTCGAAATCGAATTCACTCATGAAGGCCAGCCACCTTTCTTTCCTTGCGTTAAAATCTGGTTGATTGAATAAGAATTTCACACCACTGTTATCGATTAGTAATAGAAAGTTTCTTCCCATTAAATAGTGTCACCACATTTTTAACGCATGAATTACAACTGTTAATTGCAAGTCATGTGTGACGTAGTTTCATTCATTCTCTTTTAGTTTTCGTGACTCATAACAAATAACGTGTCCTGATTGAGTTAGGACACCTCCCAAGCCTTATTTTCTTACATCCGCGTAAACTGTAAAGTCTTTATCAGGGTCTTCTACCCTTAAAATAGGTGCGATTGTTAATAGTTCTTTTAACTTATTAAATCTATCGTCAATAAATACCAATACAATTTTATCCAAATACTGAACATTAAACATATAAATGTTGTTGGTGTGTTAGTAACACCGAAGGAGATAACAACAAACTCATAATGTCCATATCTTGTTCTAAAAGTTGTTTTACTTATATCTTCATCCTTTATTCTAACCTGCTGATAACTAGATCTTAAATATAACTTAGAGAAAATATTTTCTCCTCTCACTTGGTCAAACAGGTCATTGATTCTAGGTAGAGCATACTTTTTCTTAATCATCATCTTGTTTAACTTTTGATAGTCAATACATAATATTAAAGTCCCATCTTTTCTTTTAACAAAAAGGATTGGTGCTCCCCAAGGCAAGACACTTGGTTTGATGTATTCCTTGTCCAACATTTCTTGTAGCTGAATGTTCAACTCTGTTAATTCGAGTAAACTCATCCTATAGGGTGCCTTAGATATCGGGGCTAATATAGGCATTAGATCGATGGAGAAATATATCTCTCTCCTTAGAGGCAGTTTTGGTATTTCATCCACAAATAAATATCTAAACTCATGTAAACTTAGGTTATAAACGGTCATCCTAACTTTTGTGTTACTAGAATAATTATAAATATGGAAACACTTCTTTATATCCATTAACCATGCTTCAACTTCTTCCCTTGTCCTAGACTCTCTGTCAAAATTGGATGGTTTGATCTTCTTGAATTCACCTTCCAAGTGATCCACTTGTTTTCTTTTCCTTCTAGTGGTTGTTTTATTTTCGGTTGTTGGTGTGCCTTTGGAAGAACTATTCTCGTTTTTTGCTTCAGGACCAGAATTTTTGGAGGTTCTTTTGCTGACCTATTCTTCCTTTTCATTGTCTTTTGGAATTTTATTTGTTATGATCCTACACAACAACACTTCATTGATCTATTGTTGGTCTTCGTGTGCATTTTTCAGTTTCTCGTTACCGCCTTGAATGCTTGTAGCTGCGCGATAAGGTTCCTCATTGTTTCCAAAACATCAATGGCTGAACTTCCTTCACTACTCTGACTAGGCTCTTTAGGATGTCCTTGATCAGGATTCTCCTCAAGTTGGATCTCCTCTTCATTCTGTTCTACCATTATCACAATAGCACAAAAAATTTATGTTTGTAACAGTAAGTATTTTTGTTAGTTTTTCTTTTAAAATATACTAAACTAATTTTTTCCCTTCTCTGAGGACCATGTGTTGTAACCTTCATCTCTGATACCATATGTAATGTTCCCCAAACTTACTAAATAAAAAAAATTAAATTATTTGGGACATTAAGTCTCTTTTCCTCTTCAATATTCGTTTTCAAAACATTGTTTAAAAATATGCAAAGTAGTTCTTCCATTTATATTGTCTTTCGAAAAAACTTACGCTTATCTTTTCTTGATACAAAAGCAATGTCACGTAGAATGAATTTATCTATAGGACTACATCGTGTGATACAACAATTCATATTGCGTAATCATTATGGAAATATTGACTATCCCATAGACTACTTATGAACCTTAACGTTTAACCATTAAGATATAAGTGCATCTATTTACTATGCGTCATCATGTAAGTCTCATAGATGAAAACACTCTTGTTCACATATGTATGTATGAATAGTTTTAGTACCTAAACTATTACAACCCCATTCTAATAATAACACCATATTTGTGCTAGTATACTATACTATATACCGTAGGAATTCTATATATATAATTCGTGCTAGTATACTATACTATATACTATAGGAATTTTGTACATAAATCAAACCATAGCATAGGTGTTTTATTTAAAATACAAGTCATAGATCTTACTTATGGACTAATTGCACTATTACATAATAATGATAACATAATTCCTGTAAGGTGCATGTACTTAGAACTCAGATTGTTATTAACAAATGGATAACAATAGAGGTATTGGTGTTGTTGTTAGAAGTCTCGCAATGATATGAGTCATTAGTCTAGATTTGTTTAACGAGCCAGAATTATGTGAGAAACACCCTTAACTAGAAGAGACAAGCATGACTGAAATTCATAGTCGTATCCTTAACTGACTGGCATCATAACTCCATAATAAATTGACATGAGGTCTGATGAAGGGTATGACAGTTGATATTTAAAACCCTGCTTAAACCATTAATGACAGTCTACGAATGTACCTTCCTGAATGTTCATTCAACCACCATGCCCAATGTAACCCTGCCACCTCACTCTCTTCACATGGCAAGGTACCGTTGCGTAGACACCACCCTATTCTTCTGACGAGGCATGAGGTAAATCATTGTAGTGATTTTATCCAGGCACAGAGAGGGTTTTACTCTCTGTGTTTTCCTTTCTCTGTTGTCTAGCCGGGTAGGAAGGTCAACCTAGTTCTGAAAACAAAATGAAGGAGAGCGCTTGACACAGTCCTGACTTCCTTACGACACATGGAAGGTAACCCTCTCATCCTAAACTTAGGCATATGCCAAGTTTGGCTCTGTAATTGTTTTGCTGTATTTTGGTGGTCTTTCCATGTGATTTATCCTCCTTTCGTAAGTAATATTATAATACTAAACCACTATTAAGTCTTAAAGGTTTTTGTTTTTCCTTGTGGATTTATCCAAAATCTTCCACCTCACCCTGTGAGAGATACCCTACCTCTTTATTCTTTAAAACTGACCTGGGGTTGACTGGTGGTACTCTTAATATGTCGAGGTTAATTTCAATCATAATCATAGGTTTAGCATGTGTAGTTCTTTTCGTGCATTGTGGTTTTCACCTTACCCACCAGTGGAACTCGCTCCTTCTCGCGTGAACTCTAAGTAAAGGCATGTTATGAACCCTTTGAGGGCCTCATGGATGCGAGCTATTAGTTATCATAATATCTTGATTGAAACAGTCGTCAGAATCCCATACACTTTAAAACATTCAGTTAGCTATTCAGGTTGTTCTTCCTATTTCGGGTCCTGTGAAAAAATTAAAAATAGAACCCCACGCATCGTGTTTTACCTCCTGGTTTTCTCCAAAATGCTCATTGGGTAAGTTTCAACCTTCTGTCTGTAAAAAGATACAGTTAAACATTCCTTGTTTAACTGTTGCGTAAAATTGATCTATATGTTATGTGCACTGTAAGCATACATATCCCCTACACTAGCGACCCTCTGTCCGAGAAGTCTGTGTTTACTCCTAGCTTAATTTAGATTTTACTGGGTTTGAAAACATCCATTCGTAATATAGTTTCCAGAATGGATAGGGAAAAATATCATTCACTAAATTAAATCATGTATATGTCTTTACCTTTACAAGGGTTATTGCGATGGATGAACTCGTATTATGAAGGTAAATAAATTGTAATTCCCTGTTCTCTGTGCATGTAAAAATATTTATACATTCAGAGAGTTTTTATTCAGTGTTTGGATCATCGTGGCCTAGGGTCTGTGTATATGTAAAAATATTGCGTGCCCTTTATAGGTATTTGCAATTTTTTGAAAATTCTTGGTCATTGGCGAAATTGGTAACTTATTTAACTTCTATCCAGTGTAGGTTTTCTAAATTGTATTATATTCTTGTTTGCAAATTTATACATGTTATTTACTTGCTGATATAAATCATAATTCCCAAGCACTCTGTATAAACATGAGAACACGGTTAACCTTTTGTAAAAGGCACATCTATGCATCTATGTGAGTTAACCTAGCTTTGTGTGACTTTATAGTTCAACTCTAGATTATACCAGGGTATTAATTTACCCTATGCCTGATTTTTTGTTGTATTCTGGTTAATTACTTCATATTCTTTCTTTTGCTTCACTGTTGAATTAAATTCCTCTATATCATAGAATTATTACAGTTACAATCGCTAATGATGGGGCCATATCTTGTTTGCGAGGGTACCCATCAGCCGACCTGGGTTCCACTCTCCCTTTTACATTGTGGATCGATCAACTCTCAAATGCTAGTGGGGAAACTGCTTCTATGCCATCTTTAAGATAAGTATTAATCCACTTTCTTAGTATTTAAGTTCATTTGATTTCTTGACATAGTTTACTAAATCTATCGATTTTCCTTTTGGAGGATTAACCATCTTGAAGGAAGAGGGATCAAGGGGATCGCCTTGCTAAAAGAGGTATTCGAGTTCTGATTCAACATTTAATTAAAATTCTCAGGTTCTGTGTACTAGTGTTACAGGATCATTACCCTAGGGTACTCCACTGTAATAACACTGAACCAGGGTTTCCTGGCTGTATAGATGATTTATAATTTATTACTTATTGAGTACACAGGTTTATGAAACCATTTGAATATGTTGTTAATTATTGTACAACTTATGTAGAATGTATTGTATACCATTGAAATTATTTGATTATAGGTTTGGTGTAATGTAAAAAGGACTGTAAATTTTATAGCTTTTGTATGATATGATCAATGGTAAATACTTATATTCTCATGTAATTCAAGGATCGATAAAATCTTTTTGTATATAAATATATTATATGATTGTACAACTCCATGTATCTATACATGCAAC
>ML781917.1:1045093-1056375 GCA_009831015.1 Picea engelmannii | reverse complement strand
AAGTAAAATATACACAGGCATCTTCTGTAGAAGTATGTCTTCATTTAAAGTTTACCCTAAAACCTACAACATATTTTAATA
Source organism: Picea engelmannii (assembly GCA_009831015.1). Classification (NCBI taxonomy): domain Eukaryota; kingdom Viridiplantae; phylum Streptophyta; class Pinopsida; order Pinales; family Pinaceae; genus Picea; species Picea engelmannii. The sequence goes on along the minus strand of ML781917.1, from coordinate 1,056,294 downwards.
TTCTTTATGCCTGATTATACATATACCCACATTCCTATATATACATGTATAGTCCTAATTTCAATCGGCAGATGGAACTTACATTAGCTTTACTAGTTCTGTTTAGTGAGAATATGCTCATGAATAAATAATTATCATAGATCCATCTCATTCTTGTCAATGAATACTCAACAAAATATTTAACAAGAGAATATGTAGAGGTATATATCTGAAATCGATGCTGGAACACAAATGGAACAACCAAGTTCCACCCAACCATAGAATAGAACAACCAAATTACTTGCTCTGCTCACCCCCTAGCCTAACCATGAGTTCACTAGACAATTTGAATCTATAATCCTAAGAAGTTTACTCTTTGGATTTCGTCTTGTGTATACTGTGGAGTGTTTTTTCATTGTCTTCTCATGTAATTTCTTTATGTGAAACGTTATCTGTGTCGAATTAGCTTTAGTTAGTTCTGCACATAATATTTTATATCATGATTTTATTTATGACGTTCATTATCTTTTGGTTTAGTTTATATCTTTGATTGATCATGTATTCAAGTATTTTGGGTTTGCATATGATGTTAGATAGTTGGTAACACCATTCTTGAGAATTGGAATTTCTTTCATTTTCAGTTATTGGAGATTTCAAGGTCACATGATATATAATTATTTGTCTTTCTGTCTTCATAAACTCGCTCCAGAATATGAAACACCTCCTTGAATTTCTTCGGGAAATATTATGATTTCTTCTATCATAGGTTTTCACTTGACACGGGACAAGGGGATTTCATTCAAATGCAGAGAGATAAATTTAGTTTATTGTTGTTGATCATCTAAAGGTTAGTTAGTGTATTATTTATTTAATTTGTTTATTTGTGAATGAAGAGTGATTGCATCATTTAAAAGTCAATCTACTTTGTCTATTTTCGTTATATCATTTACAATCTTCTTCACTCATTGTTCATTTAGAGTACTACAATAATTTTGTTTGTTTTTAATCTTTTTTAGATTCATTATCTTAAAACAATTATTTTCAAAAGGCTTTTCTCAAACCTTGTAAACTGTATATAAACATTGTATATAAACACTGTTAGTTAAGAATTTGTAATTAAAGTGTTGATTGTTAAAGTAGTATCTTTAGTTAGTTCACATCTTTTAAACTATTTCAAGATCCTAGTTGGCTAACGGAGCCATAAAACCCATTAGGGTATATTATACCAAATGAATTGGGTTAAATAGATAACCTTGGACCAGATATTCCCTTCCCTTTGATGGTGTTTCATAAACACCCGTCAACAAATGGCGCTAGAAAGCAGGCCAGATCGACAAGATGGCCTTGCATGAATATTTTTTTTTAATGTATTTAATTCCCCATGGTTCCTCAAATCACTGTGTTGCAACATGCTTTCCACTTTTCATTACTTGATATTCCCAACAAGACAGTCTCTTGCTTGTCCAAACTCACCTTTGATGGTGGGGGGAATGTATCTGCAAAAGACCATCTTAAAATTTTTGGTGTAAATGCATCAAGCATGATATTTATGATTTGAATTTTTTATGGAGATTTTTCGCTTTTACTTTCAGGGATTGGATTAAAAATTGGTTTCAATTTGTAGAGTAAGTTTTAGATTCTTTTGAAATATATGATTACAATCGAGTATGTGAAGAATTTCAGGCTCTACTAATCAATGATGGTTCATCTCCAGAAGGATTTTCAACAAGAATCCATCATGTTCTCTATAAATTTTGTTAAATTATGAGCTTGATTTCTTATGCAGATTAATTCTTTTATTTTCTTCAATACTTTGATTCCAGCTTAATACACTTCAACAATTTCAAATCATAATTGAATAGAAATAATTATGTAGATAAGTAAACATGCATATAAACAACACATATACCCTAGGTAAACCCTGTACAGGGAGGAAAACCCCAACAAACAATATTCCTTTATTTCATTAATAATGTAAGATCTCTTACAAATATCCACCATGAATGTACTTCTCTCAAAGAGCATGCCAATATGACTCTGACCTGACAAAGACTTACAAGACCTTTCTGAAATACACCTTTGATATGATGCCTCTTTATCATTGATGTGATCCTCTATTACTTCACCCTCAACCTGCATATGAAAAATCTATTTCAAAATTGTGTTGCAAAACTGTCCTGCAAAAACTGTGTTGAAGAGAGGATTCAACCTCTTCTTATATATCCTGAAGAGGGGAAGAGGAGAAGCTTGAAATAGTAATCTTATTGCATACATTAGTCAGAAATCAGCTTCATACTTTAGTTTGAACTTAGAACTAGACTTGAGATTGGTTAAAACTTAGCATTACACTTTAGTTCGAACTTTAGAGCTAGACTTGAGATTGGTTACAACTCAACATTACACTTTAGTTCAAACTTAGAACTAGACTTGAGACTGACATGCTTTAGCTCGAAATTACAACTAGACCTAAGATTTTAGTTGCAACTCAACATTACACTTTAGTTCTAAGATAGAACTGGACTCAAGACTTTAGTTCCAACTCAACATTACACTTTAGTTCTAGACTCAAGACTTTAGTTTCAACTCAACATTACTAAAAATAGAACTAGACTAAAGACTTTAGTTGCAACTCAACATTACACTTTAGTTCTAACATAGAACTAGACTCAATACTTTAGTTACAACTCTTGACAAGGCAATTCGAAATTCTCTTCATGGTGGATAATTTTTACACGTGCCAACGCACTAGATCAATACAAATACATCATTTGCAATATTAAGAATATCGGTTGTTTCTGACTCATATGAATTTTACATTCAACCTAACTTTTGCTACATACCTTGACTTTTGATCATGGCTCACAAGTTTGACTAGGCTCACAGAGGTTGTATGTTCCCCCTAACTTTTGCACTAGTCTATCTGTGGTCACAGAGGTTGTACATTCCCCCTAACTTTTGCACTAGATTGTATATGCTCAAAGAGGATGTACGTTCCCCGTGACTTTTGCATTAGACTCACATAGCATCTCGTTCATCCTGACTTTTGGTTTGACTCATAGAGGTTTTTCGTTCACCATGGATTTTGTCAATACCTCACAAGACTGGTTGATTCTCCAAATCTCCCTGGCTAGCTTCAGGGTAGCCCATATGGCCTCTCATTGGAGAATGACTTTCGATTCTACCAAATTTAACACTCCCTCTCAAAGAGGGAGTCATTCTTAGCCACACTAAGCTTGTCTCTCAACTGCACAAACTGTCTCGAGGTTAGAGGCTTGGTCAAGATATCATGTACCTTCTCGCTCGTGGCTATGTACTGTAATTTTACAGTTTTTCTTTGGACCAAGTCTCAGATGTAGTGGTACCTCATGTCAATATGTTTTGACTTGTCATGAAATATTGGGTTCTCTGTCAATTTTATGCAACTTTGATTATCATAGTGAACTATCGTCGTCTCGATCTTGTCACCACATAACCCAGAAACCAATTTTTTGAGTCATACTGCTTCCTTGCTAGCATCACTTGCTGCATTGTTCTCAACCTCTACTATACTCGGTGCAATGGATCCTTTATTTCATCTTGACCAAGAGATCATAGTGGATCCTAAACTGAAGAAGTATCTGGAAGTACTCTTCTGATCCACTGGGCTTCCTACCCAGTCAACATCAACATACCCATGCAAAAATAAACCACCACTAGATATATATCTCAGACCATAAGTAATGGTCCCTTTGATATATCTCAAGATGTGATTTTCTTCCACCCAGTGTCTCTGTCTCGGTTTAGTCATGAACTGATTCAATGTAATCACTACATAGCATATATCTGGCCTAGTGTGGATCATGTACATCAATGATCCAATCATCTTACTATACATGCTAGGATCCACCAAATCTGAACTTGTATCAGAATCATGCAACTTCTTCAGGTTGGTAGCCATCGGAGTAGACATAGATTTGCAATCTGTCACACCAAACCTCTTTAGTACATCCACTATGTATTTTCCTTGTGCCAGAAATATCTCTCCCTGTCTTTTCCACACTTCCAATCCTAGGAAGTAATGCATCAAGCCTAAGTATTTCATCTTGAATTCTGAGGTTAGCTCCCTCTTACACCAGTATATTATCCCTTCATTTCATGTTAGAAAGAGATTATCAACATACAAGATTAGTATAATAGGTTGGTTACCTCTTACCTTGAAGTATATATTTGCATCAACATCACTTTTTTGAAAGCCCAAGCTTTTAAGAAATCGATCAATCCTGTCATACCAAACTCTGGGAGCCTGCTTAAGACCATACAAGGCCTTCCTAAGCTTGCATACATGAGTGCCTTTGTTATGCAATATAAAACCATCTCGTTGTTCCACAAAGACCTCCTTTTCAATCTTTCCATTCAATAATGTTGTTTTTACATCCATGTTGTGTAGTTTCCAACCAAGTATGAAAGCTAAAGAAATAATAGCTCGAATGGAGGTATACTTGGCTACAGAAGCAAAAGTCTCTTCGTAGTCGATTCCTTCTTTCTGAGTGAAGCCTCTGGATACAAATCTTTCTTTGAAATTTTCCACACTTCCATCTTCTGCATGTTTGATGTTATAGATCCATTTGGAAGAAACCACTGATTTGTCTTTTGGCCTTGGCACAATGTCCCAAACATTGTTCTTTATAATAGACCTGTCTTCCTCAAGCATGGAAGCCTTCCATACTTGTAATTTTTATTTTTCTTCAAATGAAGAAGGTTCAGCATCACTAATTCTACTCATTAATGAAACATAGGCTCCAAACCTATGAGGCCTCTTCCTTTCCCAGAAAGTTCCTTTGGGAGAAGTTATCCTTTTTTCTTTCTGCACTATTTCTTTAAGCCACCCTGGATTCCTTTTCGCTGGAGGTTCTTCAAGAGTTCTTTCTAACAATTCAATAGGTTCTATGGGCTCATTACTTGGCCCTTCACGAGATTCCTCCCTCTGATCATCTAAATCTTCATTTTTATAAGAGGGTGAAGTTGGTTGAACTGCTTCTGAATCCTACTGAAGCTCTTTGGATTTCTTAAATGTGGCTTCCTCATGGAAAGTCACATCTCTTATTACCTCTATTTTCCTGTGACCTGGTACATAAATCCTGTAAAATTTTGAGTTCTCACTGTACCCCACAAAAACCCCTTTCTTTCGTTAGGGTTCCATTTTTGTCCTCTTTTCCTTAGGGACATGAATATAAACAAAAAATCCAAATATCCTTAGATGCCCTACTTCAGGTTTGATCCCTAAGAAGACTTCTTCAAGAGTCTTGTCCTTCAAAATAGCATGTGGACACCTATTCTGAATATACACGGGAGTGGAGGTAGCTTCTACCCATAAATAATTTGGCAGATCCTGGTCAAACATTATTTCTTTCGCTACCTCACAAATAGTCTTGCATTTCCTCTCAGCAACACCATTTTTTTGAGGGTTATATGGCACGATCAACTGTCTCTTGATTCCCGCCGACTTGCAAAAATCCTCAAACTGAAGAGATTCAAACTCTCCTCCATTGTCTGTTCTAAGGTTTTTGATGTGTTTCTATGTCTTCTTTTCAATAAAGGCTTTGTACTCTTTGAATTTATCAAATGTGTCACTTTTAGCTTTAATAAAATATATCCAATATTTTGTTGAGTAATCATCAATAAAAATGACATAAGACAAACAACCACTGAGTGAGGGAGATGGCATGGGACCACATACATGAGAATGAACCAAATCTAAGATTCCCTGAGCTATGTTGTCACTACTAGGAAATGCTTTTTTTATATGTTTACTTAGCATGCATCCCTTACAAATTTCATTTTTACTAAGAGAAATAGAGGGCATGCCATGTACCATGTTTTGTAGATATGGAAGATATTTTTAATGAAGATGTCCAAGTCTTGTGTGACAGAACTCGCTAGAGTTAGTCACATCATGAACCAATGCCTGAACTGACTGTCCTGACACAAAGTACAGTCCTCCACTGCGAGTTCCAATGGGTTTTGTTGTACTTAAGTGGCTACCTTTAGCCCATAGTAGTGCCTTCATGTCCTTGCATATCACCCAATATCCCTTGTCCTTAAGGGTTTTAACTGATAGTAGATTCTTCTTGATCACTGGAACATATAATAATTCATCAACATGAATTCTAGCCCCATATTCCAGTCTGAAGGAGATAGAGCCTACTCCCTCTATCTTGTAACATTTTTCATCACCAAGCTCGACCTGCTCATCAAAAGATTTTGTCTCAAAATTTGAGAGTATCTCCTTGTACCCTTTCATGTTCTTTGAAGCACCATTGTCTACTAACCAAGTTTTCGACCCTGTGGAAACTAAAATGGATAAAGAATAAACCAAATAATATTCTTTCCTATTTTCTTTCTCACTAGAAGGACTTTTCTGACTTCTTTTGGATTCATCATTCTCAGTAGTTGAGGCATGATGTTTCCCTTTCCTAGGATATTTATTTCTAAACCAAAAATCTTTAGAAAAATGACCCAACTTATTACAACTAAATCATTTAATCTTAGATGTATCAATATTCTTTCCTTTGAATGTACCTTTGATGTTTGGCTTCCATTTAGAGCCTTTATGGAAAGTTCTTTTCTTCTTTCCGTTAAATCTTGATTCTAAAGCTAAGTGATCTTATTTCTTTGGCTCACTCCTGCTAGTTGTGCGACTCTCCTCCTGGAGGTCATCATGCCATAACCTCTCAAACGTGGGATGAATCTCTCTCCCACTTACACTAGATAAGAAGGTCTCCCATGAAGAATGAATACTGTCAAAAATGGCTTGCACTAAATAATCATCGTCCACTGTCACCCCTGTGACCAAAAGATGATCTATGATCTGATCTATCCTTGAACAGAAATATGCCACCGATTCACCTTTCTCCATCTTCAAATACTTAAGCTTGTGCTTAAGTGTCCTCTTCTAACTTGGAGCCTGTTTCTCATACATATTCACCAAGGTATCCATATAGTCCTTGGCAGTCATCAATGAAGTCATTATAGGCATTATACTATCTTTGACTGAGTCAAAGATGATTCACTTGGCCTTTTCTTGACTCTTCTTGAAAGTTGTTCTTCCTGCATTATTCGTTGGTTCCTCCATGATTGTGGTCACATACTGCTCAAGATCATGCTCTTGCAAGATATTTGTTATACGGATCTTCCACACATTAAAGTTGGTAGCTCCTTCCAACTTATCTTTAGCCCTAACTGAAATGGAGGATGCCATGGTCCTCACAATGGAAACTTAATCAAGCTCACTTGGATCTGTGTGTACCTGTTGCTGCACTTCAACATGTTTAACACACCCTAATATCTGATACCATGTTAAATTATGAGCTTCGTTTCTTATGCAGATTAATTCTTTTATTTTCTTCAGTACTTTGATTCCAGCTTAATACACTTCAACAATTACAAATCTTAATCGAATAGAAATAGTTATGTATATAAGTAAACATGCATATCAACAACACATATACCCTGGGGAAACCCTGTACAAGGAGAAAAACCCCAGCAAACAATATTCCTTTATTGCATTAATAATGTAATATCTCTTACAAATATCCACCATGAATGTACTTCTCTCAAAGAGCTTGCCAAGATCAATTTGACCTGAGAAAGACTTACAAGACCTTGCTGAAATACACCTTTGATATGATTCCTCTTTATCACTGATGTGCTCCTCTATTACTTCACTCTCAATCTACATATGAAAACTCTTTTTCAAAATTCTGTTGCAAAATTGTCTTGCAAAAACTGCGTTGAAGAGAGGATTTGACCTCTTCTTATATAGGCTAAAGAGGGGAAGAGGAGAAGCTTGAAATAGTAACCTTATTGCATGCATTAGTCATAACTCATCTTCATACTTTAGTTTGAACTTAGAACTAGACTTGAGATTGGTAACAACTCAGCATTACACTTTAGTTTGAACTTTAGAACTAGGCTTGAGATTGGTTACAACTCAACATTACACTTTAGTTCGAACTTAGAACTAGACTTGAGACCGACATGCTTTAGTTCGAACTTAGAACTAGACTTAAGACTTTAGTTGCAACTCAACATTACACTTTAGTTCTAAGATAGAACTAGACACAAGGCTTTAGTTGCAACTCAACATTACTAAAAATAAAACTAGACTCAAGACTTTAGTTGCATCTTAGAATTACACTTTAGTTATAACATAGAACTATACTCAAGACTTTAGTTAAAACTCTTGACAAGGAAATTCAAAATGCTATTCATGGTGGATAGTGTTTACATGTGCCGATGCACTAGATCAATACAATTACATCATTTGCAATATTAGGAATATCGTTTGTTTCTAGCTCATAGGAATTTTACATTCAACCTAACTTTTTCTACATACCTTGACTTTTGCTCATGGCTCACAAGGTTTGAATAGGATCACAGAGGTTGTATGTTCCCCCTAACTTTTTCACTAGTCTGTCTATGCTCACAGAGGTTGTACATTCCCCTTGACTTTTGTACTAGACTGTCTATGCTCACAGAGGTTGTACATTCCCCCTAACTTTTGCATTAGACTCACATAGCATCTTGTTCTTCCTGACTTTTGGTTTGACTCACAGAGGTTGTCCGTTCTCCCTGGATTTTGTCAATACCTCACAAGATTGGTTGATTCTCCAAATCTCCCTGGCTAGCCTCAGGGTGTCCCATATGGCCTCTCATTGGAGAATGATTGTCGATGCTTCCAAATTTAACAAATTTAATCTTGATGACATGTCATTTGTACTAAATATCCTCTCTGATGCTTGTGCCCCTTTCATCTAGTCATATTCAATCATGAATGATGAATCAGTTACAAATCTTGACACCCAATTGTAAGATGAATTTTGTTTGCAAGATGAGAGGAATCCATTGGAAAACATTGACAAGCAAGGGAGGTAGAATCTATTGAAAATTTTCTCTCTGACATTCAATTTTTTTTTTCCTCTGAACCCTTGTACATTCAGTCCTCAACTATCGTGGAAGGAGATTTTATGGTGTGTCTAGATATATGTCCATGTTTTTCTAACTCTTTCTCTAATCAGCACTTAGATTCAACTATTGAGGAACACTTAGGTGATGGAAATGATCTTAAGCGTTCTAACATTCCAATGAAACAGATTAGAGATGTATATGTACAATTGGAAGAAGAAATGTTAAACCTTCATCCGCATGAAATATTATATGTTTGTCATGAATGTTTTGAATTGGTTATCATATAGGAGGAAAATTTAGATGATCGTATTATGTTGAAGGATTTATCAGCAAAAGAGAGTGAAAGTATTAAGGCAAGTGAAGATGAATGTCTTGCGAATACCATTGTTAATTATCATAGCTCAAGAGAATATTTTCATGTGCTCATTTCTAATTCATTTTACTCTTTATATCCTGATCTCTTCTTAGATTCTGGTGTGCATGGTATTTTACCCACATTATTGTACTATTTTCCATCACAATCTAATATTTTCAATATGTCAATATTTGGTGAAATTAATTTCAAACATAACATTTATGAAGTCGAATTTGACACTCTTTCACTTTCATCACTCGCATGGGAAAAAGATATGTCACAAGATGATTCTACAAAATTTATTTTTGAAAAATACAATGCATTGATTATGGAGATCAAAGATTTTGTAACATCCCGCTCTTGCACACACTGAGCGAACTTATTCTTCGAGGACACTTGCTTGCAAGTGATCCAAATTATTATACTATTAAGCATTTGATTTTGATTTCGAGGTTTGATGGGTTGATGACATGTCGTTTTGATACATTAACATAGATAGGTTCTATTGACTCGTTTTTACTGAGTGTGCAGGATTTTGGACCTCGAGGATGCAGAGGCATTGATGGAACCCCTTGGACTCTGGATCAAGTCGGGGAGTGAACTATTGGGGTTTGATTAATGTATATGTGATATTAGTGCATATGATTAGATGATATGATTATGGATATATTTCTGACATGATTCATTGATGATGCACGCTGACGATAGCTTGCCGACCAGACTCACATGTGGAGTATAGGGGTCTCACACGACTACCAAAGATGTTGAGGGAGAGGTGTGGACAAAAACCCTGCCACAACCTACTAACACTATCGTCGTGGCTCTAACTATAGGTTAATGATTACCTAGTTAGAGAGGACCCACGATGTCGTGAGGGTAGACTAAAATAGTTGCTTGCAATAGTTCTAAGGGGCACGGGATAAGGCATGGGCCTTATTCCTTAGAGGCTCTTAGTCTCCCACAAGATCACCTAGTGGAGTATTGACTCTAGGGGTTTTTGATGTCTACCAAGTCAATCAAGAGGCGAGTGGCACCCTTGGAGCACGTAGTGTGTCCTAAAAGGCACATCGTGCAAGAAAAAAAGAAAGAGGCAGGTGACACCCTTGGAGCATGTAGTGCGTCCTAAAGGGAACATCACGCAAGGGAAACAAAAGGAGGTGAGTGGCTCCCTTGGAGCACCTAGTGTGTCATGAAGGGCACACCACATTTTTAATTAATAAATGAATAAACCTAGATGGCCTTAGGATGAATAACGTGACAAGAAAAAATTAAAACATTTTCCCTAATAAAATGTCGCCCAGCCTCGAAAATTAAAATCTAGGTCTAGGTGAAACTTGCGGTAAAAGAAAAATATGTTTGTAAAAAAAAATAAAAAATGATAATCATCATTAATCATGTGTCGAGAAGAGGGTGAGTAATTCTTTTAATTTATAAAAATCTTTTGGGGAATAAAATTTAAAAAAGGGGGAAATATTTGTTTTGTCACTTATACTAATTAAAATTTATTAATTTTAATTGGTATAAGGGAAAAGGGAAAACGTTAATTTTCTACACCTGCCAAATTGAGTTTTAAATAAAAAGAGAAAGAGGGAAATCTAAAATAATTAGGAAACTAGGAAAAATAAGGAAACATAAAAAGAAAGGGGAAACAAAAGGAAAAATAAAAAATTCTAACTTAGTAAGATATATATCATTTAGTCCCCGAGGTGTAGGATAGTCGGTGATGGAGTATGTTGTTAAGCCACTCTATAATGTTAAAGTCACCGGTTCGAAACCTGCTGTTGGTCACTATAATTGCTTAATTAATTTTAAACAACTAAGTGAAACATAAATTATCAACCCAGGGAAGTCTTTTGTTTCAAAGATAGTTGCGCACTATATATGCTCAATTCCAAAAGCATTTGGTGTTGTAGTAAGAAAT
>ML781917.1:1004612-1016502 GCA_009831015.1 Picea engelmannii | reverse complement strand
TCATTATGGAAATGGTATGATGGAAGGTTAATGGGACGATGAAATGTAAGGAATAGTGAAGGAAAAAGAGGATATAAATGTGACATTTATGAGGCCCAACATGCCCCCCAACTCAACTTGTTGCATGTCCTCATGCAACCATGAATGGATCTTCTTAAGAACTTTTGGCATTTAAACTATATCTTTGATTGATGATGTCCTTTTAACAATGAATATTTCCAGGATTTGAAATACAGGAGTAGCAACATGTAAAATATATGTGTAACAACATGTAATATATGTGTAACAACATGTGAAATATGTGTAACAACATGTGAGATTGTCTTATGGTAGGTTCTTGTGTGACAACCATGAATACAAAAGATGTTGGTTCTTGTGTTAACAACATTCATTTCACCTTTTTATTTTATTTCTGCAATAATTTAGCCATATACTCACTAGAAATAATAAGGTATCAATGCACATAAGAAAGCATCATTGTGTATAAGAAAGCCTTTTCTTTATCTTTATGAATCATGGCAATATGTGTATCAATCAAAATTCAACAAAGTGTTCGTTGGAAAAGAAATGTTAGTGAATCATAAATGGAATGATGAGATGGTAAAATGAAATAATGGTAATGAATATGTGGTGAAAGAGTCCCCCCCTCCCCCCCAACTGAATCGGTTGCATGCCCTCATGCAACTTAGTGTAGGTCATAGAAGGAAAGAGAGCATGGTGAGGAAATCTTCCAAAATATTCAAGTTGGCATATAAGAAATTGTGTGATTAGATATTATAAAAGAACATACCTCCACTTACCCAAAAAGTAGATGTATTTGTTGCGGCTACTGGATCAGGAAAACGTGACTAGCGTTGTAGCTGCAACTGTTGTAACTGCTGGAGAAAATAATATCAGGAAGGTGTCATTGCTAGAAGATCAGAAAAATGGAACTACTAATGTTCATGTTGCTGTAACTGGATCATGGGAAATAAAGGAATCTGAACTGTTACTATTGAATCATGAGAAATGTGGAAGGCAGAGAATATGGAACTCTCATAGATCTGAAATCAAAATACTGCAACTGGTGAGGGGATCATGAAAAAGTGTATAGTCTTCACCTGCTACAAAACTGATGGTACAATTCTCATCATGCGAATGAATGTGTCGATGTCGATCATGAAGATAAATCATTGGATTATCGGTCATTGATTAATGTCGTTAACCAATGTGATACAAACTCACCAGTGATGTCAATGAGTGTCAAGGTACCTGAGTACATATTGCGAAGTGAAAATAGATGGGTTGATGTCGAGCCACCTACAATATCTAACGATCAAGGGACATTGATGTATTCCCATGATCACGAGAAAGAGAGTTTTCCATTAAGGTATGCAAGCCTCTAGGTACTCAAAATGAACTCTAGTTTATATCCCAGTTAATGAGTCGAGGTCGATGGAGCAAGACTGTTGAATAGTGGGCCTTAAGGAATCCCACATCAGTCAACGTGAGTTTATAAAAAGATTTGGTAGGACTATAGATGTAAAGATCTCAGTAGCAACATGGTTTATGGCGAGGAAATGTAATCATGGAAAGGGGGATTTATTCAGAAGGAAATATGGAAAGGCAAAAATGAACTGAAAAAGATAAAGGAATGTATGCAACTCAGAAAGGAATAGGCATGTGTGAAGTCATGAAAGTTAAGGCAATGGAAGATGGATTCAACATAGGATGACTAATCATCTTTGAAGAAGAAATGATATAGTGTCACAACATGAAATTTGGCAAAATGCGGAAATAACAGTGTATCAACATGATGTTGTTGTGTAACAGAAAAAAAAATTTGTGCAACAACAAAATATTTCTGTGCAACAACAAAATATTTCTGTGCAACAACAAAATATTTATGTGGAGTAACAACTCCTTCAAGCTATCTAGCAAAGCATGTGTTTCTGAAAAATGTCGTGATTCATGAAAATCACTGTAGCAACAAAGTGCAAGTGTCCTCGTTCCTAAAAAACTGTTTTCCTTACATACTGGTTTGTCTTGTTTTGATGTGATAGTGACTCAAAAAAAAAACATGAATCGTGAAAACAACTCAATAATTTTTAGAATGTCCATTTGCAAATTTTGATTTTTATAATGTTTTTGTGTGTTTCCATGTTTTTATAATTTTTATTTTTTTTCTTTTTAATTGAAACCAAGTTTTGTATTATTCTCAAAAATAAATAAATAAATAAAACAAAGAATCCAAATGAATACTGTGATTATTCTTGTATAACCATTTTCTCCTTTGTTGATCGGAAAAATATACCAGAGTTTTGCAAAGCATTACTTTATACAATAGTAACTGTAATGTTATAAGTGTGAATCTCACACTCTGATCAGAACTGGTATAATTCAACAAAACATTCATCACAAGCATCACAAGGATCTATGGGTTTAGCAATTATATCAATGACTCTTTATAAATTGCAAGCACTGCGTTCCAAATTCTCCTTGTCCATCAAACATTTTGAAGTAAGAGCATGCAATCGAAAGGGAATTAAAAAAAAATAGAAATAGAATCAGCCTAAAGAGAGCATGCAAAATATAGCTACCTGGACCTAAGCAAGAGTTTGACTGTGAATCTGCCACAGTGGAAGACCAACCATCCCAAAATCTACCTTCTTCACAGTTCGAAAAATCAGAACTGCTCTCAAACCAAGCAACATTTTCAAAAATTTCCCACAATTCAGCTAAATGAGACCCTTTTGCACAAAACTTGTGTCCCAGATTTTTGAAATTCATCACGGTTTGCGTACAAATTGCAGTCGAAGATTATTGTCTGCAAAATGATGTTAATTGACAGAAAATTATAGATGCTCGTTGCATGTGTGAGCTACACGTTCATATGTAAATCCAAGTGTGTTGATTCCTTCAAATCCATAGATGGAAACATTGATATTTTTATCTTGGTTGTATAGCTTAATAGAAGAACAGAACGATTTTCTTCCCATCTCTCCCGAATGCCACATCATGTAAAACAAAAAACAACTGATTAATTCCAAATATGAAAGTAGATACTATCATCTTAAAGCGTGATTGGAGGGATGCGTACTGGTTGTTTATTAATACAGGATGATGCGTTGGATCAAATGAATAAAACAGAGTTGCCAATAATAGGCAACCCAACTAATCATCCCTTTTTTTAAGCAATTCATTTTGATTCGTTGTGAAATAATTTGTGGACTATCAACAACTAAAATACGAAGATATAGGCAGTTGAAATAATGACATTGTTATGATTTTGGCCCATATTTCTCCATTAACAACATAGTCCAATTATAGATACGAAGCCCGAATCAAATGCTAAAATTATGGAGAGAAATTTTGAGATTTCCTATTATTGAAAAGATACAAACAGAATTCAAGCCTGAATGATGATTCACTAGAGACGAGAAGGTGGAGCAGTAAACCATTGAAATCATTTTCTTGCTAACGTGGATGCAGGAGAAGACTAATGACAGGATTGATTCATTTGTTTGTTTTGTAGGTTGTAATTCAAGGGGTGTTGTGGAAACTCAAACCAAGATATGAAAATTTATTCAATCATTGTTATAGCAAAAACGTCACTATTTCAGCAAGTAAACATTCTGTATCAGCATACTGTAGCAACTAAAATTTTCACTGTAACAACATGTAAAATTTTCGCTATGTTTTATTCGTCTGCAAATTTATTTATTTTTATTGTGTTTATTTGTAGCTCAAAGGATGGATGCAAATACATTCATTCCTGAAATCAAAATCATTCCTATTTTCTGATCCTCGCGATCACACGAAGCACGGAGGAGAGCATAATTATTTTAGGTAAAACAAAAACTGAAAATTAAAACCTACCTACTCTATGCTAAATGGAATTAGAAATTAGTTACGTGTAGCCAAATTTCCACTGGAGCTAAGCACACAACAGTAACAACAATATGTTCAATGATAATTTTTCAAATGAATAATGGAAATATTCGAGAGTGAATGAATCTAGTTGCTCTGACTGCAAAATTTCTAAATAAAAATAAAAAAATTGTAATAGATCTCAAAAAATGTCAAAATAAAAAATAAAAATAAAAAATTATGCATTGATCCTTAGATGGGTTTTTCATTAAGAGTAAAAGAGTCCTTTCTGATGTTGACTAAAATTACTACCCAACATAAACCTTTGAATCAATGTTACAAGATGTGCATACTCCGTGTTCCAAAACTCACTTACAGTCCTGCAAATTATGTTTACCTTCATATCTATATAAGAATTATATATCCATATAATTGGCTGACCACTATGAAGGATTTTGGGACTTATGTCCCTAAGCTGTATGTGTAACATTAACTTGAAAAAAAAAAACCTTGATCAAAGAACTCATGTATTAGGGATAAAGGTAAAGGGGTGGGTTATACCCCTCTGTGACATATTTGAAATAATAACGTGTTTATTGAAAACAAATCTGATAAGGATGTGGTTGGCATAAGTTCTTCCCAGTTTAATTTTTGATGTAACGATGATTCTGAAGCCAACTGCCCATGCTAGCAGTTCATTGAATCCACCTCTTCCCTATGAAACTCCAACTAAAAGTTGTATTAATGGAGTTACTGTTGCTTAGGGTTAAAACTTCCATTAAATGCACATACACTTCTTTATCCACAACCCATTAATTCAAAGGGTAGGAACAAGTCAGTTGAGAGTTAAACCCTGGCCAGGCCATTAATGGCCATGGTGTGTGTGAAAGTCGAGGCCGTCACCTGACCCTTCATCCATTGTGGATGCGCCAAGTTTCCTTCATCACATGGCCCGACCCTTCTTTTGTACCAAAAACATTTATTCTATGTGGTAAGGTTTTCTTTAGGTTATAGAAGTTTCACTTCTATAACGAGAAGGTTTTCAGAGAATTTGGCTCTGTGACTTTGTAATCTCGACGAAGGGAAAGGATGACTGGGGAACTTCTTTGATGGAGATGATGTCTTTTACCCAACCACCTGGTAATATTCACGCTATCATTGTAACATTTTTACTGTTAGTAAATTACTTTCTCATTACTAAAACTCGAAAGAAGCATTATGGGTTTTTCCTTGCTACTGGTAAGTAGCTCTACTTATCGCACTCCTACCTGAAGGGCTCGATGCTCCATTCTCTTGTTTTCTTGGTACCTCCAAGGGTTGTTCATAAGTAGTATGCCTTTATTTTTTTCGTTCCCACTTTCCTTCACTGTGTTGTATCATCATTTGATACCGAGTCTTACGAGACCTCTTTAGGGTTCCATCAAAGAAGTTATTTGTTAGGGGAAAGCCATACTGTAATTGCATTTTAGTTTACCAATTTTAGTGAACTTTCAGATGGTCGGCTTTGACAATGATATCTTTCATGCTTGGGTATTCCCTGTGTAACGATTGAATACCATTTCCTTAACCTAGCTCTATCTACCCACCTCTATGAATTCTTTCGACTGTACCCTGCCCTCATCAAAATCCCGTAACCCCACAGAGAAGAACGAATAACCGTTCATAAAAATTTTCTGCAGATCCTGAATTAGCGATACCTCTCAGGTTCAAAATTCCTATATCCTACCACAGATAAAGATTTTGTGGGATTTGTTTGGTCTTGGCCGCGGTTTGACCATATGGAGAAGGGTATCTGTTTTACTCTGTGTTTAAATTAAATTTTCTTTCCTTTAAACAGGTTCCTGTGTTTTAAAGAAAATATACATTCTCATATTATCAGTGTATGGACTATATTTCCTTTCGAAATTCATGTTTAATACATTCTCTGCGAATCATTTTTTCCTCTGTATAACTATATTAAAATCGTCCTTTGTTTAATGTTTGCTCGATTCGGTGTTGGAACTCCTATACATTTATGAAAACACATTTCTTGTAAAACACATCTCTTTGTACTGGATATTGTAATGAATGATGGGGCCCTGTGTGATGCAAGGGTACCCATAATCTTGATTCTATTTGCTCCCCCCCTTTCGGTCTATCGGCAGATGCGACACGGAGTGGAATCCTACCTATGGAAAAACGAAGATAAGTAAAAGTTTATACCCAATCATTATCTTTTATGTTTGATGAAATTCGAGTTTTGAAAAGATTTCTATCCCATGACTAATTTGGATGCTTCGTTTCCTTTGTAGGTCTATGTGGAATATGGCGTTGGATTAAATTTGGTCCTGCTCAGAAATGTATTCTAGTTTCTAACAAGAGAACTCTTTGAGAGATCTGGAGAAGTCCCGGTGATGTTGGGTTATTACTCTGGCATTCTTGGCATAACACTGATACCCAATTTATTAGATGTACAATACTTTTTTTTAAATACAGGTTATAATTTACTTCCTTGTATTGGGGTTTTTCATTGCTAGTCTCCGTGTAGAGATATTCCAGACATATATCTATATTGTGAAAACACGATAGAGATAGACTATACAGTGATTTGAATTTAATGAAATATTTACTTATGTCAATTGTTGATTAACTTCTTTCATTTAAAGAAGGTCTTGTGATTATTATACGTATAGACTCCTATACGCATACGTGGTTATATGCGTATCTAATAACTTAAGTTTTCCAGCGTAAATCATTCTATATCGTTGAAGTCAATGGCTTCTATAGTTTTATTATCCGACCCATGACTATGAGACTGCACTGCTATAAATGAATCTAATACTCCTAATATCCATTTCTAGATCTCTTTAAGGGCTATGCAAATTTATATTCTGCCACAGATTTTGAATGTTGAAAGGGTAAACCACTCCAAAGTAAATCATTCTTTCCAGATTTCTTTTAAGGTTTATACTGATTGAAATTTCACTACAGAATTTGGAATATTGAAATGAATAAGATCTCATGATACATGTAATTCCTGGGATTATACTTTCGATTCTAGCATCTGATATAATATATAAAAAGGGGTTCTAGATTTCTTTAACTTTCAATTTCGTCGATCTTTACATATCTAGCATTTTGTTTGCATGTTGTTGATACATACTATTGATCAATATATAATTCATATAATACAATAACAAACATATATCATATTAACCTTTTCTGTTGTAGATAGTCCACTTCCGGTTTGTTGTGACTCCTATACAGTTTCCAAATATATATGTATAATATATAAATCCATATGTGATCCATAAGATCTGTGTTGTCTCACATTTCTCTTCAATTCCAAGTTATACTAGAAAGGAAGTCTCGGCTAAGTGAAATGATTTTTCTGAATTTTAATTACAGAGATACTCCTAAACATTTATATATGTACAGACTTACTCAACTCCGATTATTCATAGTTAGATGTGCGTAATATCTCAGTCACAGAAATAAACATGTGCCTATAATAGATCTGTTCCTTTCAAGCACATTTATACCCAGAGAATCCTAACTAGAATTTTGATTACAGAGTTAAACATATCTTGTAGATGGATCCATTCTTTCAAGTTCAAATGTACATAGATAGTTTTGTCTAGTATTCCGGTTTTCAGGAGGTACCAATCCAGAATCTAGTCTTTGATTATAAACTTCATACCATGAACAGATGTCATCCATGGAAAATTATTTCAACTTATCACAACTAGATGCATAATATCATATACACGAATCATTCAAAACAAAGCAGGAAAAGATTTACATAACTGAACCAATTCGTGGGAAGGCAAAGGAAACAGCCGTGTTCCTCCTAAGCGTAGACTAAGGAAGCAAAAAAATCTTTCCCGATTGACCCCCTAGCCTGACCATGAATTCATGAGGGAGAACTTGGAAGGCTCCTCCTCAACAATGTCCTTCAATTTCAACAGATTCCTCTTGCCTCACACTCCCTCAGTAGTGTTCATAACAGCAAGGAAAAATCAATAGTCTCCTTTCCTAGCATACCTGGAAGCGTCTTGCCTCCTCACATATGTTATCTATCCATAAAGTCCTTTTTCCTAGGTCTTTTTCCCTCCCTTGGGAATTTTCGCATCTTTCTAAATGCCTAATTTTTAGGGCCTTCCAATGGACAAATATTTGATTTTCCACTTGTAATAATAAGCCCAATAGTTCCAATAGGTTCCCCACTCATGGAGTCATGGTTAGTTGATTTTAACATGGTTGTTCCATTTGTCCTCCTACAATCAATATAAAATATTCTATTTTCATACAAGTGTCATAGTCAAATAGCTAGTTGGGTCAAATAAGATCTTTGCCGAATAGTCATAATAATTAATTACAATTATTAAATTTGAAATTTGGAATTGCCATAAAAGGCAAAAATTTTCCAAATTCAAATTTACTAAAAACGGAATAATTTTCCAACAAATTTAAATTTAAAAAATACTTTATTTTTGGGGATGTCACATCCTTTCCCCCTTCAATAAAAAACTATCCTCAGTGTTCGTTCCTCTCTTGGAACAGGATTGGATGGGATTTCTGGAGATCTCCCTCCAACTCCCAATTGGCCACCTTAGGACTAACATGCTTCCATTGCACCTTTACCTGAGCGATGGCTTTGTTCCGAAGTGTTATTTCTCTCTGGTCTAGAATACACAGGGGTTCCACTTGGAACTCGCCTTCGAGTTCCACCTACACCAAGTTCCAATCAATCATATGAGTAGTGTCATGAACATACATCTTCAACAAAGAAACATGAAATACATTATGAATTCTTAGATTAGCTGTGATTGCAAGTTGGTATGCTACAGGTCCAATTTGAGTTAATATCTCTAAGGGCCCACAAAACCTGGGTGCCAGCTTGGCACAGTTCCCTAACTTCAACACACTTTTTTGGGATTTGACCTTCAAAGAAACATGGTCTCCCACTTGAAATTCCATGTGTCTTCTTTTCTGATCTGCATAGCTCTTATGTTTGTCCTGTGCTTCTTTCAAGTTCTGTTGTACCTTCCTTACCATGTTCTCCATTTCTTGGATCATCTCTGGTCCAACAATGAGTCTGTCAGCTAGGTTAACCTAGATAATTGGAGTCATACACTTTCTGTCATACAATACTTCGAAAGGGCTTAGCTTCACCGAAGTTTGGTACCCATTGTTATATGAAAACTCTACCAAGTGTAGATAGTCTTCCCACTTGTTTGGTTTTGTTCTTACGTACATGTGGAGCATATCCTCCATGATTTGGTTTGTCCTCTCAGTCTGTCCATCCATTTGTGGGTGATAACTCATATTGAAATTCAAATTAGTATTTATCCCTGCAAACAATTCCTTCCAAAAAGCGGATGTGAATTTTACGTCTCTATCTGAAATCACCATTTTAGGAATACCATGTAGTCTAAAAATTTCTTTCATGAATATTTCAACAATGTTTATAGCTTTAAAAGTAGACTTTATAGGGATAAAGTGTGCATACTTACTGAGTTTATTGATTACAAGCATGATAGAATCATTCTGTTTCCGATTTTTAGGCAAACTTGTTATAAAGTCCAATGATATGGTCTCCCATTTCCATTCTGGTACTGGTAATAGCTGTAATAGGCCGGCTGGATGCTGGTGCTCGGCCTTAACCTATTGACAATCTTGGCACCTAGCCAATTATTCTTTTGTTTCGCCCTTCTTATTAGGCTAGTTAAATAGTTTTCTAAGTGTTGTTATTGTTTTCTGGTATCCTGGATGGCCCAAATACGGTTTCTTATGCACTTCGTCCAAGACTATTAATTTTAGCTCTGTTGAATCTAGTATGTAGAGTTTGTTTTTAAATCGTAATAGTCCCTTCTTTTCGATACTTAGCTTTGGTTTATCTAAGTTTTTTGTATTGTTTTGTAATTATGCCATTACCTTAGTGTAATTTTCGTCGTTAATACCTATCATTCCTATTCCTTGTTCCAGATCACTTTTTTCCCTGCTGATATTTATTTGAAATAACCCATGGACTCTTCTGCTTAAAGCATTTGCTACCTTACTTTCCTTGCCCTTGATATGTCTGACTTCAAAGTCGAATTCACTCAAGAAGTCTATCCATCTTGCTTGACTTGTATTAAGATCTAGTTGACTGAATCGATATTTCATGTCGCTATTATCCGTCAATAGTAGAAATCTTCTTCCCATTATGTAGTTTCACCACATTGTTAAGGCGTGTATTACTGCTGCCAATTCTAAGTCATGACCGACATAATTTCTCTCATGTTCTTTTAATTTCTGAGACTCATAACAAATAACGTGTCCTTCTTGGGTTAGGACACCACCTAGACCTTCTTTACTTGCATCAACACATACGGTGAAGTCTTTATCTGGGTATGTTACTTTCAATATGGGTGTAGTTGTCAATAATTCCTTCAGCTTGTTAAATCTGTCTTGACACTTCTCTGACCAGTTAAACTTGATCCCTTTCATTTGTAATGACGTGATAGGGTAGGCTATCTTGGAAAACCCTTCTATAAATATGCAATAATATACCGTTATTCCCATGAATGACCGGATATCCTCTACATCCTTAGGTACCGACGACTCCATAATGGATTTTATCTTCTCTGGGTCTACGACAATGCCTTCTGTTGAAATTACATGTCCCAGATATTGTATTTCCTTTTGATAAAAGTCACACTTGTCAAACTTGGCATACAATTTGTGTTTTCTCAACATTTTCAAAACAATTCTTAAGTGTTCCTCATGTTCTTTCTCCATTTTAGAATAGACCAAAATATCATTGATAAATACTACTACAAACTTCTCTAAGTACTAGATGAAAATACTGTTCATCAGGCACATAAACGTGGCTGGTGTGTTAGTGAGCTGGAAAGGTATGACTACAAATTTGTAATGTCCATATCTTGTCCGAAAAACTATTTATTTATGTCCTCGTCCTTTATCCTAACTTGATGATAACTAGATCGTAAATCCAACTTTGAAAAGATCTTGGCCCCGCCTACTTGGTCAAACAGATCATCTATCCTTGGTAAGGGGTATTTGTTCTTAATAATCATTTTGTTCAGTTGTCTATAATCGATACATAGTCTTAGAGTACCGTCTTTCTTTTTCACAAAGAGGACTGGTGCCCCCCATGGTGAAACACTTGGTCTGATATACTCTTTGTCCAACAATTCCTGTAATTGTACTTTTAATTTTGTCAGTTCTGGTAAACTCATTCAGTAAGGTGCTTTTGAGATAGGGGTTGAACCCGGTAGTAGGTCTATGGAGAAATCTATTTCCTTTCTAGGAGGTAATTCCGGTATCTCATCCATAAACATGTCTCTAAAATCACGTAGGACAACAAAGTCTTCTAACTTTGGCTTGGCTTCTTTCTCTAACAAATTTGTTACTTGGATGGCATAAACTTGACATCCCTTTCTCATACATTTCTTCAGTTGCATCATTGAAACTTGTCTGACTAATACAAGTTCTAGTATACCTTGGGTTGTTCTAGTAGTGCCAAAATCATCTTTGTAGTTAAGTAACTTTGTATAAAAATCTAGTACTGCTTTGTGCTACTCCAACCAATCCATCCCGATAATCATATCATAAGATCCTAGTGGTAATATGTTCACATTTGTCCTTATATTTTGACCATCTAAGCTGAACTCAAAATAATAAATAAATTCAACTACTTTCCTTTTAGTTCCTGTTGCTAGTTGTACCAACCATGATTTTGTGTGCTTCAGTTTCTTAAGTTTGTTTGACTCTACTAGATCAGGAGTAATATAACTTAACGTAGATCCAGGATCAATTAAGATAGAGATTTGAAATTTATTGATTTTTGTAGCACCCTTCCACAGGATGCTAAGCAATTAACTATTTATTAAAAAAAAAATTACACATTAACTACTTTGTTTTAGCATTATTTCATTGATTTTTATTTACACATTTCTTCTACATCTTCTCAATGATAAATCTAATAACATGATGAAATAAGTAGTAGGCTAACTTTAAGATTTAAGAACTTAAAACATAAGTATACCCAAAATAT
>ML781917.1:987468-999519 GCA_009831015.1 Picea engelmannii | reverse complement strand
TATATATTATCTTACATTTCTTTAAAAAAAAAAAAAAAACCTCTTGGATTCTATTGTGTGGCTCGAGATTTTGGATTTGGATTTCTATCGACTCGAGATGGGACTGTGATGCAGGAGCATCGTGACTTCCAAAAACCCGCAAGGAGCCAGTGCATGTGTCTCTAAACACATGACATATAAGCTTGATGACTTTGGATAACTTTTTGAATTTGCATTAAAGATGAAGCACCATATCCTTCAAGGAAACATTTATGAGGGAGCGCCTGTTGTATTATATCAGACCTCGAGCCTTACGCTCTTGTCTGAAATAGATAGGAAGGCATTTAATAGTTTTAATATTGTTAGATAGGAATTAATTGTAGATTTGATAGTTGTAGAATTCGAGAGGGAAAACGGATATAGACACCCTCCTTTGTACATTGTATCATGACCATTGAGAGCAAGCAGAGCATAACATGAACTTGTGGAGAACACCCATGTACAGATTGAATTAATAAAAGGACTTTGATTCAATTCCATGGTTTGTGTTGTTTCTCTGTGTGATATTATGCTCATGGATGTTTGCTTTCTGTTATGCATTTGCCTTGATATGTTGTGTATGTGATTTCATAGTTAAATTGAAATCTGTGAGGATAGGAAATTAGTTTCAATTGTTTCTCTAGTCGGAACCAGAGATTCCTGCATAGAGTGCAGTGAAATTTGTCCGCAAGGAGTGCGTGACTGCATGGTTCAGATAGAGAAAGCTTTTGATATAAGTTCCCAGGAGTGCAGATTTGACAATAGAGCTGTGCAAGGTGTGCGCAGGCTAGGAGAAGACTCAGGGTTGCGATTCTGAGAGAAGAGCTAAGTACTGCTGCTGCAGGAGGTGCACAGATTCTGAAGGACTCAACACTTAGAGAACTGTTGAAGGTCGAGCGCAAGAAGTGTGTGCAAAGTCCCTAAGTGGCTCAGAGTTGATAAGCTCAAGAGGGATAGTTCCGTCGTGGGACCGTGGGACAGACCCATGAGAAAGTTTGAACAGAAAGGAGCTCCGTAGAAGAACAAATCTTCAAGGGGAAGAATCAACAGTCAGGGTTCGCAGAAGGAGAATCACGAAACCCCGCTGACCGTCAGATCTGAGAGAAGCTGCACAGAAGTTAACCCTAGGCGCAGGAAGGAACAGGCCATCGATATTCAGTGTATCAGGGATCACGGGGTTAAGAGTTACGTGCAAGTCGAAATTGCGATCCGCGATTTCCCGAAGTCGTTGGAGCCGTTGATCGTGATGAGGACAGGTGGCACGAGGTCCCGGAGAGTCGGGGCTCGCCACTTCGCAACTTTTGGTGTTGACAGAACCATGGAGAAATAGCAAAACCCCGAGCTGCGAAGGGTCCCACTGTTATAGTAGTGGAAGTTGACAGGTGTCGCGCATATCGGGGTTCAAGACTTGAAGGGTCCTGTGGCTCGTGGCATTAGAAATCGCGAATCCCCGATCGGTGATTTCCTGATCACTACGAGCGTGTGGGGTCCAAACATCCGCAGCAAGGACAGGTGGCATCGTACCGGAGAATCGGCACATTGGGGTTCGGAGTTTGGAACTCCAATCTGTTTACATCGCGAGTAGCGATATCCCGATAGGGGAATCCCCGATGGTTGAAGGGGAGAAAGTCAACGATTGACCATATTGGAGTTCAGGGACTCGTAAGGCATAAGGCATGCGAGAGGAGAATTCGCGATATCGCAAATTCTGATTTCCCGATTTAGAAGGGGATCAGTGGAGAGTACTGTGGGTAGTGAGAACTCCCAAGAGGAGTTGGAAGAGTTCTTTGACTCTTCGGGCCTGTGTGAAAGAAGGTCCTGGTGAACGTGGTTGGACTTCGAAGGTCGTGGCTGTGTCAAGTGGTATCAGAACCGGGGTAAAGTTCTCTTTGTTCCGGTAGTAGAGAGAAGCGGATTTCACCATGCCGCCTAAAAGAGAAAGGAAGTCACCTGATCGGGAAGACAGGGATGCCCGAAGGAGAGGAAGGCCGGCAGGGAATCCAGAAATAGAGCGCCAGATGAGAGATCTCTGAGCAAGGCTTGAGGAGGTGGAGACAGCGCAGAGACGCGGAGTCAGCGCTAGAGAGTTCAGTGATTTCGAAGTAGAAGAGGAAGCTGGACATGATGCAGAAGGGGTCACAGTAGAAGATGCTTCAACCGGGCGGTTGATTAAGGCCATTACCATGATGAGTTCCAAAACCAAAATGGACATTCCAGCTTACGAGGGAAGCTTGGATGTAGAAGAGTTGCTGGATTGGATCCGGGCTCTTGACACCTACTTCGATTACGAAGATATCGAAGAGGATAAGAAGGTAAGGCATGTTGTTACGAAGTTGAAAGGACATGCAACCTTATGGTGGGACGAGCTGCAGGCAGACAGACGTTCCAAGGGAAAACAAAAGATCAAGAGTTGGGACAGGATGATCGCTAAGATGAAAGCGAAATTCATCCCCAGAGATTATCAGATCACTCTGTTCAGGCAAATGCAGAACCTGAGACAGAAATTGATGACAGTGAAGGAGTACACCGAGGAGTTTTATAGACTCAATATCAGAGCAGGTCATCAGGAGAGCGATGATGAGAAGGTGGAAAGATATCTGAATGGTCTGAGGTATGACATTCAGGACGAGTTAAGCATGCTAACCATCAGGGCGGTGGAAGATTCTTACCAATTGGCTCTGAAAGCCGAGGAGAAGTTGAGCCGCAAGCAAGGCCAGCGAGGGCAAGGCAGGAGTCAGCCCAGAGGTAAGAAATTTGCCCAGGAAAGAAATCAGAAGCCCAAGGAGGAATGGAAGAGGCCTCAGGGTAAGGTTGAAAGGGGTGGAACCTCACAACAGAGGCAGCCACAACCTGAACAGAGAAGACCACAGACTGATCAGCGAGGAGATTATGCTAATGCCAATATTCTTCCACGTACTAGAGGTCGAGGTAGAGGAAGAGGAGGAGTAATCACATGTTTTACATGTGGGAAGAATGGGCACGCGTCATTTGAGTGTCCCAAGAAGAAGAAGGATACAGGAGAAGCTCACATCACTGAGGCGCAGAGGCGTGATGCTGAGGATGAAGACACCGGAAGTGGGAAGTCACTGACGGTACACAAAGCTCTCTTGACACCCAAGAAAGAGGTGGAGGACACAGCTCAAAGGAGCTGACTGTTCAGGACCACATGCAAGACCAAGGGCTAGAAATGCAAGGTCATCGTGGACAGCGGGAGCAGAGACAATCTCGTTTCGACCGAGATGGTGGAGAAATTAGAACTGGAGACAACAGATCACCCGAGTCCATATAAAGTATCATGGCTGCAGAAAGGACACCAGGTAAGTGTTACGAAACAATGCTTGGTTGATTTTAAAATGGGTGAATATAAAGATAAAGTTCTATGTGATGTCCTTCCCATGGATGTCTATCATGTATTATTGGGGAGACCATGGAAGTATGATAGAAATGTGGTTCATGATGGGAGGATGAACACATACACCTTAGAGAAGGATGGGAAGACACACAGATTGCTTCCGATAAAGGGCAAGGAGGTGAAGCCGGAAGTAAGCAGTACCATACTTCTCATGAGTGGGAAGGAACTTCTAAATGAGATGGAGAAGAAGGAATATCCACAATTCTTTGTGGTCAGGAAACCGAGAATTGTCCTGACTAGCACAAGAGTGGACGACTTGCCAGATGAGATTCAGGAACTGCTGGGAGAGTTTGCTGACATCATCATGGACGAACTACCTCATTCGTTGCCACCGATGAGGAGTGTGAGTCACCACATCGATCTCATAGCCAGAGCCAGTTTTCCGAATAAAGTTGCATACAGGTTGACACCTCAGGAGAATGAGGAAGTTAAAAGGCAGGTACAGGATCTCCTGGATAAAGGACTGGTCAGGAAAAGTCTTAGTCCATGTGTTGTTCCGACAGTACTAAGTCCGAAGAAGGATGGAGGCTGGAGGATGTGTATAGACTCCAGAGTGATCAACAAAATCACCATCAGGTACAGATTTCCATTGCCGAGAATGGATGATCTGATGGATTTCCTAAGTGGGGCAAATTATTTTCCGAAGATTGATCTTAAAAGCAGATATCACCAGATTCGCATGAGAGAGGGTGATGAGTGGAAGACAACATTCAAGACAAATGAAGGTTTGTACGAATGGCTGGTCATGCCATTTGGTTTGACGAACGCACCGAGCACATTCATGAGGCTGATGAATGAAGTCCTGAGGGAATTCATCGGGAAGTTTGTAGTCATATATCTAGATGATATATTGATCTTCAGCAAGACCAAGGATGAACATTTGAGACATTTGGCTATTGTGATGAGAAGACTACAGTAGGAGAAGCTGTTGTTCAACATGAATAAATGTTCCTTCATGAAGACAGAGCTCATTTATTTGGGGTTTATCATATCAACAAATGAGTTGAAAATGGATCCTGAAAAGGTGGAAGTGATTAAGAATTGGCCATCACCCATAAATATTTTCGAGGTGAGGAGTTTCCATGGTTTGGCTAGTTTCTACATAAAATTCATCAGGAATTTTAGTGGAATTAGCGCAACAATGCTGGGCACCATGAAAAAAAGACATAAAGTTTTTCATTGGACAGCAGAGGCTGAGAAGAGCTTCAATCTGTTGAAGCGAAAGATTACAGAGCAACCAATTCTGGTGTTGCCTGATTTTCAAAAGATATTTCAGGTGAAATGTGATGCCAGTGGGTATGTTGTTGGAGGGGTCTTCATTCAGGATGATAGGCCAGTAGCATATTTCAGCAAGAAGCTGGATGAAGCAAAGCTGAAGTATTCCACATATGATAAAGAGTTTTATGCCATCATACATGAATTGAAGAAGTGGAGGCATTACTTGATACCCAAAGAATTTGTATTGTATAGTGACAATCATGCATTGCAGTTTGTAAGTTAATAAGAGAAGTTGAACTAGAAGCATGAAAAATGGGTAGAGTACATGCAAAATTTTACGTTTGTAATTAAACACATTTCAGGAACTGCTAACAAAGTGGCTGATTCTTTGAGCATGAAATGTTTGTTGCCGCAGGAGTTCAAAGTCAAGACCTTGGGTTTTGAAAGCCTGAAGGACATGTATGCAGGTGATGCAGATTTTGCAGAGGCATACGAAGCAGCTGAGAATCCGGTTCTCAGGGATCAGAGTCCTTGGATAGACTACATGATCCAAGATGGATTGCCTTTTTGAGGCAATCAACTATGCATTCCGAATTGCTCCATGAGGGAGAATTTGGTGAAGGAGAAGCACAGTGGAGGTTTAGCAGGTCATTTCGGGCATGGCAAAACATTCACGAAACTGAGCGAATCGTATTTTTAGCTGGGCATGTGAGCAGATGTAAAAGGGTTTGTTAACAGGTGTAGCATTTGTCAACATTCGAAAGGCCGGAAGCAGAACATAGGTTTCTATCAGCCATTACCCATACCCGAGAGGCCATGGGAGGCCATAAACATGGATTTTGTTCTGGGATTTCCAAGAACAAAGAGGGGAGTTGATTCCATCTTTGTGGTGGTAGACAGGTTTTCAAAGATGGCACATTTTATCCTATGTTAGAAGACCAGCGATGCAACCCACATCGCAAATTTATTTTTCAAAGAAATCGTCAGATTACATGGATTGCCGAGAAGCATAGTCTCAGATCGGGATACAAAATTCATAGGTCATTTTTGGAGGACGTTATGGAAAAAGCTGGGAACTAATTTGGCATTTAGTTCAGCTTATCATCCACATATGGATGGACAGACCGAGGTGGTCAATCGAAGTCTGGGGGATTTGTTGAGAAGCTTGGTGACAGAGAACCATAGCAGCTGGGACAATGTATTACCACAGGCAGATTTTGCATTCAATGATTCTGTGAACAGAAGCACAGGAAAAAGTCCATTCCAGATTTTGTATGGGACACAGCCAAGGGGAGTTTCTAAACTCAGGGAGTCAGAACAGGCTGAAACTAGCAGTTCTAGTGCTGAGGAATTCGCTCAACCGATGCAGGAACTTCACAGTCAGGTGAAGTAGCGACTGATGAAGTCAAATCAAGAGTACAAGCACAGAGCCGATCAGCGGAAGAGACAACTTCAGTTCGAAGTTGGTGATTTGGTTCTGGCACACTTAAGGAAAGAAAGGTTCCCAAGGGGGACATATAACAAGCTCAAGATGAAGAAAATCGGGCCATGTAGAGTCCTGAAGAAATTCAGGGAAAATGCATATGAGATTGAGTTGCTAGAGGGCATCGGGATATCTCCGATTTTTAATATCTCAGATTTATACCCATACAGGGCTGGAGAAGCAAACACTGGAATGGAGGAACCAGTGATCCAGTGGCAGAAGAAATTACCAGTTGCAGAGAAACCACAGATGGAGTGCATACTGGACAAGCGAATGGGAAAGAAGACCAGGCGCAAGCAGTATTTTGAGTACCTGGTAAAATGGAAGAATCACCCAGTGGAGGATGCCAGCTGGGAGATAGAAGCAGTAATTTAGAAGCATGGGCAGACCGTGTAGGAGCTCATGGACAGGAGCCCATGAAAGTTTTCAAGTCGAGGAGTATGATGCAGGAGAATCGTGAATTCCAAAAGCCTGCAAGGAGCCAGTGCATGTGTCTCTAAACACATGACATGAAAGCTTGATGACTTTGGATAACTTTTTGAATTTGCATTAAAGATGAAGCGCCATATCCTTCAAGGAAACATTTATGAGGGAGCGCCTATTGTATTATATCAGACCTCGAGCCTTACGCTCTTGTCTGAAATAGATAGGAAGGCATTTAATAGTTTTAATATTGTTAGATAGGAATTAATTGTAGATTTGATAGTTGTAGAATTCGAGAGGGAAAACGAATATAGACACCCTCCTTTGTACATTGTATCATGATCATTGAGAGAAAGTAGAGCAGAACAAGAACTTGTGGAGAACACCCATGTACAGATTGAATTAATAGAAGAAGGAATTTGATTCAATTCCATGGTTTGTGTTGTTTCTCTGTGTGATATTATGCTCATGGATGTTTGCTTTCCGTTATGCATTTTCCTTGATATGTTGTGTATGTGATTTCATAGTTAAATTGAAATCTGTGAGGATAGGAAATTAGTTTCAATTGTTTCTCTAGTCGGAACCAGAGATTCCTGCATAGAGTGAAGTGAAATTTGTCCGCAAGGAGTGCGTGACTGCAAGGTTAAGATAGAGAAAGCTTTTGATCTAAGTTCCCAGGAGTGCATATTTGACAATAGAGCTGTGCAAGGTGTGCACAGGCTAGGAGAAGACTCAGGGTTGCGATTCTGAGAGAAGAGATAAGGACTGCTACTGCAGGAGGTGCACAGAGTCTGAAGGACTCAACACTTGGAGAACTGTTGAAGGTCGAGCGCAAGCAGTGTGCGCAAAGTCCCTGAGTGGCTCAAAGTTGATAAGCTCAAGAGGGATAGTTCCGTCGCGGGACCGTGGGATATACCCAGGAGAAAGTTTGAACAGAAAGGAGCTCCGTAGCAGAACAAATCTTCAAGGGGAAGAATCAACGTTCAGGGTTCGCAGAAGGAGAATCACGAAACCCCGCTGACCGTCAGATCTGAGAGAAGCTGCGTGGAAGTTAACCCTAGGCGCAGGAAGGAATAGGCCATCGGTATTCATCGTATCGGGGATCACGGGGTTAAGAGTTACATGCAAGTCGAAATCACGATCTGCGATTTCCCGAAGTCATTGGAGCCGTTGATCGCGACGGGGACAGGTGGCATGAGGTCCCGGAGAGTCGAGGCTCGCCACTTCAGAACTTTTGGTGTTGACAGAACCATGGAGAAATAGCGAAACCCCGAGCTGTGAAGGGTCCCACTGCTATAGTAGTGGAAGTTGACTGGTGTCGCGCATATCGGGGTTCAGGACTTGAAGGGTCCTGTGGCTCGTGGCATTAGAAATTGTGAATCCCCGATCGACAATTTCCCGATCACTACGAGCGTGTGGGGTTCAAACGTCCGTAGCAAGGACAGGTGGCATCGTACTGGAGAATCGGTACATCGGGGTTCGGAGTTTGGAACTCCAATCTGTTTACATCGCGAGTAGCGATATCCCGATAGGGGAATCCCCGACGGTTGAAGGGGAGAAAGTCAGCGATTCACCATATCATAGTTCGGGGACTTGTAAGGCATAAGGCACGCGAGAGGAGAATTCGCGATATCACGAATTCCAATTTCCCGATTTAGAAGGGGATCAGTGGAGAGTACTGTGGGTAGTGAGAACTCCCGAGAGGAGTTGGAAGAGTTCTTTGACTCTTTGGGCCTGTGTGAAAGAAGGTCTTGGTGAATGTGGTTGGACTTCGAAGGTCGTGGCCGCGTCAGACTGTATGAAATTCTTCCCATCATCATAATTTTTTTTTTTTGGTTTTAGATAGACTTTAAATGCAATATATAGAATGTCAATGAACCTTATCGTTTCCTATCAGAATGAGCAGAGGGAGGAGGCAGTGGTATTTTATTTTTTTTATTTTTTTTTTGTTTTTGGTGCAAATGTTGCTGGATGGAATGATGACAAATCCATTCACGTTTCCAAGTGTTTTAAGAGTGGTTGTAAGGCTAGAAGCCTTGGAATTCGGAAAGTAGGTCCATGGATATATCGTGAACTTTGGAATGGAATCCGATGTGTTTGTGGGGAGTTCCCTTGTTACCATGTATGCAAAGTGTCGGTTTGTGGATCAGGCATGCCGGGTGAGGGATACGATACCTAAACGAGATATGGTATTGTGGAACGCCATGGTTGCATGATTCTTGATTGGAGCCTGTAGTAGTACAAAAGGCAAGCGGGCTAATCCACAGTGTGGGTCGATGGCCATGGGAACGCACATACCAATCAACCCAGTAAACCCATCAACAAGGCATTCATCGGCTTTCGAAACTATTCACATCTATTATAGTCGCACTCATACCAGGAAAGACATCTCTATCCAACATGGTCACAGTCAGTCATAGGGACGGGCTGTCAACAACTGTAGATACAGGTAGGTACAGGTATGCCTGTAGGTAACAGCCTAAAGTAATGTTACGAGCGAAGATAGATAGGCCTGCTTATAGAGAAAGCCTTTCCCGTAGAGGTACTTAATTATTCTGGGGCCTTTCTTTCCCATATCCACTACGTGAACGGAAGGATATATGTAATCTTTTCAGCTACAGGTAAGCCTTTCCTTAAAGAACATAATGAAAATTCTATTCCGGAGGGTTCAACAGTAAATGTTACTATCAATTGTTTTTGCAGGAATGCTGAAATCAACAAATACGATGGGCTCTTCCTCACATATCCTCTCATGAATGCCACTACCGACAGTCTCTCCGTCCTCAGCCAAACAAACAATGTCCCCTCCTCCTATTTGACAGTGTATAATCCTTTTGTTGATTTTGCCAACGCCCGCGGGATTGCTTTCATGCCCAAAGAAGAAAAGAAAATAAACAAAAAAAAATTAAAAAAATGGTCGCCTTCAAAATGCATATGGCTTTGTATTATTGATTGGATTGTTGCTATACTTGCAATTCAGTTTCCTATTAGAAGGTCGAATACCTTTAAGATCTTCCCCCTTGCACAGGAGGTTTATCCAGGGTTTTAACTCTGTAATACTTCAACTACGGCTATAGAGAACGAGGATTTGATGAACGAGGACGACAATATGGAACTCCGCGAAGATGGTAATTACAGTGGAGACGACGATGGAGAACATGACCAACAGGGCGACTGGAGTGAAGATTTATAGTCAGACATTGAACAAGATGGAGAAGAACTCGAACCCTCTCGCGAAACCGCTCACATGTTGGAAAAGAGGCAGCTTGATGAAAAAATGAGGGAAAATCTAGTGGGTCTAAATTCTACAGAATTCACAGTCCGTTTACAGTATATGAAGGGTTTCAGACATATGTTGAAGGGGGACTTTTGTGGGCAAGTCCTTAGACAGTATGTACAGGCGTCTCCGGGTTGTATTGAGCTTCTAGAGGCTTGGAAAATAGGCGTAGTTGGAAAATTAATGGGAAACTTTAGCGATTGGAAAAGTGATTCAAATAGTCACGACCACTGTAACTATATTGTAGTTACCTGCTATAGAAACACCAAGTTTTTTGTGGGTTTGGACCTTGAAAACTTGATTATTACTGGAACTTAAACCTGAACTATTTTGGTGGGGATTTTCTATCTGGCTTGCGAAATTGTGTACCCGTTTGGAAAGGTTGTATTTGTCTCAAAATGTGTTCAATGGGTTCTTTCCAGATGAGATATATGAACTGGAGGAGTTGGTGCAGATTTGAACAACTAGAAATGGATGAAACTAAAAAATTTACAGCTTGTTCCATTGTTGTTAAATTTTCTTGGGGATCTATTTGATGAAGTCTATACCATGCTTCATCCAAGTACAAAAGATTATGAAGCACGACAAGCATCGATTACTTTTGTTGACAAGTTTGTAAAGAAAAATGCTCATGCAGTCTTAGCAGTTCTAGTACCTCTGTAAGTGTGTTTGGCTCATTTATAATGGAGTTATTTACATCGGACATTGACTTGGACTTATTTGTGAGTCTTGGTCATACTGGGGATGCTTTCCCAAGAAAAAAAAAATCAAGTTCTCAAGTAGTTGATAAAGGCACTTTATGGACTTCAAGGTGGAGGGAAGATCTGTGTTGTTCAACGAGTACCGAGGGCTATTATGCCTGTTTTGAAATCTGTGGATTGCAGAAGTCGAATTGAATGTGATATTTCA
Organism: Picea engelmannii; assembly: GCA_009831015.1. Lineage (NCBI taxonomy): Eukaryota > Viridiplantae > Streptophyta > Pinopsida > Pinales > Pinaceae > Picea > Picea engelmannii. The sequence continues at coordinate 988,779 of ML781917.1, read as the reverse complement.
ATTGAAAATAAAGATGGAATCTGAAAATCGGAGCTCATTCACGTTTGGTGGGTGGATGCTTGTATTATATTAACACATGTAAATCTGCTCTTTTAAAGTAGGTTAACAGTGAAAGACTTTACCCCTTTTTAAATCTGAATGTCTACATAAAATAAACCAAATATTAAGATTTTGCAAGTCAAGTACAGGTGGGCAAATAACAACTATCTTCAGGTGTAATTTTCAAGGCAAAGGAGAGAATCAAGAAGGTTTTAAAACTTCTCTAAAAGTCTTAGCTTGCAGATTTATATTTTCAAGCCGGAGTTTAAATTTCTTGATATGTAATAGGTTGTAACTAAACTCCTTAGTACAAATCTGTTATATGGTTTATCTAATGTATTTTTCAAACCTATAAACAAAATAAAATTAGACATTACACCCTATTTTAATGATCTAATACAAGAGGTATATTACACTATAAGCATGTTTAAAGCAATTTCTTAAACACGTACAACCACCCCTTTATAATGTTTCTTCTTAGCCTTTCCGAGGTACTTGTCGTCCTAAAACTCAACCCCAAAGTGTTGTTTTGTGATCTAGATTACTTAAAGGAGAAATTTTTATTATATATATATATATATATAATAAGAAATTTGTGATCTAGATTACCTTGCAGACCATTTTGGCAAAAGATAAAATCTCAATGTTGGGTGGTGAAGCCGAGGTTTCAGTTTTGAAACCGGGATCTGATACCATATGTAGCACCCTTCCACAAGATGCTAAGAAATTAACTATTTATTAAAAAAAAAATTACACATTAACTACTTTGTTTTACCATTATTTCATTGATTTTTATTTACACATTTCTTCTACATCTTCTCAATGATAAATCTAATAACATGATGAAATAAGTAGTAGGCTAACTTTAATACTTAAGAACTTAAAACATAAGTATACCCAAAATATCAATAACAAAATATCACTGAAAATACCTCCTCCTTAGTTTTTAGAAGCTCATCAGTTGTAATGTAGTCCTGGGCGCTTCCAAGTATTCTTTCCCGCTTGCCCAGAGTGAAACAACGAAATCCTCCCTGCCAACTAGGAGCCTAGCTGGCTTCCTAGCTCCAAGAAACCTTTCGGTTTCTTGGCCCTCTGTGCCCGTGACTCTAAGAACAACAAAGCACAAATTCTCAAAGAAAACTATCTCAAAGAAAACTATCACAAGAATCATCTCTTCCAAGAATTTCACAACCTCTCATCATGCTCAAACCTCTCCATCCCCTCCTCTCTTCTTCTTCTCCCTATTTATCAAGTTTCCATACACACTTCCCC
>ML781917.1:955313-987418 GCA_009831015.1 Picea engelmannii | reverse complement strand
TTTGTATGCAATATAATTTACATATTCAATAAACATTCAATTAAATAGTTAATAACTTACTTTAATAATTAATACATTAATTACTTATACTAGTGTACATGGGTAGGGTATGTGTGCGTAGCTAGCAGACACATATCTCATGCGTGTACTAATGATAAACAATCATTGCTTCTAGTGCATAGTTCCTATATGATCACTAAGACATGTAGGACAACAGATCAACTAATGCATCGTTTAATAATCTTAATGAACTAAATTATACTGATTCATCAATAACTCATTGTCACACTTAAAATACCATTAGGAAATCAAAGAGGGTTTTAAACATGGTAGGAAACAAGTGAGTAAACAATAATGGCATCTTTAATCCCCAATCAGTATTCTCAACTAACATTGAAGAATCCTTCCTTCCTAACCTACTTCCATCTTCCATCCTATCCTTTCCTCAGTTCGACTAAGCTGGAGCGTCAACTATATTGACCTAACTCCAGATAGAACCCATAAGCAGAAGTGTCATACATCTCGACCAAGCTTCCCCAACAGGAAACTAGTAGTCGTCATCACACGTCTAGGGGAGCGTGATTTCACACAGCCCTCCCACGACTCTAGGTTTCGGAGGATAAACGGTGGGAAATACCTCCACCCCCCCTCATAGAACTAGGGTCAACACCTTATATCGAGCCATACTGTGAAACTATTATTCTTAGAGTCATGTCATCAAACAAACACTCTGGGCAAGTTGTACGTCCTGTCAAAACCACACTTACCATAGATCATAGCAATATTTTGAATCATAAATTAAATAATAAGAACAACTTATAGCATACACTATCTTCTTTATGTTTACGACATCCAAGTTACCTCAACATTATAGTCATTTAGCTATCACATAGCTCATCAACCTGTAGGTTAGTTTACCAATAACTCATATCCATGCATATTATCACAATATCATATAAGAATCCATATCTATACTGGCATTCAATTAAGAAATGCATGTTTATTTTTACCAGTCCTTGCATCTATTATACATCCAAAAGATAACCTGAACTAGTATCCATGTACCAAAATTCTATGTTTTAACTTTCATGCTTAAACAATCAGAGAACCATCATTGTTATGAGCATATAATGGTAAGAATAAGATCATGTAATAGATAAACATGTCCATATGTATTCATATCAAATGTATAACTTAGTCGAACTAAATCTAATCAAATATTAAGCATTGAATTACTAACGTGAGTAAACAACAATTTCCTAACTGTCTCAGGCCAAATATGGGGCATTACAATTTTACCTTCGATATCTACCACCAAGGACTGGTGGTCAGCTTGTCGTCCATATATGTCTTCATTTATCCGATGCAGGCTTTTTCCCACATCTCCCACCGTCGAGGCTTCCTGCAAATTATGAACAACAGTTCTGTTTGCTAAATTTAAATGTGGACAGTTCCTCCTTAGATGAGGATCTCCACATTCCCAACACTTTAATGGCTCGCGGGAGTTGTCCCCAAACTTCTTCATTCCCAGGTTTATCGGTTTACCACTGCCTTGCGTATTCGGATGATTGGAGTGAAAATCATTTCTCGAAAAAACTTTTGTTGTATTCTGATAAGGAGTTGGCTAGTATCGCTTCTTCCATTGGTTCATTTGATCTTGTTTCTTATCATTCCAGGCTTTGGAAAACTCTACCCGTTTTTTATATTGGTCATAGCACATTTGTGCTTTCCTGAATACTTTACTCAAGGATTTGGGGTCGTCAAACTCAATTCTGTCCATGTAGGACTGTGGTAAATAGCTTAAGAACTGTTGGATTTTTACCTTATCCTCCTGGATGTACAGTACAAACCTTAGTAGTTCTAGAAATTTATTTATGAGGTCCTCCATCATCATCTTTCTGAGTCATAACTCATAAAATTCTTTCGTTTTCCTTTCATAATAGCTTTCAGAAAGGTATTGTTTCTTGAAATACTTCTTAAAGTCAGACCATTCCATTTGTTTCTCCTTTAGGCCCTTGGCCAATTTCAGGTCTTGCCACCAAATGTTGGCCTTCCCTTTCAGATTGTAGATGGCCATTCTGACCTTCATATTACTGGAATAGTTGTAGATCCGGAAGTTTTTTTTTATGTCCAACAACCATGCCTCAGCTTCTTTTCCTATCCTGGAATCTCCATCAAAGGTAGTTGGTTTAATATTTTTAAATTCTCCTTCAATGTGGTCTATTTATTTTCTTTTCCTGACTGTTTTAGTTTTGTCCTCAACCAAAGGAGTACCTTCAAACAAACTGTCTCCTTTTTCTCTTTTAGGCCCAGAATTCTTGGAGGCCCTTTTGATGAACTCTTCATCATGGTTATCATCCTTTTGTATTTTCTTGGTCACTATATTGAGTAGTAGGACTTCATTTATCTCTTGCTGTTCTTGTTGTTCTTTCTTCAATTTCTCATTGTCTACTATGAAAACTTGCAGCTCAACAATAAGATTCCTCATTGTTTCTAGTACTTCCATAGGAGAGCTTCTGTCACTATTCTTTTTTGGATCTCCATGAGGTCCCTGTGCTGGATTTCCTTCCATTCTGATTTCTGCATCATCCTGAGATGCCATAATTAACATGAAACATAAAAAGTTCTCTGTTTGTACAAGGAATTTTTATTAGTTTTGCATAAGTAAGAAAAATATATATATGCCAAAGCTCTAGTGTGGCCCTGTTCAAGGCCAAGTGTTGTAAACTCTTCTCTGATACCATATGTAATAGACCTCAAAAACTGTCAAAATAAAATAAAATTATGCATTAATCCTTAGATGGGTTCGTCATTAAGAGTAAAAGAGTCCCGGTTGACGTCGACTAAAATTACTACCCAACTTAAACCTTTGAATCAATGTTACAAGATGTGCATACTCCATGTTCCAAAACTCACTTAAACTCCTACAGATTATGTTTACCTTCATATATATATAAGAATTATATATCCATATATTTGGCTGACCACTATGAAGGATTTTGGGACTTATGTCCCTAAGCCTTATGCGTAACAATAACTTGAAAAAAAAAAACCCTTGATCAAAGAACTCATGTATTAAGGATAAAGGTAAAGGGGCAGGTTATACCCCTCTGTGACATATTTGAAATAATAACAGGTCCCCTGAAAACAAATCCGATAAGGATGTGGTTGGGGTAAGTGCTTCCCGGTTTAATTTTTGATGTAACGATTATTCTGAAGCCAACTGCCCGTGCTAGTAGTTCATTGACTCCACCTATTCCCTATGAAACTCCAACTAAAGTTGTATTAATAGAGTTACTTTTGATTAGGGTTAAAACTTCCATTAAATGCACAGGCACTTCTTTATCCATAACCCATTAATTGAAAGGGTAGGAACAAGTCAGTCGAGAGTTAAACCCTGGCCAGGCCATTAATGGCCATGGTGTGTGCGAAAGTCGAGGCCATCACCTGATCCTTTATCCATTTTGGATGCACCAAGTTTCCTTCATCACATGGCCCCACCCTTCTTTCATACTAGCAACATTTATTCTATGCAGTAAGGTTTTCTTTAGGTTATAGCGGTTTCACTTCTGTAGCGAGAAGGTTCTCAGAGAATTTGGCTTTGAGACCCCGTAATCTCAGTGAAGGGAAAAGATGACTAGGGAACTTCTTTGATGGAGGCGATGTCTTTTACCCAATTGCATGGTAAGATTCACACTATCACTGTAACATTTTGACTATTAGTAAGTTACTTTCTCATTACTAAAACTTGAAAGAAGCATTCTGGGTTTTTCCTCGCTACTGGTAAGTAGCTCTACTTATTGCACTCCTACCCGAAGGGCTCAATACTTCATTCTCTTGTTTTCTTGGTAACTCCAAGGGTTGTCTGTAAGTAGTATGTGTTTATGCTTGTTGTTCCCACTTTCCTTCACTGTGTTGTATCATCATTTGATATTGAGTCTTACAAGACCTCTTCAGGGTTCCATCCAAGAAGTTATTTTTTAGGGGAAATCCATACCATGATTGCATTTTAGTTTACCGATGTTAGTGAAATGTCAGATGGTCGGCTTTGACAACGATATTTGTCATGATTGGGTATTCCCTATGTAATGATTGAATATCATTTCCTTAACCTAGCTTTGTCTACCCACCTCTATGAGTTCTTTCGACTGTACCCTACCACAGATAAAGATTTTGTGGGATTTGTTTGGTCTTGGCCATGGTTTGACCATATGGAGAAGGGTATCTGTTTTACTCCATGTTTAAATTAAATTTTCTTTCCTTTAAACATGTCCCTGTGTTTTAAAGAAAATAGACATTCTCATATTATCAGTGTATGGACTATATTTCCTTATGAAATTCATGTTTAATACATTTTCTATGACTTGTCTGTTCCTCTGTATAAATATATTAAAACGATCATTTGTTTAATGTTTTCTCAATTCGGTGTCATAAATCTTGTACATTTATGAAAACACATTTCTTGTAAAACCCATCTGTTTGTACTGGATATTGTAACTAATGATGGGGCCCTGTGTGATGTGAGGGTACCCATGAGCTTGATCGTGTTCACTGCCCCCCTTTCGATCTATCAGTGGATGTGACACAGAGTGGAAGCCTACCTATGGCAAATTGAATATAAGTAAAAGTTTATACCCAATCATTATCTTGTATGTTTGATGAAATTCAAGTTTTGAAAAGACCTCTATCCCATGACTAATTTGGATGCTTCATTTCCTTTGTAAGTCTATGTGGAATATGGCACTGAATTAAATTCAGTCCTGCTCAGAAAGGTATTATGGTTTCTAACAAGAGAACTCTTTGAGAGATCAGGAGAAGTCCCGGTGATGTTGGGATTTTACTCTGGCCTTCTTGGCATAAGAATGATACCTAATTCATTAGATGTACAATACTTTTTGTTAAATACGGGTTATAATTTCCTTCCTTGTATTGCAGTTTTTCGTTGCTAGTCTCTATGTAGATATATTCCAGACATATATCTATATTGTGAAAATGCGACAGAGGTAGACTATATAGTGATTCGAATTTAATGAAATATTTAGTTGTGTCAATTGTTGATTAACTGCTTTCATTTAAAGTAGGTCTTGTGATTATTATATGTATAGACTCCCGTACACATACATGGTTATATGTGTATCTTATAACTTAAGTTTTCCAGTGTAAATCATTATGCGTCGTTGAATTCAATGGCTTCTACAGTTTTATTATCTGACCCATGACTATGAGACTGCACTGCTATAAATGAATCTAATACTCCTGAGATTCGTTTCCGGATCTCTTTAAGGGTCGCGCCAATTTATATTCTGCCATAGATTTTGAATTTTGAAAGGGTAAATCACTCCAAAGGAAATCATTTTTTCCATATTTCTTTTATGCTTTATTCTGATTGAAATTCCACTACAGAATTTGGAATATTGAAATGCATAAGATCTCATGATAGATGTAATTCCCAGGATTATACTTTCGATTCTAGCATCTGATATAATTTATAAAAAGGGGTTCCAGATTTCTTCAACTTTCAATTTCGATGATCTTTACATATCTAGCATTTTGTTTGCATGTTGCTGATACATGCTATTGATCAATATATAATTCATATAATACAATAACAAACATATATCATATTAACCTTTTTTGTTGTAGATAGTCCACTTCTGGTTTTCTGTGACACCTATACAGTTTCCAAATATATATGTATAATATATAAATCCATATGTGATCCATAAGATTCATGTTGTCTCGTATTTCTCTTCAATTCCAAGTTATACTAGAAAGGATGTCTCCGCTAACTGGTACGATTTTTTGAATTTTAATTATAGAGATACACCTAAATGTTTATATATGTACAAACTTACTCAACTTCGATTATTCATAGTTAGATTTGTTTAATATCTTTGTCATAGAAATAAACATGTTCCTACAATAGATCTGTTCCTTTCAAGAACATTTATACACAGATAATCCTAACTAGAATTTCGATTACAGAGTTAAACACATCCTATAGATGGATCCATTCTTTCAAGTTCAAATGTATATAGATAGTTTTGACTAGTATTCTAGTTTTCAGGAGGAACCAATCCAAAATCTAGTCTTTGATTATAAACTTCAGACCATGAATAGATGTCATCGATGGAAAATTATTTCAACTTAGCACAACTAGATGCATAGTATCATATAAACAAATCATTCAAAACAAAGAAGAAAAATATTTATATATCTGAACCAGTTCGTGGGAAGGAAAAGGAAACAACCACATTCCTCCCAACCGTAGAATAAGGTAGCAAAAAACACTTGCCCGATTCACCCCCTAGCCTAACCATGAATCCATGAGGGCGAACTTGGAAGATTCCTCTTCAACAATGTCCTTCAATTTCAATAGATTCCTCTTTCCTCACACTCACTCAGTAGTGTTCATAACAGGAAGGAAAAATCAATAGTCTCCTTTCCCAGCATACCTGGCAGCATCCTGCATCTTCACATATGTTATTTATCCATAAAGTCCTTTTGCCTAGGTCATTTTCCCTCCCTTGGGAATTTTCGTAGCTTTCTAAATCCCTGATTTTTCAGGGGCTCCCATTGGCCAAATCTCTAATTTTCCACTTGTACTAATCATCCCAAAGGTAGTTCCAATAGGTTCCCCACTCATGGAGTCATGGTCAGTTGATTTTAACATGGATGTTCCATTTGTCCTCCTGCAATCAATATAAAATATTTTGTTTTCATACAAGTGTCATATTCAAATAGCTAGTTGGGTCAAATCAGATCTCTGCCCAACAATCATAATAATTAATTACAATTATTAAATTCAAAATTCAAAATTTCCATAAAAGGGGAAATTTTTCCAAATTCGAATTTACTAAAAACAGAATAATTTTCCAACAAATTTAAATTTCAAAAATACTTTATTTTTGGGGATGTCACAAAAATGGAGCTAATCGAGTACTTACCTAGAACAATTGTTCGATAATGATTTCATAGGCACATTTTTACTCACTCAGATCTTGTTGCAACTCCTCATTGTCCTCCTCAAGTTCCTCAGATGTTGATTCCTCGTTCGTTTCTAGAGGAGCATTTAAGCTCGTGGTTGATGTCAATATCTCCTCTTCGTGAGAAGAGGAGATCCTAAATTTCTCAAGGATCTGAGTGAGCTGTTCCAAGATGACACTCATAGTTAAATCATATTGCAAAAGGGGTTCTTACAATACCCAAATCAAAAAAAAATAAAAATCATACTTGTTGAAACACATGAAAACCTTTTCACAGTTGCAAAACTTGAAATTGTAGAAATTGAAATTACTAAAATCGAAATTGCAGAAATTGAAACACTTCCTACATGCACTTACCCATATGTCACCTCAGAGTTAGGATCATGGCTAATCAAACTAAAACTCAATCCATTGTGCTTCCCCAACAATGGCGCCAAAATGTGAGGTGGAAATATTGTCGTTTAATTCCGTTGTAGTATTTGCCCAAGTATTTAATTTGTCAATCCGAGGTTCGTAGGCTTATGAAGCACACACACTATATATTCAGGACTGAAGTAGAACTAATCTAATCTAAATTTCTTAAATGAAATTAATCTAGGAAAGCATTGAAAGACTGACTAGGAAAGCAGGAAATTAATCTAGGAAGCAATACGTCATGTGAAGAGTTGAAGGACCAAAAGACATATGTGAGCTCACACAATACATCAATCTCAAATTATGTTACAAGAGTCAAATGACAAAGCATGCAAGAATAACAAATCTAAGACTCCTGTTCTCCTCATTACAAGACTAAATTATGAATTACATGATCTCTAACTCTCCAGGATAATCTCCCATGAATAACATGATCCCCCTCATGAAGAGAGAACACTCTCTTATATACATGAGAGTCTTGAAGAGTTTCATAATTATAGATCCACTATTCTCTCAACCATTCTCAACTACTTTCCTATTATTAGAAGATATGATCCCTTCAAATCCTCCACACATATATCACATATCTTAGATAAGATATGCCATCCAAATATTCCATGATCTTCTCTTTTGAATATGCTTGAACGATTGTCCCAAATATTCTTCAAATCTTTAAAGCTTGAAGATGAAATTCGAATTTGAGGCTAGGTGGTAATATTTGACTTTGTTAAAATCTTCACATATGTCTGCACATATCATCAAACTCATCCATCCTTGATATATATTGAAAATATGTTATTTTTCTAATATTTAATCACAAATTCACTTGTAATACTAAAATGAATACAATGAAAAATAATAAGGAGAAACCCAAGTATCATTATGGAAATGGGATGATGGAAGGTTAATGGGATGATGCAATGTAAGGAATAGTGAAGAAAAAAGAGGACATAAATGTGACATTTATGAGGCCCAACACTTACTAATTGGAAATTTCTTTGTCTTTGCAGGATTGGAGTTACTTCAACGGCTACATTGGAAATTCCATTTCACTTAGTTCATGTAGAGTAGAATAGTGTAGAGTAGACTCAGGAATAGGTTAGATTTTATTTTCTTTCTTTCACTTTGTCAATTTGAATAAGTGCAACAAGGTGTCACTTTTAGGATGAAGGAAAATCACCATTTAGGGAATTCCTCTCTTCGTTTCTTTTTCATTATTTATTTCCTTTTTTATCATGTTTAAGCATTTCTCTTCTAGTCATATCTTTAAATTTATTATTATTTTTAGCTTTATTGCGGAATGTTTTAATATGATCATTATTTCAAAACTATCAAGTAAGGATAATCTCAGTAAACTAATGAAAAGGATCTCAACTTTTGATTATATTCCATTTAACATTACCTTTAAACGGCCGTATCTTAAAATAATTTATCAATACATGCGACTTAACTTTGTAATGTTTATATGATCATTTCTCTACAATTTTTAAAAAATTGAAATGTTGTAAAGGAGACGAGCGATAGAAAATTGAAATTAATTTTAGTCTTGACTTCTTGAATGGACTTAACTTGTTTTGAAAATGACAAATCCTGACAACACACTCTAATAAAATCATCATTTATTTTTTTTCATGTACATAATCTGTAATAAAGAAGGCCTTATTAGCCTAACATTTTATGCAGCAAATGACAATTTTGATACTAATTCTTCATCTGAAGGAAATAAATACATTTAAAGGGTTTCTTTACAATCAATCCAATAAATCAATTTGATTGATCAATTTATATGTTATGAATTGATATAGTTATCCCCTTTACGATATATATTCCTTCTGTTTTATGGTACAACAAAAATATTTCACATTATATTTTCACATAAGATGTGAGTCATATTGACAAGGCTTGTTCTGATTTAATTTTGTTCTTTTCATTGTTTAGATTAGATTATTTTTCCTTTCATTTTTTTTTCAAATTTGTTTGATTAAAGCTAAATTTCTTAGCTTATTTCATATTATTTTATTCAGAATATTTGGGGTGTGACAATGAGTTGTTTTTGGGTTTTAAAAGATGAAATATTGATTCTATTATGACTATCAAATTTTAAGATTAATGGATAAGGATTTATTAATCCCAAAATAAATAGTACTCTCATTTAAGTAAGTCATATGAGATTTCATCATCCTGAAGTTTTATGTTCGAAGAAATCTTTTGGAAGGTAATTTTCAAGAAGAGAATCACCCTACCCGTGGTGGAACACTTTCCAAGTTTTACTTTCATATTAAAATGTAGCTGCATTGATTACTTTTCCTTTAGACTATTTCAAATTAAGTACAAAATGCTATATTTATATAGTTTTTGCAATTATGTTTTAAGCGGTTCCCTCTTTAGGGACAAATGAGTGAGGCTTCTATTGTTATTATTTCAAAACTCTTAATCCCATCCCATACTCTTAAGGAGTAAAGTTTGTTTCCCCATCCATTAAGTCATGTCTAATGAGATTAACATTAATCATGGTGCATCCTTTTTCATATAACAAATAACATTTAAGGGGTTAGTTAGAAGATATGAGGTCTCATTACGAGCCGACCTATCATGATCATGGGTATTTACGGTATGACCTTACCATCATATGGTCACCAAGCCAACATAATGACTCTCATTTACATGACTAAGGGAAAGGATGTCTCATCACAAGCCGACCTTTTCATTTCTATAGATATTTCTGAATAACATTGTCACTCTCTAATTACCAAGTCACAACAGTGGCTTCCAACTCATTCTTTATAAAAGTAAAGAAAGTAATTTATAACAAAAGGTTTATAAGCTATGCATCTTTAACTAGTGGATGGGATAAAAGAAACTAAATGGGTTAAAATGTATCCCTGTTGAGGCTATGGATGCATGTTGGCTGCAGTGGCTATGCCTATGGTATTAGAGGTAAACTATAAGATAACATCTTCTAGTCATCATGAATTGTTACTTATGGTGTGTTTCGATAAATAATATATTTTGTAGGAAGTTTGATAAAAGAGTAATTGTCTTTTCTTTTTGGGTAATAGTTAAAAAGGTTATCTTTTAAAAATCAATTGCAGCTGGTTAAAACTTTAAAATGTTGACTTGTTAATGTGGTACACATGTTTCAAGACAAACTCTCTTTTTTTCAAAAGCCTTATATTTTGTTTTCTCATACATGTAAATATGTTATTATCTATCCAAGGCTAACTACTTAACCCAACAAGTTGCCATTTGTTGGGCCCCAACAACCTAGTTATTTATTTTTAATCAAAATCTGAGGTCTCTTGAAATTTTACTTGGATTCTTCTTTTTTTTTTTTCTTCCCTTTGAATTGATTGGATTGGTATTGGTTTGCTTTGTTTCGAGGTTGGTTTGAGTTTATATTATTTTCTTTTGTTTGGTTTGAATTTCATGAAATTTAAATGCCATTTCATTTTTCTTTCTACAGAGTTTTGATGTTGATGGACGAGCTTCATAATTTGGGATTTTGTTATTACCTCTTCCTTATTGAATTTAGCTGCTATGAGAATCGCTTGGTTGAAGACTTGGATTAATAACAATGATTTTACAGGAAGAACACTTATTGTGACACATCGTTTCTATGACATTTGTTCACATTTGATCAATTTTGAATGAGAGAGAGACGAACATAGAAATCTTAATTTAAACGAAAAATATTAATTTTTATCAATTGTTTACTTTCACTTAAATTATGATTATGTTTTCATCTTTTGCTCACTAGCAATCATTTTCACAAAATCATTTGGTAGGTTTAATTAATTAAATTCTTTTGTCAATTTGCATCCCATTTCAAAAAAAAAGAATTATCTATCATTTGTTTGATTTTTTGAAAACCCAAAATTAATATTTTTCTCCTCTCCATCAACTTGAAGCTTCTAGAATTTTAAGATCATATTTCGAAGGAAAATATAAACAATGTTTGTTTAGAACTTATAGTTAGTTTAAATTCATTTTAATTTTATTGTTGTAGATTTCGTTTTATTCACAATTTTTAGGTTATTAATTTGGTTTCTTTTTGTTTCACAGGTTTCTATTATCAGTTATTTGGTACGTATTTGATCATGGATTGATTTTATTATCTAAATATGTTCAAGATCATTGTTCCAAAAATAATATTGGATTTTTGCAAATAATTTATGAGCAACAACAAATAAGTTTTGGAAATGCGTTCAAGAACAGACAAATGATTTTGCAGGACTTGTTTCAATCAAACCGTAAGGAATTTGAAGAAAGGGTTGAAAACTTGTCTGCAGAATGGACCCATTTAGCTTATTTGCGAGCATTTTCTCAAACAAATGCACTATTTGAGAGATATTTGTGTCTCTTTACGAGGAGAATTTTAGGCGGCAGAAATTATTAGTGACGCCCAGACTGTTCATTCATTGTATAAATATATGATAAATTTCAGGGCTAGGGCGATCCAAGTAATTGAGAGGAGGATTTGTATCCTTTCTTTTTTGTATATTATTTCTTTTGTAAACTTTTTTATTTTCAAATGGGGTAATAGATGGTTGGAATCTTTGGGAGAATGGACCAATATTTTCAAAGAAGAATATGGAATTCCAGGCTGCTTAATGTTTTTTGTCGTGTGAGTAAAATGGTTTTATTTTAATTATAATATCTTCATATTCTATGAGTAATTGATTATGCATTGATATAAATTAACTTTAGTTTGTTTTATCAATACATGGTTAATTGCTATCATTTATGTATTCATTTTTTCAATCTTTAAGAGTCTATTATCCCAAAAATTCTTCCCAGACCATATGATGAACATATTTTGTTGAAACTATATGAGAAAGAAGTTTACTCTTTGGCTTTTGTCTTGTGTAGACTGTGCATTGTTTTTTCATTATTTTATCATGTAATGTCTTGATGTGAAATGTTATCTGTGTTGAATTAGATTTAGTCAATTCTGCACATAATATTTTATATCATGCTTTTATTTATGATGTTCATTATGTTTTAGTTTAGTTTATATCTTTTACTCATCATGTATTCAAGTATTTTGAGTTTACAGTTGATGCTAGATAGCTAGTAATATTGTTCTTGAGAATTGAAATTTCTTTCATTTTCAGTTATTGGACATTTCAAGGTCACATGATATATAATTATTTGTCTTTCTGTCGTCATAAACTTGCTCCAGAATATGAAACACTTCCTTGAATTTCTTCAGGAGCTATTATGGTTTCTTATGTTATAGGTTTTCACTTGACACTGGACAAGGGGAGTTCATACAAGTGAAGAGAGATGAATTTAGTTTATTACTGTTGATCCTCTAGAGGTTAGTTAGTGTATTATTTATTTAATTTGTTTATTTGTGAATGAAGAGTGATTGCATCATTTAAACATCAATCTGTTTTGTCTATTTTCGTTATATCTTTTACAATCTTGTTCATTCATTGTTCATTTAGAGTACTAGAATAAATTTTTTTGTTTTTAATCTTTTTTAGATCCATTATCTTAAAACAATTATTTTCACAAGGCTTTGCTTAAACCTTGTAAACTGTATATAAACACTGTTAGTTAAACATTTTCAATTAAAGTGTTGACCGTTAGAGTAGTATCTTTAGTTAGTTCACATCTTTTAAATTTTTTTAAGATCTTAGTTGGCTAGCGGAGCTATAAAACCCGTCAGGGTAGATTATAACAAGTGGCTTGGGTTAAGTAGAAAACACTAGACTAGATCTTCCCTTCATGTTGATGGTGTGTCATAAACACCCGTCAACAATTCTTTTCTTTTCTTTTGTTATTTGATTTGTGAATGTCAATTTACCTTTAAACTTAGTACTTTGTTTATCTAAGTCATAAAATTATTATCTACATTCACCCTTTTCTTTTATTGTCTTTTCAAAGGTAAAAGTAGATTAATATTTAATCTTGTATCTCTTTATATTTTGCCTGAGATGTGGTTCTCTTTTATAAAATTAGTTTTCCAAGGTTTCTTGCAAATATTGCAATATGTATTTTTGTACACTTTGTATATATTTAGAACATAAATGTACATAGTAGATAATTAGGTTAGTTTCTTGATTATGTAGTTTATATTATATCCCTTTACCGACCAATAGAGCCATAAAACCCATCAGGGTAAGCCATCCCAAATGACTTAGGTTACTTAGACAACCTCACACCAAAATTTCCCTCACAGTTGATGGTTTGTTCACATATGCCCATGAAAAAATGGCTCTAGAAGGAGGACCAACTGGATATTAATGGTACAAGGGGGTCAAAAGACACCTCCTAATAATATCTCTCCAGTTATAACTTGCAGTCGCTCAGAATCCACTGTTGTACCCAATACAACCACTACATATGAAGCCCAACCGATTATTCCTGTCAAACATGCAACACTGCTTCCTCAGGGAATTGATGTACAAGAGATTATCCAAAATTCTCGTCAATAAATAATAAGAACCCAAGACACATTATCCAGATTTAGAAAGTTTGGTGAAAAATTGCATCAACCCCTTGAGTTTTCCAATCAACAAGAAGATACTCTTTCCACTGGCACACCAAATTACTCATTGAGCAATATCTTGACTAATCCATCATAAGTGCTCATTCTAGGCGTTGGGGGATCTGTACTTCCTCCTTCACCACCCAACCATTTTCCACCTCCTTCAGGAGGATAATCATCTCAAGAATATATTTCATCTTCTAAACAATCTTAAGCCTCAAATAATTCACAAACTTCAACCCAGATGGCTAATCAAAATAATCCTGCCAGGCCTTGTCTTGGCTAAGATGTTGTGGTTTTCCCAGGACCCGAACATCCTTTACCTAAACACCTTGAAAAATGGTTGCCTAAGTTTGATCCCGATTCTAAATAGTCATTTGAAGATCATATAAAAAAATTATGTTGGTTGTTAGGATTAGAAATGTAGAACATGAAGATGTCGTATGTAGACTGTTTCCTTATACCTTCGAAGGAAATGCTTCCACATGGTACTCTGCAAAACAACCACAAACTATTGTTTCCTGAGATAGATTTGAAACCTTTTTCTTAGAAAAAATTGGATATGAAAAATCTACTAAAGTCTTAGTCATGGATTTATCCAATATGAAGATGCATCCTAAAATAAAAGCTTAAATATTTTAACCAAAGATTTCTTACACTAAAAAAGAAAATCCATGTCAATTCCATGCTTGTATAAAATATGATTGTTACCTATTATGCTAAAGCCTTACATCATACCAAAACCATGTGGGTTAAAAGGTCCAAAAAGAACACTCTATTACAAGTTTTTGAAGAAGCAATTCTCATTGAAAAAGACATGCTTAGCTTGAAGGTTAAGGAAAATCATGAAACTGAATCAATTTCTTCTTCCAAGAAGAAGAAACAAATTCTTACGAAAGCAACTTCAAATAAGAAAGATCAAGAACCCACATATATGGAAATTTTACAAAAATCCTTTCAAAAGTTGTCCAACCAAGTTGTAGATTCGAAAAGACCTGCAGAGGGAGGATCTTCTAGCAAAGGAAACTATCGACCACCTTTTAGAAGACCACTTCCAAATCCTCCCAATAGGTCAACCCCACTGGTTGAAGGTTTGAGTTTATAAGGGTTATATCATGCTATCCAGTCCTTAATAACTCTAGCTATTAATACTTCTGATGTCCCACCTGAACAACAAAATGATGTAGAAAATGAGGATGAGGGAACACCTAATGAAGAAGATTCATCCCCTCCAACTTTTAGACATTTCTCAAACAACATTTTTCAAGCCAACTTTGTCACCATACATAATAATCAACATCCTTAAAATAATCATATTAAAAATCAACCTACAGATCAAAACAAATCTGCACCTAATGTGAACAAAAATGCAACATCAAAATAAACAAAACAGGCTGAAATGTCAAAGATTTTTTCTTTCTCTTATATAGAATATGACCTTATTGAGGATTTCAAGAGGTTAAAAGAAAATATTTCAATCTACGAGCTACTTAAGTTTCTCTACATCAAATGTAAAATGTTACAAAGCATAGATGAAAACAGTAATAATAAAAAGAAAGACTCCCTAGACAAAAGCACAACTAAAAATAGTGGTAACCAGAAGAAGGATGTTTTGGAAAAAAGAAAAAAGTGTACCTGAAAACAACAATAAGAAGAAGGATGTTCTGGATAAAAGCGTAGAAAATCTCGACGCAACAAATAAAAATTAGAAACCCCCAAATCCTTCTCCCACACCATGAAAGAGGTCTAACGTGCCACTGTTTCTATTATCATTTGAAATCTTCAATAGAAATGTGCATGTGACATCCACAAAAATAAAGTATTTTTGAAATTCAAATTTTGTTAGAAAATTGTTCCGTTTTTAGTAAATTCGAATTTGGAATTTTTTTGCCATTTATGGCAATTCCAAATTTCGAATTTGATAGGTTGTAATTAATTATTATGACTGTTGGGTAGAGACCTAAGTTGACCCAACCAACTACTTGACTATGACACTTGTATGTAAACAAAATATTGTTTTAATTTTTTCATGAAGACAAATTGAACAACCATGTCAAGTTTAGTTGACCATGACTCCATGAGTGGGGAACATGTTGGAACTACCTATGGGTTGATTGTTACAAGTGGAAAATCAAGGATTTGGCCATGAGAAGCCCTTGAAGTCAAACATAGATCCTATAGAACATAGATTTATAGATCTATTTACTGTTGGCGTCTTGCATAGTCAATATTGATTAAAAGAAAATCTAGTGACTATAAGAGAAAATCCTCTTACACAGAGAACTGTTGTCGTATTATACCAATAGCCATTGTCAATAAGAACTCAAATATTTCTGAGTAAAGTAAATACCCCAAATGGAGAGTTTGGAGACCTTTCCTGGATCTCATCATAGTACCAAACCTTTTGATAAATTATATGCATACAAACTCATAGATTAAGACATTCGGAATCCTGTTAGGTGAAACTAAAATTTTAACTCTTTTACACACACTATCTCACAGAACAAAAGTAAGAGAACAAATAAAAAATCAGGTAGTTATGAAAGATAATGTGAAATTCATAGAAGTAGTTGATGTTGGATTACTGAGAGGGGGGGTGAATCAGTAATAGTGCAATTATAATCCTTTTTATCCAAATTGATCCAAGTGTTATATCAAAGTAGTATTATTATCCAATAATGAGTAATAAGAAAAAAACAATCACACACATACACAGTACACTAGTGTTTTATGTGGAAACCCAAATAAGGAGAAAACCACAAAATTCTTTTTCTTATATCTCTTGAAGAATTAAATTCATTGGAAGCACCAACTTCCTTTGTTTTCCAGCTGCAACTGGAAGGAGGTTCCAACTCCCTATATTCTCAGGCTACAACCCGAGGGAAGCTCCAACTCTCCAATTCTCTATCTACAACTAGAAGGAGGCTACAACCCCCTATGTTCTCTGGCTACAACCGAAAGGTGGCTACAACCACCTGTCCTTGCCCCATCCTACCACGCTGAAGTAGAAATAGAATGATGGAACCACTGTCAACCTCTCACTGTGAGATATACCACTGTAAACATATACCAATAAATCTGAACCATGCATCAACCATGCATCAACCTATACCTCAACTTGTATCATAAACAATTGCATCAACCATGCACCAACCTGTACCAAATCACCTGTAATCAACCTGTACCATAAACAAGTGCATCAACCATGCACCAACCTGTACCAAATAACATGTAATCAACCTGTACCATAAACAAGTGCATCCAAATATGATTTGTAGCTCTATAATAGACCTAGTTTATATGATCACATTCCTTCAAAACTTCCTTAACTTTAATAATAAGAGACTAGCATTTTCATCAAAATTTTCTTTAGTCTCACATGCCTAGTTTTGGTTTAGTCAACAACCCTAACTTGAAGTAATCATAACTTTGTACTTGTAATGTATAAATATCTGAAACTGATACACAATTTTCTTTAGTGTGTTTTATGTAATTTTTCCAAGTTTCACTACTTGGATCCTCTCAGAAAACGAGTTATAGCAAAAATGGCACACCTTGTTGAATCCTGGCTTATTCGAGAGAGTGACCTTGTAGAGCATGCCCCGCACGGAATATTTGTTTAAATGATATGAAAATATCAAAAAACATACTATAGATAATACCCTAACTTGCACATTTGGTTTCACTAAATTTGGATCTTTTATGAAGAAGTTATGACGTTTTTACCCAAAACACATGTTTTTGACTAGTTTCAGGACTAGCCACAAACCCTATTTGCCATGGAGTGTAACTCAAAAAATACAAAGAACCATAAGACAAATTTTTTACCATAGATACTTGGATATGTTTTCTCAATGGAATAGAAATTTAATGGTTTGAATCATTATATAAAAAAGGGTATATAAAAAATGGTGAGATAACATATAAATAACATACCTTAGAAAGCACCATCAAAAGAATTTATCCTTACTTGCATTTCGTCCTTCGTTTCATCACCTTTCTTCCGAATTTCAGCTTAGATATCCTTGGTTACCTCAGAAACATATAGATATTCAATATGCTCAAGTGTGATTAAAATGAGAGAGCCTTGCCTCTTATTTATACTCTCCAAGTAGCTTCCTTAAAAACATCTTCTAGGTCACTTGGTCCCACTTTCTTTATTTTAGGGTTAACCCACTTCTAATTTCTCCATTAAATTTATTATTTAAATAATTTATTTTGCATTCACTTTGAATTATAGTACACTCGTCACTTCACTTTATTATTTACCTTTTAAAATCCCTTAAACCACTTTGACTACTTTGACCTTTTGGGGCTTCTAGATGACATGTGAGGGTTTTCCAACTTCGTAAGGCCATAACTCTGAAACCGTGAGGAGTTATGTGACGCTCCACATACCAACGGAAACAGAATGACATGTACTATCCATATAGAATAGTATTATCTGAAAATATATCTTAACTCGTACCATTACCCATCAAGCAAGCTTGGTTCCATTACCCAAACATGGGATCTCCAACTTCTCATGTCCATAAATCTCTAACCGTGAGGAGTTATGTGACGTTCTACATACCACCGGAAATGGAATGACAATAAATATACATCTAGGATAGTTTCCCTGACAAATTCAATGTACTACATCTCATTATTCCACAATTAAGCATGGGTTCTCTTACTCTGCAAAGCATCTTTATGTGCGGGCTTTCACCATAAGGGGACCACTTTGGAGTTCATCCATATTTACTTCTTATCAACAATGAAAAGACAATAATGAGTCATATTTACATCAAACAATATTAGGTCCATTACCCAAACCTTTGTGTTGTGGTGCTTTCTTCAAGGGTTGAAATCAATGACAACCAACCTTAATCAACAATCTCCCCCTTTGGCATTGATGGAAACACTTTGATGCAATATTGAAATTATATCACTCATGCTACCCTTGGAAGCATGCCTCTATCCTCTGTATCTAATAAATCTGCTCCCCCTGGAACCATGCCTTTGTCCTCTACATCTGATAAATCTCTCCCCCTTTGTCATCAATGGAAAAGGTATCTTTCCATCTGGGGCTGCTCCCCTTGACTGAATTGTCCTCTTATGGTGCTTCCTCATGTACATATAAGACATATTTTGACATCCCCCAAAAATAAATATTTTTATGTGATGGAAATTTATTTCCGTTTTTTGCAAATTCGAATCTGGAATTTTTTTTCCATTTATGGCAATTCTGAATTTAATAATTATATTTAATTATTGTGACTGTTGGGCAGAGATCTGTTTTGACCCTAATAACTATTTGAGTATGACACTTGCATCACAATAGAATAATTATATTAACTGCAGGAGGAAAAATGGAACAACCATGTTAAAATCAGCTGACCATGACTCCATGAGTGGGGAACAAGTTGAAACTGCCCCTGGGCTAATGATTACAAGTGGGGCAAATTAGATATTTGGCCACTGGTAGCCCCTGAAAATCAGGGATTAAGAAAAGATATGAAAATCCCCAAAGGAGGGAAAAGACTTGGGCAAAAATGGATAAATAGCATATGCGAGGAGGCAAGACGCTGCCAAGTATGCTGGGAAAGCAGTTTTGAACTTTCTTGCTATTATGAGCACTGTGGATTGAGTGTGAGGCAATAGGAGTTTTGTTAAAACCAAATTGTCTTTCTGTTATGAGCACTGTTGAGTAAATGTGAGGTAAGAGGATAACTGTTGGAATTTGAAGGACATTGCCGAGAAGGATTTTTTCCAAATTTGTCCTCATGGATTCATGGTCAGGCTAGGGGGGTGAATCGGGAAAGTAGATCTGGCTGCCTTGTTCTACAGTTGGGAGGAACGTGGTTGTTCCCATTGTCTTCCCGCGGATTGGTTTCAGATATGTTGATCTACCCCCTCTCTATTATGAATGACTGTGTTTTTATTTCGATGTCTTATTAAATCTGAACTAGAATGATGTCCACTCTTTGTCTGAGTGATTTTTCTTTTGAGGTATTGTATTGATTAAATTGGAATTGTAACGTTTTTCTTTCCATTTCTATATGTTATGGGGAATATATGTGAAGACCATCTGTAGTTATATTTCTATGGAAAGAGGAGATTAACAACAAAGATGCAGACCCTCTATGTAGATAAATCCCCCCAAGAAACCAAAACTTAGATCCCTTGGAACATCTTTATTAATGAACAATCTCTGATGGAATGATATTCTTAGCTATGTATTTTCATAGATGCATAGATCTAGTACGGTTGACGTATAATGCATGGGTTTAAAAGAGGCTCTAAGTGGATATTATAGAATTTACCCTATACAGAGAATTTTTATCCTTTGTGCCCCTCTGTGCATGCAAATTCCCTAAGTCCTTAGGAATTCGAAATTATGTGAAGTAAAAGTATATCGTATCCATCTACACCCTCAGTTCACCAAAAAACAAATGTAATATTTCTCCCAGAAAACGAAAATTTGAGAGTACTCGCAAAGACTAAAGACCAAGGAGTGAGGAAAATAGTGTGAGGAGTTACAGTAGGAGCTCTCTCTCTCCCTTCACGTTTGTTTTTATTCCCTTAACCTTTTGACAGGAACACTTAGTCCAAATTCCCTTTCTCCTTTCGTAGGTTCATGTATAATGATTCTGAACTCACGAAGTTTTGAACCCCAAAACCCCGAAGCTTCCACTTTTCGCATTTCGGATTTTCTTTTCCATTTTTGTTTATGCACCATGTGTTCGTAAATCCCGAAATCCAAAAGTAGCGGGTCCCACCTTTACCTTTTCAAAACTTCGGGAAATGTCTTGCACTGTTGTTGAAATTTGAAACATCAAAACCCCGAGTTTTGAATTCTCGATGTGTGGGTCCCACCTTTCCTCCTTTTCACTTTTCGCGATTTCAGAAGTTCTGGTGTATAAAGGTTGGCGTTTGAGGTCACGATATTTTGAACCCCGAAATCTCGAAGGGGGTCCCACTCATCCCTTTTCTCATTTCGCAAGTTGTTGTGAGTTGATGTTCGAGTTTGGAACTCGCGAAGTCTGAAACCCCAAAATACGGGTCCCACTCATCCCTTTTCGCATTTCGCAAGTTGTTGTGAGTTGATGTTTGAGTTTGGAACTCGTGAAGTCTGAAACCCTCGAAATGCGGGTCCCACCTATTCCTTTTCAGATTTTGGAGGTTTGTATATGTTTTGGTTTGCACACTTCGAAACACGAAATCCCAAACCCTGAAACCCTGACGTGATATTTTTTTTTCGCGATTCGAGAGTTCTTGGGTGTTGTTTTTTTTGGATTTTGAATAAAAACGTGGGGTCCATAATGGGATGGTCCTCTAGAGGGCCCCTCCTCCAACGTGGTAACTCCGAGTTGGAGGAAATATGAAGAATGAGATCAGCGGCTCCTGCTGTTTCTCATCCAACGGTTGTTACCCTCCTAATCTTGTGAATGATCAACCTTAACATCAACGTAGAACTTTATGATCCGACAATTCAAAGGATTTCGATACTTTCCCAATGAATTTTCCATTGTCTGTTCCTCTAAAGACATATGATCGTTACCCTCCTAAGTTTTGATAGATCATCCTTAACTTCCGCACAGATTTATGGGATCTAACGATCCACTGGATTTCGGTCCTTTTCCCGACAATTTATCACCGTTCGGTCTTCTAAAGATATATGGCAAGGAGGATTTGGTGTTTTTTCATTGGATCTCAACCCCTGCAAGATGATTTTTCTCTCTGCCTCGTTCTAAACACTTCAGGGTGATATCATATTCTCTCTCTAAACAACAGAGGCTCCTTCGAGCTAAGTTCGTATTGCCCTCTTACTTTGAGTGTGCTGGAAGGGTGCAGGGAATAAGGGAAGGAACAAATTCTTGGAGGGATTTCCTTTATGATCAGAATTGATTCATTCCTATTTTTTTATTCAATCTAAGCTTAAACGAAGTTGATTTATGCCATGGAAATAAAAATTTTTTTATGGTGATTTTTTTGAGGTACATTACATATGGTATCAGAGAAAAAGTTACAACATTGGGCCTGCACAGGGCCACATTAATTTCTTAGTATATATATTCTGATCTATGAGAAAACTAACAAACCTTGTGAATTGCAAATAGAAAGCTTTTCTGTTTTGTGTTAAATAATGGCAGCTCAAGAAGGTGCAGAAATAAGGATGAAAGAGAATCCACAAAAAGGACCTCCTGGAGATCTAAGACAAAACAGTGATGGAATCTCACCCACAAAGGTGTTGGAAACAATGAGAAACCTTATAGTTGAACTACAGGTTTTCAAGGTCGACAATGAAAAATTAAAGAAGGCACAGGAGGAACAACAAGAGAAAAATGAAGTCTTGTTGCGTAGTATAGTAACCAAGAAAAGCCCAAAAGATGGTAACCATGAGGAAGAGGTTAGAAAAAGGGCCTCCAAGAATTCTGGTGTGAAAACAGAAAAAGGAGGCAGTTCATCTGAAGGGACACCTCCAGCTAAAGACAAAACCGTACCAGGCAAGAAAAGAAAACAAACAAACCACCTTGAAGGAGAATTTAAAAAGATTAAACTAGCTACTTTTGATGGTGAGTCCAGGACAGGAAGGTTGTTGGATGTCAAAAAATACTTCCAAATCTACAACTATTCCAGCAACATGAAGGTCAGAATGACCATCTACAATCCAAAGGGAAAGGCCATCATTTGGTGGCAGGACTTGAAATTGGCCAAGGGCCTAAAGGAGAAACAGTTGGAATCGTCCGACTTCAAGAAGTATTTTAAGAAACAATACCTTTCTGAGAGCTATTATGAAAGGAAGACTAAAGAGTTTTATGAATTACGACTCAGACAAATGATGATGGATGACCTTATAAATAAATTTATGGAACTACTAAAGTTTTTACCATACATTTGGGAGGATAAGGTAAAAATCCAACGATTCTTAAGTTGTTTACCACAGTCCTATAGGGAAAGAATTGAGTTTGACAACCCCAAATCCTTGAGTGAGTCATTCAGGAAGGAACGAAAGTGCTATGACCAGTATAAATAGTGGGTAGAGTTTCCCAATACCTAGAAGGATAAGAATCAAGATGGGATAAACCAGTAGAAGAAGAGATACCAGCTAACTCCTTATCAAAATGCAACAAAGGGTTTCCCAAGGAAGGATTTTCACTCCAATCATCTGAATACGCAAGGTAGCGGTAAACCGGTAAACCTTGGAATGAAGAAGTTTGGGGACAAATCTTGTGAGCCATTAAAGTGTTGGGAGTGTGGAGAACCTCATCTAAAGAGGAACTGTCCACGTTTAATTGCAGCAAACAGAACTATTGTTCACAATTTGCAGGAAGCCTTGACAGTGGGTGACATGGGAAGAAGTCTACATCGGGTAAATGCAGCCATAGATGGTCGACAAGATGACCACTAGTCCTCAGTGGTAGAGATTGAAGGTAAATTCCTTGACACTCAAATTTCTATTTTAATTGACCCTGGATATACGTTAAGTTATATTACTCCCGATGTAGTAGAGTCGAATAAACTTAAGAAACAAAAGCATGAAAAACCTTGTCTTGTACAACTAGCAGCAGGGACTAAAAGAAAAGTAGTTCACTTTATTTATGATCTTGAGTTTAGTTTAGATGGTCAAAAGATAAGGACCAATCTGAACATCCGACCACTAGGGTCTTATGATATGATTATTGGGATGGACTAGTTGAAAAAACACAAAGAAGTATTAGATTGTTATAGAAAGATACTTAGCTATAAAGATAATTTTGGCACTGTTAGAACGGCCCAAGGCATACCAAAACATGTGCTAATCAGATAAGTTTCAATGGTGCAATTCAAGAAATGTATTAGAAAGGAATGCCAATTTTACGCCATTCAAGTAACGAATCTATTAGAAAAAGAAGATAAGCCCAAGTTAGAAGACTTTGTTGTCCTACATGAATTCAGAAACAAGTTTGTTGATGAGATACCAGAATTGCCTCCTAGGAGAGAAATAGATTTCTCCATAGAATTACTACCCGGATCAACCCCTATCTCAAAAGCACCCTACCAAATGAGTCTACCAGAACTGACAGAATTAAAAATACAATTACAGGAATTGTTGGATAAAGAGTATATCAGACCAAGTGTCTCTCCATGGGGAGCACCAGTCCTCTTTGTGAAAAAGAAAGACAGTACTCTAAGACTATGTATCGATTATAGACAACTAAACAAAGTGACCATTAAGAACAAATACCCCTTACCACGGATAAATTATCTACTCGATCAAGTTGGTGGGGCCAAGATCTTCTCAAAATTGGACTTACGATCTGGATATCATCAAGTTAGGATAAAGGACCAAGACATAAACAAAACAACTTTTCAAACAAGATACAGACACTACGATTTTGTAGTCATACCTTTTGGACTCACTAATGCACCTACCACGTTTATGTGCTTGGTGAACAACATTTTTAGCAAGTACTTAGACAAGTTCATGGTAGTTTTTATCGACGATATTCTAGTCTATTCTAAAATAGAGGAGGAACGTGATGAACACTTACGAATAGTTCTGCAAACACTAAGGAAACACAAACTTTATGTAAAATTCAACAAATGTGACTTTTATCAGAGAGAAATACAATATTTAGGACATGTCATTTCCTCGGAAGGTAATGCCATAGACTCGGAAAAGATAAAAGCCATTATGGAATGGACAGAACCTAAGGATGTGGAAGATATCCAGTCATTCATGGGAATCACCAGATATTATCGTAGATTTATAGAAGGGTTCTCCAAGATAGCCTACCCTATCACGTCACTGTAAAAGAAAGGAACCAAGTTTAACTGGTCGCAAAAGTGTCAAGACAGTTTTAACAAGCTAAAAGAATTATTGACATCAGCGCCCATATTGAAGGTAGCAGACCCAGATAAAGACTTCATAGTATGCGTTGATGCAAGTAAAGAGGGGCTAGGTGATGTTCTAACTCAGTAAGGGCACGTGATTTGTTATGAATCCCAAAAATTAAAGGAACACGAGCGAAATTATGTCACTCATGACTTAGAATTAGCAGCAGTAATACATGCTTTAAAAATGTGGCAACACTATATCATGGGAAAAAAATTCTTACTATTGACATATAATAGTGGAGTGAAATATTCGTTCAACCAACCAGACCTTAATGCAAGACAAGAAAGGTGGCTAGCCTTCTTCAAGGAATTTGACTTCGAAGTCAGACATATCAAGGGTAAGGAAAATAATGTAGCAGATGCTTTAAGCCACATAATCCATGGGTTATTTGAGATAAATATCAACAGAGCAGAAAGTGATCTGGAACAAAGAATCAGAATGGCAGGTGTTAATGAAGAAAATTACACTAAGATGATGGAAGAATTGCAAAATAGTTTCACAAACTCAGATGAACCGGATATAAGTATCGACAAGGAGGGACTATTAAGATTTAAAAACAGACTTTATGTACTAGATTCCACAGAGCTAAAATTAACTATTTTAGACAAAGTGCATAAGAAACCATACTCTGGCCATCCAGGTTACCAGAAAACAATAACAACACTCAGAAAACTATTTTGCTGGCCTAATATGAAGCGAGAAATGGCAGAGTACTTGGCTAGGTGCCAAGATTGTCAGCAAGTTAAGGCCGAACACGAGCATCCAACCAGCCTATTACAACCATTACCAGTACTGGAATGGAAATGGGAGACCATCTCACTGTACTTTATCACAGGTTTGCCTAAAACTGAGAAACATAATGATTCTATCATGGTGGTCATCGATAAACTCAGTAATTCTTCACACTTTATTCCTGTAAAGTCTACTTTTAAAGCTATTAACATTGCTGAAATATTCATGAAATTTTTTTTTAGACTACATGGTATTCCTAAAATGGTGATTTCAAATAGAGACATAAAATTCACATCCTCTTTTTGGAAGGAATTGTTTGCAGGGATAAATACTAATTTGAATTTCAGCATGAGTTATCAACCACAAACATATGGACAGACTGAAAGGACAAACCAAATCATAGAAGATATCCTTTGCATGTATGTAAGAACAAAACCGAACAAGTGGGAAGACTACCTACACTTGGTGGAATTTGCATATAACAATGGGTACCAAACTTCGGCTAAGTTGAGCCCTTTTGAAATACTATATGACAGAAAGTGTACAACTCTGATTAGATGGGATAACCCAGCTGACAGACTCATGGTTGGACCCGAGATGCTCCAAGAAATGGAGAACATGGTAAAGAAAGTACAACACAACTTGAAAGAAGCACAGGATAGACAGAAGAGCTATGCGGATCAGAAAAGAAGACACTTGGAATTTCAAGTGGGAGACCATGTTTATTTGAAGGTCAAAGCCCGAAAAAGCTCACTAAAGTTGGGGAACTGTGCCAAGCTGGCACCCAGGTTTTGTGGGCCCTTTGAGATACTAACTCGAATTGGACCCGTAGCATATCAGTTTACACTTCCAGCTAATCTAAGAATTCATAATGTATTTCATGTTTCTTTGTTAAATGGGTATATTCACGATGCTATTGATATGATTGATTGGAACTTGGTGCAGGTGGAAAACAAGGGCGAGTTCCAGGTGGAACCCCTATGCATTCTGGACTAGAGAGAGGTAACACTTCGGAACAAAGCCATCGCTCAGGTAAAGGTGCAATGGAAGCACTTTAGTCCTGAGGAGGCCACTTGGGAATTGGAGGGAGATTTGCAGAAATCTCATCCAATCCTATTCCAGGAAAGGAATGAACACCTAGGACAGTGTTTTACTGAAGGGGGAAAGGATGTGACATCCCCCCAAAATAAATATTTTTATGTGATGGAAATTTATTTCCATTTTTGGCAAATTAAAATCTGGAAAATTTTTGTCATTTGTGGCAATTCTGAATTTCGAATTTAATAATTGTATTTAATTATTGTGACTATTGGGTAGAGATTTGTTTGGACCCAACTAACTATTTGACTATGACACTTGGATCACAACAGAATAATTATATTAACTGTAGGAGGACAAATGGAACAACCATGTTAAAATCAACTAACCATGACTCCATGAGTGGGGAACAAGTTGAAACTGCCACTGGGATGATGATTACAAGTGGAAAATCAGAGATTTGGCCACTAGTAGCCCCTCAAAATTAGGGATTAAGAAAAGATGCGAAAATCCCCAAAGGAGGGAAAAGACCTGGGCAAAAATGGATAAATAGTATATGCAAAGAGGCAGGATGCTCCCAAGTATGCTGGGAAAGGAATTATGAACTCTCTTGCTATTATGAGCACTACGGATTGAGTGTGAGGCAAGAGGAGTTTTGTTGAAACCAAATTGTCTTGCTGTTATGAGAACTGTTGAGTAAGTGTGAGGCAACAGGATAACTGTTCGAATTTGAAGGACATTGTTGAGGAGGAGTTTTTCCAAATTTTCCCTCATGGATTCATGGTCAGGCTAGGGGGTGAATCGGGCAAGTAGATCTGGCTGCCTTGTTCTACGGTTGGGAGGAACATGGTTGTTCCCTTTGTATTCCCATGGATTGGGTTCGCGTATGTTGATCTACCCCCTCTCTATTATGAATGATTGTGTTTTTATTTCAATGTCTTATTAAATCCGAATTGGAATGATGTCCACTCTCTGTCTGAGTGATTTTTCTTTTGAGGCATTGTATTGATTGAATTGGAACTGTAACGTTTTTCTTTCCATTTCTGTTTGTTATGGGGAATATATGTGAAGAACATATGTAGTTATATTTCTATGGAAATAGGAGATTAACGACAAAGAGGTAGACCCTCTCTGTAGATAAATTCCCCCAGGAAGCGGAAACTCATATCCCTCGGAACATATTTATTAATGACCAATCTCAGATGGAATGATATTCTTAGCTATGTATTTTCATAGATGCACAGATCTAGTACGGTTGACGTATAATGCATGGGTTTAAAAGAGGCTCTAAGTGGATATTATAGAATTTACCCTATACAGAGAATTTTTATCCTTTGTGCCCCTCATGTGCATGTAAATTCCCTAAGTCCTTAGGCGTTCTGAATTATGTGAAGTAAAAGTATATCGTATCCATATACACCCTCAGTTCACCAAAAAAAAAACGTAAGATTTTTCCCACAAAACAAAAATTTGAGAGTACTCGCAAAGGCTAAAGACCAAGGAGTGAGGAAAATAGTGTGAAGAGTTACAGTAGGAGCTCTCTCTCTCCCTTTGCGTTTGTTTTTATTCCCTTAACCTTTTGACAAGAACACTTATTCCAACTTCCCTTTTTCCTTTCGGAGGCTCATGTATATTGATTCTAAACTCACAAAGTTTCGAACCCCAAAACCCCGAAGCTTCCACTTTTTGCATTTCGGATTTTCTTTTCCATTTGTGTTTATGCACCATGTGTTCATAAATCCCAAAATATCGAAGTAGCGGGTCCCACCTTTACCTTTTTAGAACTTCGGGAAATGTCTTGCACTGTTGTTGAGATTTGAAACCCCGAAACCCCGTGTTCTGAAATCCCTATGTGTGGGTCCCACCTTTCCTCTTTTTCGCTTTTTGCAATTTTGGAAGTTCTGGTTTGTAAAGGTTGGCGTTTGAAGTCACGGGATTCCGAACCCTGAAATCCTGAAGGGGGTCCCACTTGTCCCTTTTCACATTTCGCAAGTTTCTATGAGTTGATGTTCGAGTTTGGAACTCACGAAGTCCGAAACCTCAAAATGCGGGTCCCACTCGTCCCTTTTTGCATTTCGCAAGTTGTTGTGAGTTGATGTTCGAGTTTGGAACTCGCAAAGTCTGAAACACCGAAACCCTCGAAATGTGAGTCCCACCTTTTCCTTTTCGCATTTCAGAGGTTTGTATATGTTGTGGTTTGGACACTTCGAAACACGATATCCCGAACCCCGAAACCCCGACTTACTATTTTTTTTTTCGCGATTCGAGAGTTCTCGGGTGTTGTTTTTTTTGGATTTTGAATAAAAACATCAGGTCCAGAATGGGATGGTCCTCTAGCGGGCCCCTCCTCCAACGTGGAAACTCCAAGTTGGTGGAAATCCGAAGAACGAGATCAACGGCTCCTGCTATTTCTCATCCAATGGTTGTTACCCTCCTAAGCTTGTGAATGATTAGCCTTAGCATCAACGTAGAACTTTATGATCCGATGGTTCATGAGATTTCGGTACTTTTCTGATGAATTTTCCATCGTCCGTTCCTCTAAATACATTTGATTGTTACCCTCCTAAGTTTTGATAAATCATCCTTAACTTCCGCACAGATTTATGGGATCTAACAATCCACTGGATTTTGGTCCTTTTCCCGACAATTTATCTCCGTTCGTTCTTCTAAAGATATCTGGCGAGGAGGATTTCGTGTTTTTTCACTAGATCTCAACCCCTGCGAGACAATTTTTCTCTTTGCCTCGTTCTGAACACTTCAGGGTGATATCCTATTCTCTCTCTGAACAACAGAGGCTCCTTTGAGCTAAGTTCATATCGCCCTCTTACTTTGAGTGTGCTGGAAGGGTGCAGGGAATAAGGGAAGGAACAAATTCTTGGGGGGATTTCCTTTATGGTCAAAATTGATTCATTCCTATTTTTTTATTCAATCTAAGCTTAAACGAAGTTGATTTATGCCATGGAAATAAAAAAAAATTATGGTGATTTTTTTGAGGTACATTACACATATAAGATAAGCATTCAAAAAGAATTCAAAAAGAATTAATTTTGGAGCAGAAATAACTCCAATTCTTTGGAAAAGATATTCAAAGGCTTCCCGTGGAAGTGGTTTTGTAAAGATGTCTTCCAATTGTTATTTTGTGCCCACGTACTCAAATTTGATGTTCTTTTCTGCAACCTATTCCTGTAGAAAGCGATACTTGATTGGAATGTGCTTCGTCTTGGAGTGCATCACCGGATTTTTTGAGATACTGATGGCACTTGTATTATCAAAATATATTGGAATGGGCTCATCATACTCAACCTGTATATCTATCAAAGTTTGTTTCATCCAAAGAACCTGTGTACAATAAGATGCTACTGCAATATACTTTGCCTCTGTTGTAGACATAGATACTGATGATTGTTTCTTGCTTAGCCATGATACCAAACACTCACCTAAGTAGAATGTTGCTCCATTGGTTCTTTGTCCGTCATCAATACAACCTGCCCAATCTTCATCTGTGTAGGCAATAAGTGATAGATCTTTTCCTTTTGGATACCATAATCCAAACTCTTATGTTCCTTTGAGATATCTGAAAATCCTCTTTACTGCTAATACATGTGATTCCTTTGGTGCTACTTGAAATTGAGCCACCTATCCAACTGCTTACATTACATCTGGTCTAGATGTTGTCACATATAGTAGGCTGCAAATAATTGACCTGTATTGCCTCTGATATGTAGACTTTGAATCATCATCTTTGCTCAACTTACAACTAGTTTGCATGGGAGTGATAACTGGGTTGCAATCTTCCATTTCAAACCTCTTTAGCATTTCTATGATATACTTGGTTTGAGAAATAAAATTTCCTTGGTTTCTTTGACGTATCCGAAGTCCCAGAAAAAAGGATAGTTCTCTGAGTAAAGAAATTTCAAATTCATTCTGCATGACTTTTGCAAATTTATGGCTTAACCTGTCGTCATCACTACCAAAAATAATATCATCAACATAAAATTCAATTAATAAAATATTACCTTGACTTATCTACACTTCCTTTTCTGAACCCTGCCTGCTACAGATACTTATCCGGTCTGGAGTACCATGCTCTAGGAGCCTGCTTTAGACCATACAAGAGCTTCTTTAATTTACATACATAGTCTATGTTCTTTGACAATTGGAATCCTTCTGGTTGTTCAATGTATACTTCTTCTTCAAGTTCCCCATTCAGAAAAGCTGATTTTATGTCCATATGATATACTTTAACATTTTTGGAGCATTCATAAGCTAAAAGTAAATAGATTGCTTCCATTCTGGAAACTGAGGAAAATGTCTCTTCAAATTTGATTCCTTGTAACGTGTCCATCTTCATTCAATTTATTCCTAAAAACCCATTTTGTGTCGATCATTGTTAAGAACCAAACATCAATATAGCATAGAAAAACCTCAGGAAAAGTACTCAATGCCTTGAAAAAGAGATAATTTCTGATAATAAGCCTCTTCGAGGGGGCAACCTCTATTTACCCCACTTAAATGTTCAAGTAGAAGATGATTCAAAATGAAAATGTCTCCTTGGTATATATAGGAGACTAGGAGGTATAATTACAACTAATGGCCCAAAGCTGACATAAATAAAATAACATTACTAATATAATATGCCCCAATTAAGGGGTAATGAGCCAATATTCGGGCTTAAATTGCCCCTCCCATTGAGACAAGTGTTGTTCGCAATGCTTAAGTAACTCTGGATTCTTCTGTATAAAAGACTAATCTTCCCAAGTGGAATCTTCAACCCGTAGTTTCCTCCATTTAATGAGATACTCTGAAATGGATCTATTCCTCAGTTAATGAGTTCTTATGTCAGTGATGGCTTCAGGCTCCAATATGATTTTTCCTTCCTCGTCAAGTTCTGGAAATATAGTTTGAACTGGGATATTTTCACCTATAACCTTCTTTAAGCATGAAACATGGAAAACTGGGTGTACTCGTGAAGATGCAGACAACTCCAATTTGTATGCCATAGTACCAATCTTTTGCAACACCTTATAAGGTCGATAGTACTTTGGTGATAATTTATTATCCTTTTTGGCTTGCTTGAGGGACATCTGTTTGTATGGTTATAGTCTTAAAAACACCCAATCCTCTACTTCAAAACTTCTTTCACTACAATGTTGATCTGCTTGTTGTTTCATGCGATTTTGTTCCATGGTCAGGTTGTCCTTTAAGATTTGGAGAATTTGTTGTTGATTCTCTATGTGATCTTCCACTGATTGTACCTTAGATTTTTCTTTTAGAGAATAAGTGATGGAAGGAGGGTGGTGTCCATAAAGTGCCATAAATGGTATCATTTTTGTTGCAGTATGAAAGGAAGTGTTATACCACCATTCTACCAAGGGTAACCATTGAACCATTGTGTTTGTTTATCAGAGACAAAGCAACGAAGGTAGCCTTCGAGACATTTGTTCACTATCTCAGTTTGTCCATCATATTGAGGATGATAGGATGAGCTATGAGCCAATTGAGTACCCAAACAAGAAAATAATTCTGTCCAAAAATGTCCAGTGAAGATGGGATCTCTGTCACTTACAATAATCTT
>ML781917.1:916638-952827 GCA_009831015.1 Picea engelmannii | reverse complement strand
ATATTCAATATTTGGAAGTCCTCAATGTGCTCGGTAACTGAACCCTTTTGCTTGAGATTTATCAATTGGCTAAAGAAGGTATTGCTCCTTGTATCCTCATAGTGTGCCATCATTTCTTCCGTGAAAATTGTCAAAGTGACGAGTGATTTGCGAGAACAAAGCCATTGATACCAAACAAAATGATTAGGTTCTAAATATAAAGAAGCAATTCGTACCTTTTGTGTATGTGGCACATTATGGAGACCAAAGAATTGCTCCATCTAAAGTATCGATGTGATTGGATCCTTTCCATCAAACTTCTTCATATCAATCTTAGGAACATGGTTGGTCTTCAAACCAAAGCTGGAGTTTCTCCATTCTTGATTCACCTTCCTTGTGTCCTCATCATGAATTTCATGGGATGCATTTTCACTTTTGGGTGTCTTCTCTGTTACGAATTTTTTCAACACTTCCATGATCTCCCCTTTTAAGCCATCCATCTTAGTATCCAACTTAGTTTCTATTGAATCCATCAACTTAGCCTCCATTGAATCCATCTTAGTATCCAACTTAGCTTCCATTGAATCCATCTTCTTTTGTAGTTCATTTATGTCCCTACGCATTTCTTCATCTTCATCAAGAGTCCAATTAGGATTTTCTGGAGGCTTATTTGGTGTAGAAGGTCCCTTTTTTGGTGGCATGTTGGCCAAGTATCACTTTTGAATCTTGATTTTGAGGCGGTTCTGCTAGACAATTTTTATTATATTCTATCTCCCAAGTTTTGGCCCTTCTGGGTATGAAACTTTCTTTTAGGTAGTTCTTTGATATTCCTTCTCTGCAATGCCATAGGTCTGATTAAAATTGGATGTGCCAACTGGAATTTACGGTAACTTACTCAACTTGTTGATTTTTGGCCTTTCCAGGAGATCTCACTTGTATAGCATGCTCGACACAAAATAATTGATATCAAATTATGAAACTTGCACCTGAAATACTACAGACTGTCCATGATCCAATGAAACTAGTCCCACTCAATTTGGATACTCTAGCAAGAAGTTATGACTATTTTACCTAGAACACATTCTTGAGACTAGTCAGATACCCTATATTACACAAGGTGCATCTACAAATTTAAGATGACACACAAGCTGAAAATTTTACCACAGATACCTTACTAATTTCTGTAAATGTCCTCTGGATTTCAGGGTTTGAAACTTTACATAAAAAAATTTATAGAGAAAATTCCGCAATGACTCATTTCAAGATGATTCCAGAACCCTATATTGTACAGGTTGTATCTTCGAAAGTATAAGGCCTCAGGAGCTGAATTTTGAACCCAACGTACCCTGCTCCATATAATAAATATCCTCCAAGCCGTCCCTTCTGAAGCATTCTAGAAAAAATGTTCTAGAAAAAATTCCACGATGTCTCAGATGTAGCAGCGAAACCCCAAGACCTTGAGCTCTGATACCATATGTTAAGAACCAAACATCAATATTGCATAGAAAAACCTTAGGAAAAGTACTCAATGCCTTGAAAAAGAGATAATTTCTGATAATAAGCCTCTTCAAGGGGGAAACCTCCTTTTACCCCACTTAAATGTTCAAGTACAAGATGATTCAAAATTAAAATGTCTCCTTGGTATATATAGGAGACTAGGAGGTATAATTACAACTAATGGTCTAAAGATGACATAAATAAAATAACATTACTAATATAATATGCCCCAATTAAGGGGCAATGAGCCAATATTAGGGTTTAACAATCACATTCTTATTCTTTGGTCTTGGAACCAATTCCCAAGTGTCATTTTTCTTTATTTGATCCAATTCTTCATCCATGGCCTTATTCCAAAATTCATCCTTACTGGCTTCTTCAAAATAGTTTGGTTCAATTGTAGATAAGAGTGCTAGGTGTGTTTGTTTTGGTAAAGGGATTTTTCTTCTAGTCTCAACTCCTGCATCTTCATTTCCAATAATCTTATCTGAAGGATGATTCTTCTGTACTGGTTTTCTAGGTGTATTTGGAGATAATTGTTGAAATTGCTCTTTTGCTTGTGTCGGATTATCTTCATCTTCATCTTCCTCTTCTACTTAATTTTCATCTTCTTCTTCGAAAAGTTGTTCCACTGATTTGTTTTCTTCTTTCTTTGATTCTGGTTTGCATGTTTCATCAATTGTTACATTGATGCTTTCCACAACTTTGTTCAATATTAGATTGTAACACTTGTATTATTTCCTTGTACTTCAGTAACCAACAAGTATTCCTTTGTCCACACGATATTCAAACATTCCCATTCTTACATCTTCTCTTTTGATGTATCATTTTCTTCCAAAAACTCTGAAGTTCTTCACATTTGTTGGTCTTCCTTTGCATAGCTCGTAGGGAGTTTTATCAGTGTTGTTTCTAAGCATTACTTTGTTTTGAATGTGAACTGATGTATGCACTGCCTGTGTCCAAAATATATCTATCAATTTGAAATCCATTAGCATTGTTTGAGCCATTTCTTGTACTGTCATGTTCTTTCTTTCAACAACTCCATTATGTTGAGGTGTCCTAGCAGCGAAGAATTTCCTTTTTATTCCATGATTGCCACAGTAGTCCATAAATTCCTTTGAAGTGAACTCTCCTCCATTATCAGATCTTAAGCATTTTATTCTTGAATCCATCTCATTTTCAACCATTTCCTTTTAGATCTTGAAGTTTTCAAAATCTTTTGACTTGTTCTTAAGAAAGAAAAATGCATTCATTCTTGTATAATCATCAACTAATAACATAAAGTGTTTTTCACCTTTTAATCCCTTTGTTGTAGTTGGTCCAACTAGATCAGTGTGCAAAATTTCTAGTGGTCTTGTTGTTGAATATTCCTTTGATTTGAACTTGGTCTTTGTTTGCTTTCCTTGTTGAAAATGCTTGCATAACGTGTTGGTTGGTTTCGTGATCTTGGGCATTTCTCTGACTACTTCTCTTTTCCTAACTTTTACAAGGTTATCAAAATGCATGTGACCCATTCTTCTGCGCCATAGCCAAATTTCATCTTCCTTTCCTAGACAACACTTTTCATTTCCAATTTCACTTAACACATATATGTTGTTTGAAGTTCTTGCAGTTGTACCGACCAATTTTCCTGAACCTTCTTTTCTTATCTCACACTTTTTTGAATTGAAAGTAAGTTTATGACGTTGGTCACACATTTGAATCACACTTAGAAGATTATGTTTCATATCTTCTACCGGTAGATCATTTTGTGCCTTTTCATTCTTGTTCCCAATTCAGACGGTGCCTTCTCCAATGATTTTGGATGAATTATCATTTCTGAAAGAGACTGATCCATTCTTTTCTTTTAGTAATGTAATAAATTTTTCTTTATCACATGTCATGTGTTTTGAACATCCACTGTCAACATACTAACTGTGTTTCTTCTTCTTATCTTGTAGAACGACTGCGCATTCTTCATTGTTATACTGATTTTGATTTCTTATCCATGTTGTTTTTTGAGGTTCTTGTCTGTGGCTGTTGTTATTCTGTTGAGGTTCTTTAGGAGGGACTGTCATTCTGCAATCCTTGTCCATGTGTCGAAAATTGTTACATTTGTAACATTCCACCTCAGTGCTCAAAAGTTCAAATCTGTTGTAACTTCTTCTTTGTGTTTCACTAGGTCTTCTTGAATAATCCCTTTGTGTATAACTCTCGAAGTTGTTATTGTTCTTGTTGTTAGGTCTGCAATTCATAGATTTATGTCCAAAAGTATCACATGCATAACATAAACCAAAAAATATAGTTTGATACCTGGGAGTTGAAGATCTTCTGAAAGGAGGTGCTCTTATGAATCCTTCTTCTTATTGAGGTCTATTTGTCTGCTGTTGATTCTAAAATCTGAATCTTCTTGGTGGAGGAGTGTCCTTGTAATCTTCCTTGTATATCTTCCTATCCTCTTTGATTGTTTCTGCATAGCTCTTTGGATTTGTTTCTTAATCTGTTGTTTTGGAGATTGATCCCTTTTATGTATGATTGTATCCAAGTTCGGACTTGTCAAGATGCGATTTTTGACTACTGATAATGTCATCCAGAACTTTTGAGCTATTCTGCATATTTTTCTTTTGAATATCCTTTCTTAGTGTGACAACCTCTTCTTCCAAGTTTCCAATGATAATGTATGTTTCTTCTAGTTGTTCTTTGAGTGCTTCTTCAACTCTTTTATCTTCTTCTATTTGAACCTTCAATTTTGTGATCATTTGTTCTAGTTCTCAAGTGCCCTTTTTCTTGTCTAGTTCTTCTAGTAGTTTCTTATTTTTCTTCTTTTCTCTTCTGATAACTTCTATGAAACACATTAATTCTTCTCGATAGTCAACTTCTACCTCTTCAATTTCTTCTTCGAGTTCTTCACATTCTTCTTCATCTTATTCATATTCTTCTTCGAAGTCTTCTTTGTCAGAGTCTTTTACTGCCATGAATATAACTCTTCCTATCTCATTGTCACTGACTTCATCTTCATCTGATGATGAGAGGTCTTCTTTTGTGCATAAGATTTTCTTGAAAACTTTCTTTGTAGTTCTTTTTCCTTTATATGTGTGTTTTCCTTTTGAGTAACCTTCATCATTTCTCTTTTTCTTATGAGGACATTTGTTATCAAAATGACCAATACCATCACAATTAAAACAAATTGTAGGGAGCTTACCTCGATACCTACCGTTGGTTCCCTTATTCAGTCATTTGATGAAGTTGGCCACTTCTTCATCATATTCTGAGGCATCACTGCTGCTGCTATATTCTTCTTGTTCCTTTTTATTTTGCTTTGATCTTTTGGATGCCTTGAAGGTTGCTTCTTTTACATCTCAATTTTCTTTCTCAATTCTCATTTCATATTATGTGAAGATTCCATGCAGTTCATCCATGATTATTAAGTCCAGATCTGATCTTTCTTCTAGTGTTGATATCTTAGGGTTGAATCTCATAGGAAGAGATCTTAGTATCTTTTGAACAATTAAAGATTGTTCAATTTCTTCTCTCAATCCTATGATTGCATTCACTGTTTCATCGACTCATAAGAATTAGGTTGTGATATCTTCATCTTCCTTCATTTTTAGTTGTTCGAACTAACCTCTGTAAGTTTCAAGCTTTGTTGCTTTGACTTTTGTATCTCCTTCATAAATATTTTGAAGCTTGTCCCAAATCTCTTTAGCGGATTTACAGTGTGCAACTTTGGTGAATACTGTATCGCTGAGACCATTCAAAAGTGCATTTGTGGCATTGGAATTATTCTCACCAAGTTTTGTTGCTTTGTCATTTGTTGGTGGAACTGTTGGTGATGTGTATCCATCTACAATTGATTTACAAACTTGAAATCCCTGTGCCTGTATATATGTCCTCGTCCTTATGCTCCATAAAGCATACTTCTATCCATTAATCTATGGTATTCCATTTTTATATGAGTTTGTACTCTCCATGATCTGCCTTTCAGTGGTTAAACTGATTTCTGAAGGAACTTGCTCTGATACAAATTGTTGGATTACTGAGAGGGAGGGTGAATCAGTAATAGTGCAATTATAATCCTTTTTATCCAAATTGATCTAAGTGTTATATCAAAGTATTATTATTATCCAATAATGAGCAATAAGAAAAGAACAATCACACACATACAAAGTACCCCAATGTTTTATGTGGAAACCCAAATTGGGAGAAAACCATGGAATGATTTTTCTTATATGTCTTGAAGAATTACATTCATTGGAAGCACCAACTTCCTTTGTTTTCCAGCTGCAACTGGAAGGAGGCTCCAACCCCCTAGATTCTTAGGCTACAACCTGAGGGAAGCTCCAACTCCCCAATTCTCTGGCCATAACTAGAAGGAGGCTACAACCCCCTATGTTCTATAGCTACAACTGAAATATGGCTACAACCACCTGTCCTTGCCTCGTCCTGCCACCCTAAAGTAGAAGTAGAATGATGGAACCACTGTCAACCTGTCACTGTGAGATATACCATTGTAAACCTGTACCAATAAACCTGAACCATGCATCAACAATGCATCAAGCTATACCTCAACTTGTAATCAACATGT
The DNA here is from genome assembly GCA_009831015.1 of Picea engelmannii. NCBI lineage: Eukaryota > Viridiplantae > Streptophyta > Pinopsida > Pinales > Pinaceae > Picea > Picea engelmannii. The sequence goes on along the minus strand of ML781917.1, from coordinate 946,787 downwards.
ACCATAAACAAGTGCATCAACCATGCACTGGCCTGTACCAAATAACCTATAATCAACCTGTACCATAAAAAAGTGCATCAACCATGCACCAACCTGTACCAAATAACATGTAATCAACCTGTACCATAAACAAGTGCATACAAATATGATTTGTATCTTTTTAATAGACTTGATGTATATGATCACATTCCTGCAAACCTTCCTTAACTTTAACAACAAGAAACTAGCATTTTCATCAAACTTTTCTTTATTCTCACATGCCTAGTTTTGGTTTAGTCAACAACCATAACTTGAAGTAATCATAACTTTGTACCTGTAATGTATAAATGTCTGAAACTGATACGAAATTTTAGTCAGTGTGTTTAATTCAATTCCTCCAAGTTTCACTACTTGGAACCTCTTAGAAAAGGCGTTATAGCAAAAATGGCATACCTTGTTGAATTTTGGCTTATTCTAGAGAGAGAGATTGTAGAGTGTTCCTCGCACAGAATATTTGTTTAAATGATCTAAAAATATTACAAAACATACTATAGACTGTACCCTAACTAAAACAATTGGTTTCACTAAATTTGGATCTGTTATACATAAGTTATGACATTTTTTAACTGAAACACTTGTTTTTGACTAGTTTCAAGACTGGCCACAAACCCTATTTTCCACGGAGTGTAACTCCAAAAATACAACGACCCACAAGATAATTTTTTTACCATAGATAATTGGATATGTTTTCTCAGTGGCATAGAAATTTCACGGTCTGAATCATTATATCAAAAACATTATAATGAAACTGGTGAGAGGACATATAAATAACATACCTTAGAAAGCACCATCAAAGGAATTTATCCTTCCTTGCATTTCGGCCTTCTTTTCTGCACCTTTCCTCAAAATTTCAGCTTAGATATCCTTGGTTACCTCAGACACATATATATATTCAATATTCTCAAGTTTGATTAAAATGAGAGAGCCTTGCCTCTTATTTAAACTGTCCAAGTAGCTTCCTTAAAAACATCTTCTAGGTCACTTGGCCCCACTTTCCTTATTTTAGGGTTAACCCACTGCTAATTTCTCCATTAAATTTATTATTTAAATAATTTATTTTGTATTCACTTTGAATTATAGTACAGTCATCACTTCACTTTATTATTTACCTTTTAAAATCCCTTAAACCACATTGACTGCTTTGACCTTTTGGGGCTTCTAGATGACATGTGAGGGTCCTCCAACTTCGTAAGGCCATAACTCTCAAATCGTGAGGAGTTATGTGACATTCCACATACCACCATAAATGGCATGACATGTAATATCCATATATAATAGTATTATCTACAAATATATCATAACTCATACCGTTACCCATCAAAAAAACTTGGGTCCATTACCCAAACCTCGGGTCTCCAACTTCTCATGGCCATAACTCTCTAACAGTGAGGAGTTATCTGTCGTTCTACATACCATCGGAAATCGTATGACAAACACTATACATCTAGGATAGTTTCCCTGACAAATTCAATGTATTGCATCTCATTATTCCACAATTAAGCATGGGTTCTCTTACTCCGCAAAGTGTCTTCTCGTGAGGGATTTCACCATAAGGGGACCACTTTGGAGTTCATCCATATTTACTTCTTATCAACCATGACAAGACAATAATGAGTCATATTTAAATGAAAAAATATTGGGTCCATTACCCAAACCTTTGTGTTGCGGGGCTTTCTTCAAGGGTTGACATCAATGACAACCAACCTTAATAAACAATTGAGTATAGATATGATTTCTCATTTGATAGAAATACTACCTTAGATTGCAGAAGTAAGACATTGCATCTTCAAAGAATAGCTTTTTGCATATGATTACTTTTATAAAAAATTTAACCCAGCCATAAATAACAGATTTCATAAACTTTTAAACCCAGATCTATCTAGTTACTTAAGACATGGACCAATCAACACCTTAGTGACAGGAAATCTTGTAGTTTCAAACATTCCATATGTGCAGAAGTAAGATAAAGAAAGAGAAAAACTTGAATTCATCTTGGATTGAAATAAGCAGTCTGTGTAATTAATTATGAGTTCAGTCTGAAATATTACAACTGTAAGATAAAAAGGATATACACCCAACATACCCTATCCTTAGGGTACCTGTGATTCTCATGTTTTCAATTTCCTTTTCCTAAAAATTATAGAATCATAGTCTAGTGTATACTCTTCAAACATTCTTACAGTTTAGAACTTAATGCCCCTTAGAAGATTTTTTTTTTTTTTTTACAATTTTGAGGTTTATTACATATGGTATCAAAGAAAATGGTTACAACACTGGACTTGAATAGGGCCAAATTAGTTGCTTAGCATATATTTTGATTTATTAAAAACTAATAAACTTTTTTGTTACAAACAGAAATCCCTTTCTGTTTTGTGTGAATTATGGAAGCTCAGGATCATGAAGAAATTAGAATGGAAGGAAATCAAGAGCAAGGACACCCTAGAGATCCAAGACAGAATAGTGACGAAAGCTCACCTACAGAAGTACTAGAAACAATGAGGAATCTTATTGTTGAACTGCAAGTTTTCAAAGCAGACAATGAGAAACTGAAGAAAGAACAACAGGAACAACAAGAGATAAATGAAGTCTTGTTGTGCAGTATAGTGAAAAAGAAAATCCCAAAGGACGGTAATCATGAAGAAGGGGTCAGTAAAAGGGCCTCCAACAACTCTGGTCCTGAAGCATAAAAAGAGGACATCTCATCTGAGGGTACCCCTTCAGCTAAAGATAAAGAAAAACTGGACATAAAAAGGAAACAAGTAGATCATCTTGAATGGGAATTCAAGAATATTAGACCTGCTACATTTGATGGGGAATTTAGAACAGGTGAGGAAGATGAAGCATGGTTATTTGATATCAAAAAATATTTCCAAATATACAACTATTATAGCAACATGAAAGTCAGAATGGACATTTACAACTTCAAAGGAAAAGCTAGCATCTAGTGGCAAGATCTGAAATTAGCGAAGGGATTAAAAGAGAAACAAATGGAATGGTCTGACTTCAAGAAATATTTCAAGAAATAGTACGTATTTGAAAGCTACTACGAAAGGAAAACAAAATAAATTTATGAGTTACGACTTGGTCAGATGACAATGGAGGATCTTATAAACAAATTCCTAGAATTACTAAGGTTTGTACCTTACGTCTGGGAGGAAAAGGTAAAAATCCATCCGTTCCTAATCTATTTACCATAGTCTTACAGGGACAAAATTGAGTTTGAAAATCCCAAGTCCTTGAGTGAAGTATTCAGGAAAGCACGAATGTGCTACGACCAGTACAAACAACGAACAAAATTTCCCAAAGCTTGGAAGGATAAGAAACAAGACCAATTGAACCAACGAAAGAAGGGATACCAGGCAACTCCTTATCAGAATGCAACAAAAAGTTTTCCCAGAAAATATTTTCATTCAAACCATGCGAGCACATAAGGAGATGGTAAACTGGTAAACCTTGGAACAAATAAGTTTGGGGACAACCCTCAGGAACCGTTAAAGTGCTAGGAATGTGGAGATACTCATCTAAGGAGGAACTGGCCACGTTTAAATACAACAAACAAAAATGATGTGCATAAATTGTAGGAAGCCTTGATGGTGGGTGATGTGGGAAGGAGATTGCATTGAATAAATGCAATCGTAGATGGTCGGTAGGCAAACCACCAGTCCTCTATGGTGGAAATTGAGGGTAAAATCAATAACATTATAATTTATGTTTTAATTGATCCTAGATCTACGTTAAGTTATATCACTCCTAGTGTGGTAAAGTCAAATAAACATAGGAAAATGAAACACGCAAAATCATGGTTGGTACAATTAGCAACAAGAACAAAAAGGAAAGTGGTTGAATTTATTTTTGAATTAGAATTTAGTTTAGATGGTGAAGACATAAAAACAAATCTGAATACTCTGCCACTAGGATCTTATGATGTGATTATCAGAATGGATTGGTTGGAAAAGAACAAAGAAGTTATAGATTGTTATACAAAGAAAATTAATTATAAAGATGATTATGACACTACTAGAACAACCCAAGGTATACCAAAACTAGTATCAGTTAGGCAAGTCTTAGCAATGCAATTCAATAAATGCATAAGAAAGGTTTGCCAACTTTACACCATCCAAGTAACGAATCTGTTAGAAAAAGAAGATAAGACAAAGTTAGAATACTTTGTTGTCCTACGTTAATTCAGAGACATGTTTGTTGATGAGATACCGAAATTACCTCTTGGAAGAGAAATAGACTTCTCCATAGACCTATTACCTGGTTCATCCCCTATCTCTAAAGAACATTATCGAATGAGTTTACCAGAATTGACAGAATTAAAAATACAACTACAGGAATTGTTGGACAAAGAGTATATTAGACTGAGTGTTTCACCATGGGGGGCACTAGTCCTCTTTGTGAAAAAGAAATACGGTACTCTAAGAATATGTATCGATTATAGATAATTGAATAAAATGACTATTAAGAACAAATACCCCTTACCTAGGATAAATGACCTGTTAGAACAAGTAGGTGGGGCCAAGATATTTTCGAAATTGGATTTACGATCTGGTTATCATCAAGTTAGGATAAAGGATGAGGATATAAGAAAAACAACTTTTTGAACAAGATATGGACAGTATGAACTCGTAGTCATACCTTTCATACTTACTAACGCACTAGCCACGTTTATGTGCCTAATGAACAGTATTTTCAGTCAATACTTGGAAAATTTCATATTGGTATTTATCGATGACATTCTTGATCCAAGTGGATATTGGTGGCCACCCACCTTCTCCAATTGGCCCAAAACATGTTTCTGGCAATTTTGGTAATTTACTATTTTTAGCATTTTTTAACTTCCGGGGCCATTTTCAGGCCCTCAACGATGTTTTTTGAGAAAATGGGGAGCAACATGGATCATAGATCATGTTGCTCACCCAAAATTTGTAGTTCTTAGATAGATATTTCCAACGATCTATTGAGCGCCCCAAACGGAGATCGTATGCAAAAGTTACGCCCCTGGGAAGTTGACATATCATCTACCCCCATCGGGGCCCACGAACCTTTTGGCTTTTCATCTTTCGGGGTTAGGGTTTTGGATTTTACTTATGTTAAAAAGGACCTTAGAGCCTCATTGTAATAATCATATTCTCATGGATGCGAGTAGCCATCACATCTCTTCTCAGAGATAAGCTACCACCATTCTAGCGAGTCTTTCACTCTGTATTTTACAATCTCTATACATTTATTTCATTAATAGAAATCGTGTATTACTGTGTATCTGTGACTCTTGTTATTTCCGCTATATATCTGTTATATTGTTGTCTCTCTTGCAATATCTCTAAATATTCATGTGTTATATCTCCGCTCTCATTTCATGCCGAAAATAATCCGGATCAGATCCTCCCTCCTTAGGAAGCAACGGTCTCCATTGCGTTGAGTTCCCGGGGGAGGGGGGAAAGCGATTGCAGAATTTGAATCTTGGTGAGATGCTTGCCATGTTGGAACTGTCACGCTGCTTGGATTGTTGAAGGTCGTCACATACCTATGGCTGGGAGGGTTGGACCTTTTTAACCAGTCTGGATACATGAGATGACTGTGAGCAGGAGGAATCTTTGTGCTTTGTTGTAACCTTATCGACCTGCTTCTGTTAGATAGAAGGTGCTTGGGCCGAAGTTGTGGTGGTTGTAGTATCATTGTGTTCACCCTTTGAAAAGATTGTGGAGAATATCAATTTTGTAGTGTGAGATACTACCTTGCGGCAATGTTTAGGTGGGGCAGTAGTTGGAACTACCTCTGGTATCCTGTAGAGATGACCCCCAAGAGTAGTAATGACACTACGGGCTCGAGACTCATAGATAGCATGGCGTTTCCACATATATGGTTGGCCCAAGAGAACATCATAGACATATAGTGGGGCAACATCACATAATACCTCATCCTTGAAGGGTTGGATGATGTATGACAATTGACACTGCTGGCTGACACAAAGATCTCGTCCTTGGCGAAGCCACCTGATGTTGTATGGTTGTGGGTGTGGTGTTGTCGACAATCCCAGCTGTTTGATGACCTCTGCTGAGATGAGATTCTTCTGGTTTCCGCTATCAACAATAAAATGTAGTGGGGTCCCCTTCACCCACATCTGTGAATGAAAAAGGCGCTCCCCCTCTTCTGGATCTGTTGGTTCTTCTGGTTGAATTGTTGCGGTCGTGAAAATAGCAGTGGGGTCTGCATCGATGATCTATATTTTACTAGTATTTTCAGAATCAGATTCTAAATCAGGGTTTGGCTCCTTGTCTTTGATCTCAGCCACCAATGACTATTTTGAGTGACATTTATCAGTGTTGTGCCAGGGGATTTTGTGGAAATCACACCATTTTCTGGTGTCCTTCTTTGTCTTCCCGTGACCCTTATTTTCCTATGGCTTGGACTAGTTTTCGGGAGACTGTTTGTTAGAGATGTATTTTTCATACTTTGGTTGTTGTGGATTTGCAAACCTGAACTCTCGTTTGTTCTGGTGCTTAAATTTCTGCTCAATTTTAACAACATATCGATAGGCAGCACCGAGTGATGAGATGTCCAAAAAATCCATTTCAATTTGGATGTATCTGTGTAGAGCCCCACAGTATTTTAGAACCAAATGTCATTCAGAGTCTTTGATACCTAGCTTAGTGCGCAAGGTATGGAAGCTATTGGTGAACTCCAGAACTGATTGGCTCCTCTCTTGCCACATTGTGGTCCATCTCATGTACTGGTCCTCATAGTTGCCAATAGGGTAGTACTATTCCTTTACCGCATCCACAAAAAAATCCCAAGTATGCTCGGCCCCATATATTCCAGAATCCTCTGTGGAAATTTGCTCCCAGTAAGTTTCCCACCAATGTTTGACATGGGGGAGAGCCTTAAGGAGTGTGAAGGTGATATTTTCCTTGTCTGAAAAATTATGAACAGAGAAATAACCTTCTAGCAGATTTAACCATTTATCTAGAGCATCTGCATCTATTTGACCTTCAAATACAGGAATATCAAAATTAACTTGTACCTTGAAAGGTGAGGTGCCTCCAAAGTGGTTTCTTGATGAAGATACGCTTGATGCTATCGGTAGGCATTGAAGGATGTGGGAAAAATTCTCCATCATTTCGTCCCTCTGTCGCGTGAGAGCTTGCTCAAGCAACAGACTAATAGGATCGTCTGCTCCATCATTTTTCTTTTCTTCCACCATTGAGGGTTTCTTGGGTGTGAGAGAGAGATTGTCCTCAAGAGAGATAAGCTCGAGACCCAACTTGCTATACTCAGACCTCGTCAGGGACATGCACTAAAAAACGATCAAGAGCAGCCTGCTCTGATACCACTGATCTGGATTATTTTCGACACGAAATGAGAGAGGAGATATAACACATGAATATTTAGAGATATTGCAAGAGAGACAACAATATAACATAGATATAGCAGAAATAACAAGAGTCACATATATAGAGTAATACACAATTTCTATTAATGAAATAAATGTACAGATATTGTAAAATACAGAGTGAAAGACTCGCTAGAATGGTGGTATCTTATCTCTGAGAAGAGATGTGACAACTAATCGCATCCATGAAAAGATGATTATTACAATGAGGCTCTAAGGGAATTTTTAACATAAGTAAAATCCAAAACCCTAACCCCGGAAGATGAAAAGCCAAAAGGTTTGTGGGCCCCGATGGGGGTAGTTGATACGTCAACTTCCCGGGGGCGTAACTTTTGCATACGATCTTCGTTTGGGGCGCTTAATAGCTCGTTGGAAAGATATATCTGAGAAATACAATTTTTGGGTGAGAAAAATGATCTATGATCCATTTTTCTCCCTTTTTTCTCAAAATAACATCGTTTAGGGCCTCAAAATGGCCCCGGAAGTTAAAAACTGCTAAAAATAGTAAATTACCAAAACTGCCAGAAACTTGTTTTGGGCCAATTGGAGAAGGTGGGTGGCCACCGATATCCACTTTGATCAATTATGGTTTACTCTAAAACAAAAGAAGAACACAAATAACACTTAAGAATAGTTCTACAAACTTTGAGGAAGCAGAAATTGTACACTAAATTCGATAAGTGTGATTTTTATCAAAAGAAGATACAATACCTAGGGCATGTAATTTCTGCAAAAGGCATTGCAGTTGACCCAGAGAAAATAAGGGCCATCATGGAATGGTCGGTACCTAAAGACATAGTGGATATCAAGTCATTCATGGGAATCACCAGATATTATCGTAGATTTATAGAGGGGTTTCCCAAAATAGCACACCCCATCACATCGTTACAAAAGAAAGTGACCAAGTTTAACTGGTCACAAAAGTGTCAAGATAGTTTTAACAAGTTGAAGGAATTATTGACAACCACACCCATTTTAAAGGTAGCAGACCTGGATAAATACTTTACCGGCTTTGTTGATCCAAGTAAAGAAGGACTAGGTGGTGTCCTAACTCAGGGAGGACATGTGATTTGTTATGAGTCTCGAAAATTAAAAGAGCATGAGCGAAATTATGTCACTCATGACTTAGAATTGGTAGTAGTAATACACACCTTAAAAATGTGGTGACAATACATAATGGGCATAAAATTTATATTATTAATGGATAATAGCGGTGTGAAATATTTGTTTAGCCAACCAGATCTTAATGCAAGGAAAGCAAGGTGGCTAGCCTTTTTGAGAAAATTCAACTTCGAGGTCAAACATATAAAGGGTAAGGAAAATAAAGTAGCAGATGCTTTGAGCAGAAGAGTCCATGGGTTATTTGAGATAAATATGAGCAGGGCAGAAAGTGATCCGGAACAAAGAATAAGGACGACAAGTGTTAACGACGAAAATTACACTAAGATAATGGAAGAATTAAAAAACAGTACTGCAAACTCATATAAAATAGGTCTGAGTATCGACAAAAATGGACAATTATGATTTAAAAACATACTTTACATACCCAATTCAGCAGAGTTAAAGATAATAGTCTTCGATGAAGTGCATAAGAAACCATATTCTGGCCATCCAAGATACCAGAAAATGATAACAACACTTAGAAAACTATTTTACTGGCCTAATATGAAGGGAGAAACAACAAAATACTTGGCTAGGTGAAAATATTGTCAGTAGGTTAAGGCCAAAAACCAACATCCAACTGGCCTATTACAACCATTACCAATGCAAGAATGGAAATGGGAGACCATATCGCTGGGCTTCATAGTAGGTTTGCCTACAACTCAGAGACAAAATGATTCTATTATGGTTGTAATCGATAAACTTAGTAAGTCTGCACACTTTATTCCTATGAAATCTACTTTCAAAGCTATAAAAATTGCTGATATATTTATGAAATAAATTTTTAGACTGCATGGTATTCCTAAAATGGTGATCTCAAATAGAGACGTAAAATTTACATCCACTTTTTGGAAAGAATTGTTTGCAGGGCTAAATACTAATTTGAATTTCATCACAAGTTACCATCCATAAATGGATGGATAGATTGAATGAACAAATCAGATCGTCGAAGATATGCTCCGCATGTACATAAGAACAAAACCGAGTAAGTGGGAAGACTACTTGTACTTGGTAGAATTCACATATAACAATGGGTACCAAACTTCAGCTAAATTGAGCCCCTTCGAGGTACTATACAACATAAAGTGTACGACTCCAATTAGCTGGGACAACCCAGTTGACAGAGTTATGGTTGGGCCAGAGATGCTCCAAGAAATGGAGAATATGGTAAGAAAGGTAGAACGAAACTTAAAAGAGGCATAAGACAGGAAGAAAAGTTATGTGGACCAAAAAAGAAGGCACTTGGAGTTTCAAGTATGGGATCATGTTTACTTAAAAGTCAAAGCCCAAAAGAGTTCACTAAAAATCAGGAATTGTGCCAAGTTGGGACCCAGGTTTTGTGGGCCCTTTGAGATACTCGCTCGAATTAGACCCATAGCATACCAACTTGCACTTCCAGCTAATCTAATAATTCATAATGTATTTCATATTTCCTTGTTGAAAAATTATGTTCATGACCCTACTCATATGATTGATTGGAACTTGGTGCAGGAGGAACCAGAAGGTGAGCTCCAAGTAGAACCCCTGCACATTTTGGACCGGAGAGAAATAGCACTTCAGAATAGAGTCGTCACGCAGGTAAAAGTGAAATGGAAGCACTTTAGTCCAGAGGAGGCCACTTGGGAGTTGGAGGGATATTTATGGAAATATCATCCAAACATTTTCCAAGAAAGGAACGAACACTGAGGACAATTTTTTTTTTTAGGGGGAAAGGATGTGACATCCCCAAAAATAAAGTATTTTTGAAATTCAAATTTTGTTAGAAATTTTTATTTTTTTAGTAAATTCGAATTTGGGAAATTTTTTCCATTTATGGCAATTCCAAATTTCGAATTTGATAAATTGTAATTAATTATTATGACTTTTGGGCAGAGACCTGAGTTGACCCAACCAACTACTTGACTATGACACTTGTATGTAAATAGAATATTGTTTTAATTATTGTAGGAGGACAAATGGAATAACCATGTTAAATTTAGCTGATCATGACTCCATTAGTGGGGAGCATGTTGGAAATACCTTTGGGATGATTTTTATAAGTGGCAAATCAAGGAATTTTCCATGGGAAGCCCCTAAAAATCAGGGATCTAGAAAGCTGCGAAAATTCGCAAGGGAGGCAAAATACCTAGGTGAAAGGATGGGTTTTGATAAATACCATATGCGAGGAGGTAGGACGATGCCTAGTATGATGGGGAAGAAAGACTAGTTTTCTTGATGTTATGAACACTACTGATTGAGTGTGAGCTAGAAGGAGTTTGCTGAAACTGAAAGACATTTCGGAGGAGGAGATTCCAATTTCGTCCGCATAGATTCATGGTTAGGCTAGGGGAGTGAATCGGGCAAGTAGTTTGGTTGCCCTGTTCTATGGTTGGGAGGAACATGGTTGTTCCCTTTATCATCTCGTGAATTGTTCCAGATATGTAATTTTTCCCCTTCTCTTTTGGAATGACTATATCTAATTGCTGTAATCTATCTGTTGAATGATTATATCTAATTGTTGTAATTGCATCTATTTGAATGATTATGTCTAATTGTTGTAATGCATTTGTGTGAAGGGTTATATCTATTCCTATAATACATCTTCTTGAATGATTACATTTGACCACTGAAATGTATCAGTTACAGAAGGTAAAATATTTTTTGTGGATGTAATCTGTCTGTTGGTGCAAAGTTCGTAATAGATGACCAAATTTCAGAATTGTTCCTCCTATAATTAGAATGCTAGACAAGTTCATAATAGATGACCAAATTTTAGAAATGTTCCTCCTATAATTAGAATGCTAGACAAAAGCACCTATATATATATATATATATATATATATATATATATATAGAGAGAGAGAGAGAGAGAGAGAGAGAGAGAGAGAGAGAGATAACTAAATGTGAAAAGGAGTAGAGTAACTTCAATTTTGTGTTTCCTTTCTGTAATTAAATTTAAGAAAGAACTGTCTATGTATAACTAGATTTGAGCAAGTATTTATATATATATATATATATAAACAAGAACATATGCAATTTTGTAATTTAATTTTCCAGAAAGTCAAATATAGATCCTATGAAACATCGATATATATATATATGATAAAATGAAATTTATGTATATATACATAGATTTACAGATCTATTTATTATTGGCATTTTGTACAATCAACATTGATTAAAAGAAAATCTAGTGACTATAACAAAAAATCTTCTTACATAGAGAAATGTTGTCCTATTATACCAGTAGACATTGTCAACAGGAACTCAAATATTTTTGAGTAAGGGAAATACCCCAAATGGAGAGTCTGGAGACCCCTCCTAGATCTCATCGCAGTACCAAACCTTTTGATAGATTATATGCATACAAACTCATAGATTAAGAAGTTCGGAATCTTGTTAGGTGAAACTAAATTTTTAACTCTTTTACACATACTGTCTCACAGAACGAAAGTAAGAGAACAAATAAAAAATTAGGAAGTTATGAAAGATAATGTGAAATTCATAGAAGTAGTTGAGTATACATATGCTTTCTCATTTGACAAAAATACTACCTTAGATTACAGAAGTAAGATATTGCATCTTCAGAGAATGGCTATTTTCATATGATTACTTTTATAAAGAATTTAACCCAGGCATAAATAACAGTGTTTATAAACTTTTAAACCCATCTTTGTCTAGTTACCTAAGACATGAACTAGTCAACACCTTCGTGACAGGAAATCTTATAGTTTCAAACATTCCATATGCACATAAGTAAGATAGAGCAAGAGAAAAACTTGAATTCATCTCGGATGGAAATAAGCAGTACGTCTAATTAATTACGAGTTCAGTCTGAAATATTACAATTGTAAGATAAAAAGGATATACACCCAACATACCCTATCTTGTTAAGGATCTACGAAGTTAAATATTTAAAGTGAAGCTATAGGAGTGAAAGAACTAACATTATATTACTCAGATGGCAAGAGAATGTAAATTGTATTTGCTTCTTCAAGTGTCAAGATAGAACATAATAAAAAGTCCAATTGAGCCTTTCGGCCAAATCCTTTAGTTTTAAAATCGACCCTCATTTGGGTTGTAAAATTTAACAACAGAAATAACACAACTTGAATAACCTCTCGCATAGAGAGTTAACCCTTTATGGCTTGAGTTGCCTAAGTTTTTGGTGGAAGGCATAAAAGAACACGATTACCTTTCACACGGATGATAGTGGTAGTCCTCCATGTATCTGTGTAGCCAAAACCCTGTACACATTGGGACACACTCATTACAATCCATCTAATAGAAAGGAAAAGATTTAATAAAATGGGAAATCACAACCGATGTAAATACTTAACTCCAGATGGGAAAGTCTGACCTCTTCCCTGCTACGACCATCGTGTATTTGTCCAGACCAAAAGGGGAGGAGGAACGCAAACCTCTCTGATGGGTACCCTTGCAAAACAAAGGGCCCATCATTAATAACAAGAATCTGAGAATAATCAAAGTAATAGTATAGAAACAAATAACAACTATTGTCTATATATATAGAAGCCACATAATAAGTATACACCTAAGATTTAAGTCAAAGGGGCAAGTGTATAGAACCATTATTTTATCCAATACACTACGAATAAATTTAAGGAACATGTAAAAAACAACACAACAACAAAACTCTAGTATACATGCCTTCGCGCACATCCCGATTATGGATAAGTGACCACGAATAAATTACCCAAATTTGTTTAGCCTCAATTATGGTCTGAGTCTTACAAAATGGATAGCTTGACTTTTATCTATTCAGGGAGACTTGCAATCGAGGATATTTCAATCTTAAGAACTCATCGATAAGTTTGGGAGTAGGAAAGAGGGTGAAGAAAAATCCCTATCTTTGTATGTGACCAAGATAGAAAAACCAACTACTTATCAAAGGGGAAAACACAACAATGAGGGTAGGAGACGATAAGAGCCTATGGGTAGGTTACCACTCGCATGAAAATTGTTGTAAGAAAATCATGAGAATAGTAAACTGTAACAGAAGGGATGATCATGTTACACAACTGTTGAATGAATATGAAAAATAAGACTGTCACTTACCGATAGCATGACAGCCGGAAGGCGCTCCTTACCACAAAACCTTGCAAAGAAAAACCAAGAAAACATTGCGGAAATGCTAGGCCCTTTGAAAACTAGGCTACATAATGTGTAAATGATCAATGGCTACTACCCTAAAACCAAAAACCATGCATATTGAATGTAGTGGGTACGACAGGAAATTGTGCCATGTGCTTTGAGCGAGCTGGCGTGCTTGGATTGAACAAGGGTATAGAGTTGGCCCTCGCCCCTCACCCACCTCCTTTAATAGCCAGTCAGAGAATTTATTCCCAATTTTCAACGCCTCCAGTCACATTTACGATGACTGACACGAGTCTTTTCAAGAACCTATGTTTTCAGATTTATTAACCTATATTCGCTACTAGTCGAGCTAGCATCAGGGGCTTATACTAGTTATGTCTTGTAAGGTTCTTTTAACTGCCAGTTTGGGGCTCGTCTCCAAACGAGGAAGTTAGTGGACTACATGGCGAAGGAAAGACTCTCAACCAATCGAAAGATTACCAAGGAAGTTATCAAATCTTGTGTCATCTATTTAAGAAGCCCAAAACATTAAATCCAACAATAAAGAAATTAGTTCAATTCTTTTGCTATGGTTATAAAAGCTGATTCAGGGTATTGGAGTTAGGCTTGTGCATGTATGGAAATATGGATTAAGGAAAGGGATGGAACCCTAAGTCCCGAGCCTATGTCTATTCCCTTATCCTTACCCAATTTAAATACTTAACCACTTAAAAAGGCCTAGTATGACTTAAAGAAGGGTTCAAGAGTAAACACTGGACTATGATTCTGTAATTTCTAGGAAAAGGAAATTGAAAACATGAGAATCACAGGTACCCTAAGGATATTCCTCCTTTTATAGATCTATCTCTTACACGTTTAGAACTTATTTTCCTTAGAAGATTTTTTTTTTTTTATGATTTTGAGGTTTATTACAGTGCATAATTTCAGGCTAGAGTTTGGGGCTTCATCAAATGTGATGCCTGTGTCAGTTTGTCAAAAAATCAATTATGAAATTAAGCCATCTTATATGAAAATCATTTAGATAGATATAACTGAAGTCACTGTGGTGGGAGAGATTAAGGATGTTATGATCAGGTTATCATCCAATCCGAAAGTACATCAGATAATAGACATAATAGTAGCAGATATTCAAGAAGTGTATAGTATGTTCCTCAACAAGGATTGGTCTGAACAACTTCATGGTTATTTTTGTATAGATTGGTCTCACTTATGGTTTCCACTCAATGGTCATCCAAATAAACTTAGGTTCAATAGGGTGAAATATATAGTCACGGATCTGAATGATCCAAACGAATATTTTGTCCCAAGTGTAAATGCACTAGAAGATCAAGGAACAAATACCTTATTTGGGAACTTTGTCTCTGAAATATCTACTATTTCAGACCCCGATCAAAAGTATGAAATATCAATCTGCACTCAAGTAATGGCCCCGGATCATGTTTTGAATATTGTAAATAGTTGTGAGAATGATGGAATTTGGTCTTTGTACTTTGATGGGTCTAAATCGAGTGAAGGAGTTGATGTCAGTTTTTTATTGATAGATCCCAAAGGTAATAATACATTTACTGCTTATAGATTAGAATTTGATTGCACAAATAATACAACAAAATATGAAGCTCTCTTGCAGGGACTCAAGAAAGATATTGAGTTTGATGTCCAATACTTTGTTGTATTTGGGGATTTTGAAATTGTGGTCAAGAAGGTAAAAAATGTCGTTCATTGAGTATTTGTTCATCTCAAAAACTATGAGACTGAGGTATGGAACTTGATTAATAGATTTATCTCCATTAATATAAGTTCTATTCATAGATCTAGTAATTTTGAAGAAGATTTGTTGGAAAATGTAGCATCAAAATTATTTCCCGTTGAAGGTTTCTCACCTAATTCATTTTCTATTGAATTAATATTTAGGGTGTCAATTCCAAATAATATAACCAATTGAAGGGTGTTTAATGATGATCAATATATCATAATTGTTTTTCATATGGAAGACACTTTCCAAGGTGTTGTAATCGACGAAAACCCTCACGACGAAAATATATGAAATTTTACGGTAATATCTTATCCATGATCGACTGAAAGTTCATTTGACATGGTAAATTATTCCCTAGAAATATGTCATCAAATTAGAAAATTGGTATGATTTACATGACAAATTTAGGATATTAATTAATTTTAAAATGAATAGCTCCTCATTGCAATATGAAACTATAAACTTAGCGACACATGATCATCCTTAGAACATTAATTTGGGCAAAGGATGTACACAACAAGAAAAATCATCATTTATTAAAATTTTCAAAGAATTTAAAGATGTATTCTCTTAGACTTACGACGATCTAAAAACATTTGATCCAAACATAATACAAAATGTAATCCCCATGAAGCCTTAAGCCCAACCATTTCAAGAAAAGAAAAGAAAGATGAACCGAAATTTAGAGCCCACAATAAAAAGTGAATTGAATAAGATACTAGAAACTAAGATCATCTTTCCTATTCGACATACCGAATGGGTGTCCAACTTAGTCCCAGTAAGGAAGAAGAATGGGGAAATACAACTTTGTGTCAATTTCCGCAACTTAAACCCAACCTATGATATGGATACTTACCCCATTCCACCCATGGAACATATCTTACAATACGTATCTGGTTCTGAAAGACTATCCTTAAAACTACATTCTAAACCCCTTGGGTCACTTATGCTTATCGTAAAATGCCTTTCGGACTAATTGATGTTGGGGCCACTTTCCAAAGGGCCATGGATATTTCTTTTCATGGGCTTATAAATCAGTCATTGGTTTCTTATCTAGATGATGTCACCGTCTTATAAAAAGATAAAAAATATCATTTATCTCACCTAAGGAGTGTATTAGAATGTTTTCGTAAATTTGGAATTTCGTTAAACCCCAAGAAATCACTCTTTGTTTTTTATCAGGGAAGGTTACCTAGTTTTATAGTATAAAAAATTGAATGATGATAGATCCTGAAAGAACACAAGCCATAGCCAATCTTTCTCCTCCATCGTCCAAAAAATATATGCAATCTTTTCTTGGTAAAATAATTTTTTTTAGATGTTTTGTGCCTAGTTTTTCTGAGATGGTTAGACCCCTACAATATATGATAAAAAAGGATGTTGTTTTTAAATGGGGATTGTTTGCACAGGGGTAGACCCAGGGTTCAACACTTCAACAATGAAGCAAAAAATACCTAACTATCGGCCCTTTCGACAACACCTTTGAAGTAGATGAAGTCTCACTTGAGGTAGAGGCAGGGGGGTTGTAGGACTCAGGTGTCTACAACCAAGATGGGACACAGATCTTTGATTACAACACTTAACAAAGAAATTAGCCAACAATATGCATTATTTCATGAATCACATTCAGTTCGCAGATAAAACACTTATTATAGATCAATGCAGTAACAATCAATATCAAGCCCTTAAAACCTCTTAACACATAGAATTAGTTCATATATCACATTCAATTACACCTTTAATAACTAATCTACAACATCAGATGCATTCATTATACATAACAACAACAACACTACAAAAATAACCACATAAACAACATCGCACAAAGCACCTCAAGACACAGGATAAATGTGGTTCACCCCAGTGTAGGGCTACCTCCACCAACTTCTTCTTCTTCTTTATTCATCTTTGATCTTCTTACATTCATCCACTCCTGTGCAAAAATCCACAGAGCCCAACTCCGCAGTGGACAGGTGTTCTACGTGCAATGCACTAGATCCACCTTCCTTGAAACCAGGTCAAGGCACTGAGCCAACTCCTCAATAGCAAAGATCACTTACATACAATGTCTATGCAAAAAACAGCTTACAAAACACTTGCACTTATCTCTCCAAGCCCTTAACACATTCTTTTACAAAGCGAACTAGATCTACTAGTTATGCACTAAGCCAATCACAAGTCCTAGTTCTTATATCAATTAGCTACTTATTTATATCATTACAAAAAATACTAATCATGGGTAAACCCATGGGCCTTAATCCCTTAACCCATTACATAAAACCTAAAACCCTTTTTCTGGGTCCACAAGCCCGCAAAATGAGTGAGATCCCATGAGCTCTACTCTGCCTAGGCACTCCATATTCTAAAAGGCTGTTAAAGTCCCAAAAATGGTCAAACATGACCAATGTTTCCTCAAAAATTAGTCAAGGGACAATAGGCCCCCAACACTAACTTGTGACTCGTGCTGAGTCACTCAGATTTGGGTAGTGCTGCCTCGAAGGCCTCGAGCTTAGCTCAAGTTTCCTCAACTTTCTTCTTCACCAAAGGTTCCTGCTTGATGAACTCCTAAATCACCTACTCTATAATAGGCCCTTCCAGGCATTGTTCTACTATCGCGACCATCTGGTCTAGCTATGAGCCTTTTCCTTCAATCTCTTCAGAAAGCATGCAGGATTCGTCCTGCACCGGCTGGAGTCTCTTTGTCACCTCCATGAATTTTATCTTGATAGAAGTAACCTATTGCTAGACTGTGCATTGATCCTGTGATTACATCATTTTCTCAACTATAGTAAGCACCTTCATCTTTGCTTTCATGGTAGATGCTTGCTACTTTTCCTTTTGTAGCTATGCTTCCAGTCTCTTCAACTCCCGATCTTCTATAATAGTTCTGCGTACTCTGATCACTCACTTGCTTACATTCTGAGGTGATTTCCTTGATTCATTCTATTGTGCTATTGGCGCTATCTTCCCTTTGATCGCGTACTTCTTATAGAGTTCTCAACAGTGCTTGGATCTCTAGCTCCATTACTCTCACTTGAAGCTATTGAATGTCCTTAGTGAGCTTCCCCACTTGTATCTCCACAAACTCTTCTTACTCTTGTGAAAAGACCTGCATAGAGTGAAGTGCTTTAGTCACCACCTCTTTGACTGCAGTCTGTTCTACAAGTAGCTGGTATTTTTATTTTTGCATCCTCTCTTTATCCTCCTCAAACACCGCCCGGATTTCATCTTTCTCCTTCTGCGCAACTCAAATTTTCTCTAGGACCTCATCCTTTTCTTTCTTCAAGGCCTCTATGGCCTGCTCCTTTTATTTTTGGAATCGATGAAGTTGAGCCTCTATTCCATCTACTAGACTTTGTAATTGGGTGGTCTCATCCCCCAATTCTGCAATTTTGGACAACGAAGGTGCAGTCAGTACTTTGCAGCTTAAATGAATAGCTTGTTGTATGTCTTTCAACTCCTTCTCGATTCTGTCATACAACGTCTCCTTCTTTCTTCATGTCTCTACAAGATATCCTCTGAAGCCTCCTCTACGGCTGTGATGGTAAGATCGACATCGTCCACTATGAGCACATTCTTTGACTGAGGCTTATTGGGTCGGGTCTTCTTTCTTGCTGAGGGTTTTTGTGGAGAAACCTTCCTTTTCTTTGATGGTTTGGCCTTTGTAAGGGGATCCTTCAGTGGTGTAACTTCGGCTTTGTCTTGCATTTCTTCTTCTTCCCCTCCTTATTCTTGGTTCACTTCATCTCCTCCTCCTCATGCAAGTGAGTCAGGCCTACTTTCCTATGATGTGTTGTACTTCTCATTAGTTTCTATGTTCAACACTTACTCCTTTTTCTTCCTTTTCTTCATGCTAGTCTATCTATCATGCTCAACCCGGGTGACCAATGGACTTCTGATGATGTCGGGGTTAGAGATATCTACATATTCCATTGGTACAAGGAATTTTTTTGTACATTCTTTGGTTATCTCCACTATATCTATGTTGGTCATCTTATAATAGGACTGCATCTCCTCCTTATTTTCATCCCTTCGCGTAGTGATGTACATAAAGAGTTGATCTACGTGGAACTTCACTAGTGGTTAGTAGTGGTGTAGTGTATTTGGGGTCATTCATGGAAATGCGTCAATGACGCACCTTAGTTGTAGGTAGTAAGCATGGAACACCACATTCGATTGCCACTGCTTCACCATATCATTCATGTACAACAAGGTGGAGAACCTCATGGCCAACGAATCTGATGGCTCAACTTCTAGGAAGGCTTCTCCTTTTGGCATCTTCCAGGAGAAAAATTTGATCAATACTAGTATACAACTAAAATGAAACTCATATCCCTGATCTTGCGCTTCACGACAGTCCTTCTCCAACTCGTTGACGAGGTAACTTGCCCAGTTCATTTTCATTCCTTCTACGCATTTCCCTACGAGGTCTACCCCAAATACAATGACCTTTTTCGTATGGTTCTTTTTGATGATCTTATCGGCTATGGGATGGCAATATAGGTACACTGCACCATCCTGGATGGAGGCTACCTTGTAGCGTCGCTTTCCCTTTTCTACATCGCCATAATATTCCTTTATGTGTTGTGCGAGGGAGCCATCAAAAATATTCCCTAGGTAAAACTGTTGAGGGTACGGTCCCTACATGCTCAGTCCTATAATGAGTTGGATCAACACTGGATCCACCGCCACGCCCTTTTCAAGCCACAAATATCCTCTATGGTAACACGATAGGAGGATTTTAACACAAGCGTTAACCTCCTTATGTCGGCCAAAGTGAGGAATCTTCACTACATTCAAGATCTTCGATTGTGTGAGCTCCTTTATCCATGGCTGGGAGACTATGCACGGCTTATTCCCAGTCGTCTTCATCAAATACCAATGTGGCACCAACATCGCGTAGTTCTTCTGGTCTCCAAGGATGAATTCAGTATTGTTTAGAGATGGGATACGTCCTAACAGGGGTCCAACTATGCGTATCCCCTTCAGTATGTACACAATGATTAGTGGGTACTCAAAGTCGTGCGACATACTATCGCGGTTAACCATGCCAGCCAACAACGGTATGTATTCAAGAAAGACCGTTGGGATCTTCTTCATGTTAGCTAGATCATAATAGTGTTTTCTTTGCTTCTCAATAGTGTAACCAGAACATCATTCATTCAAGGGGTATGCTTGCAATCTGACTGTTGACGACACTTGTATTCCTACATACATGACTCTCTCAGTGATGAGGTGTACAAGAATTTCCTACACAGACTTGTCTATTGTGCTACATTCTCTCGACATGCACACTCATAATCAAATAACTCGGGTAGGAAAATAGGCAAGCGAGGTAACCAGAAGGATGGAAAGGTATAGAAATCACAACACAATACAATGGATTCTTTGTTATCTTGAATAATCATGGTTTGCAAAAAGTGGTCCGGGTGCAGCATCAGACGGGTTAAACAAGAAAGTGTTGTAACAGATTCCTCTAATGGGTAGGAATACCTCAATCAATACAAATCCATCTGTTATGGTGCGGTCCCAACAATCCAACGATGGTCTTTCCATCAATAATTGTGTTTCTAGTTGTTCTGGATCGTTTTTCTAATGATGGGGGCACCTCCAAAGATCATATATCTTCACCATGGCGAAGTCCCATTCTTCATGGTTCTGCTATTCTGACGAGGTTCAACTTCTGTAGATCTGCCTCCTGCGAAGTCTTTTCTAGAACTTCCCGTAATTTTTCTAACTTGGCTTTCTTCTTACTAATATTCCTTTCCTTCTTTCCTATGATCTGAGTCTTTGGATTCCTCTTTCCAATATTATTCTTATCTTCTCCTACTAATGTGATTTCACACTGTTGATGTGCTCTTACAAATTCTGCGATTATACTTTTTTCTTGCATGGAAAGGTTCTTTAAGTCTTCTTGTGTTCTTTCAACTTCGACATCTAATTCTTTGGCCCTCTTTTGCTTCAACTAATCCTATTGTTATTCTATTAGTCGTGTTATTTTTATGGCTATGAAGTCCCTTAATTCTTGATTTTTTTGTTCTGTAGCCTCCTCCTCTACTTTCCTTCTGATCTGATATTTCCCAATCCAAGCCTTTCCTAATAAAAGTGGGAATGGGGCATTGTACTCAACAAATCTGATAACTTCGAAATCTTATTATGTCGATGTTTCATGAGAAATCATAGGTATGTTAGTAACTCTTCCACATGGGTTTATCATCTTTCCTTTAAACAAGCATATCCTTCCCAATGAAGGTATCATAGTAGGATTTCAAAAAAATTCTCAAGTGTTTTCTGGCATAATATTCATGTGTGTTTCTTCATCCAATACATAGTCTATGTCGAAGTCTTCTATCCTTGTAACTATGTGTTGTTTTTCTTTCAAGATATATGGTAAATTGATGTCTTTGTAATCATCCATTTCTTCTTTTAACTGTATTAACATAGTCTTTGATTCGTTTTATGTATGGTTATTTAACATATCCTTAGTCTCTTTCCCTGCTTTATAGTTTTCTTGTCTCACGTTTATCTTTTCAACTTTAGCAATCATTCTTGGACAATCCTCAACCTCATGACCAATAGCTTTACAACAAAGACAAATAGGACCTATACCAGGTCATTCTTTAGCAATATTTCCCATCCTTCTCCAATTATAGCACAATGTTACTCCTCTTTTTCTTTTAAAAGATCCCTAACCTCTTCTGTATTATGCACTAGGATCATAGTGTTGGACCTACAATCTGCAAAAAATCTTTCTAGGTTCCTGCATCCACTTATTACTCCAAAAATTATTTCTATGCATCGGAATAAAATATTTTTCTCTATTTCTATCATATTTATTCAGATCAAATCTTTCTTTTAATCGTGACCTATTTTTTAGACTAGGACAAAATCTATCAAGCATACCTAGATTTTTGAAAAACAAATTTCCACTTATATTACCTTTACCAGAGCACAAAGATTGAAGATTTTACCTCTTTTCTTTAGATCCAGTTTATTTATTAGTACACAGCTTCACAAGTCTAGTAGAATACTATGCACTACAACAGCAGATCTATGCACATAACTTTCTCTTTTCTTCAGTTTCCACCAATCACAGTTTCAGGTCCTGACAACAGAACCATTTGTTGGAACAGGGGTATACCTAGGGTTCAACACTTCAACAATGGACCAACAAAACCCTAACTACCGACCCTTTCGGAAACACCTATGAAGCAGATGAAGTCTCACCCGAGGTAGAGGGAGGGGGGGTTGCAGGACTTAGGTGTCTACAACCAATATGGAACATAGATCTGTGATTACAAAACATAATAGAGAACTTAGCCAACAATATACATTAGTTCTTGAATCTCATTCACATCATAGATAAAACCCTTATTACATATCAATGCAGTCAAAATGAAGATCAATCCCTTAAAGCCTCTTAGCACATAACATTAGTTCATATCTCACATTCAATTACACCTTTAAGCACTAATCTACAACACCATATGCATTCATTATACTTAACAACAACAACACTAAGAAAATAACCACATAAACAACATCACACAAAGCACATCAAGGCACATGATATACGTGGTTCACCCCAATGTGGGGCTACGTCCACCAAATTCTTATTCTTCTTTATTAGTCTTCAATCTTCTTACATTCATCTACTCCTGTGCACAAATCCACATAGCCCAACTCTGCAACGAACATGGGATCTGTGCGTAGCACACTAGATCCACCTTCCTCGAAATTAGTTCAAGGCATAGAGCCAACTCCTCGATAGAAAAAAGAAATTGCATACAATGTCTGTGCACAAAGAAACTTACAAAACACTTCCACTTAGCTCTGCAAGCCCTTAACATATTCTTGCACAAAGCCAACTAGATCTACTAGTTATGCACTAACCCAATTACAATTCATAGTTCTTACATCACTTAGATACTGATTTATATCATTACCAAAGGGCCTAATCATGGGTAAACCCATGGGCCGACATCCCTTAACCCATTACATAAACCGTAAAATGTTTTTTCTGGGTCCACAAGCCCACAAAATGAGTGATATCCCACGATCTTTTCTTTTCCTGGGTGCTCCATCTTCAACTAGCCTGTCGAAGTCCCAAAAATGGTCAAACATGACCAATGTTTCCTCAAAAATTGGTCAAGGGCCAATAGGGATCACTGGAAAAACATGCCTTTAATTCCATAATACAAGATATAATAGAAGTTCCATCCTTGATGAGTCCTAATTTTACCAAAGACTTTACCCTCTACACTTTTGCATCAAATAAATCATATGTTGTAATACTCACCCATAAAAATAATGATAATATTGAAATTTCCATCTCATTCATGAGTTATTCTTATAAAGGAGTAGAATTAAATTATCCTATAGTTGACCAACAAGATTTTTCTTTTTTTAAAGCAGTAAAACACTTTAGACCTTATCTTTTGAAATCTAGAACTAAAGTCATTGTCTCATACCCTACAATAAGAAATTTATTAGTTCAAAAAGAACTTGGGGAGAAGAGGGATCACTAGATGACCTCTCTTCAATAATATGATCTCGATATTAAATCAACCCAAATTGTTAGAGGTCAAGGTCTTTGTAAATTAGTGGTTGATTTAGTTAATCCACCTGATAATGAACCTATCTTACTAGATGAGACATTGTTTGATGAAATGAAACTATTTTGTACGCAAACCATGCTAAATCCCTGGTATAATGATATTAAGTTTTACTTTATACATGGAACTACTCCACAACGTCTTGACCCCAAAAGGAGAAGAGAACTAAGGCTCAAATATGCATGTTTTCAATTAATTAACAATTTTTTTTTCAGAAAAAAACTTTGATGGTGTATTGTTACGCTGCCTCGAACAGAAAGAATCTAAAAATGTATTAGTTGAATTTCATTCTAGTGATGCAGGATGATGTAGGAGAATCACTTCACGTCAGCATGCGCCAGCCAACCAACACATTTGAGCGTGTATTCAATGAAGGAGGGAGGCGCAACCCTCTCATTTTTCCAAAATTTGAATTTGGATTAAATGATTGTAAAGTTGGTAGTGCCAAAGCCATGCCTTTGAGCATGTAGTAGTTAGAGTCGCCTTTAATGGATGACAACAGGATGAAGGTCTAGATCCGATTCTTACTAGACAACCATTGAATATCCATTCAATGTAATAAATGAGAGTAGGTGAGATGGAGGGAAGATATCGAGGAGCCCCCTTTTGTAAAAAGATCTTTTGTATATGTATTCATTAGAACTAGTAGGGACTAAGAGAAGAGAAGAGAAGAGAGGAGAGCCGAGACTCTATTGCAGTCTGAGATTTTGTAACCTCTGTACAAGCATTCTTATTAATACAAAGAGCAGTTTTTCCTACACTTGAGTATTTGTTTGGTTTCTGAAATTGAATGTCATCTGTGTGTGCTCATATATGCTATAGATGTATATTAGATTTACATTTGCAGTGATATACATAAATTGTTTTCTGTGAGTTCTTTGATTTTCAGTCTGGATTCTTTGTGGCTTCATGCAAGAGGTTGCATGACAAAGTACTGAGGGATTTGTAAGCCAGTGCAAGAGTGCACTTCTAAGTTATGCAGAATTCATATAGACACGTGCCAGGAGGGCACACCAAAAGAATCATAGGCTCAAGGGAGAAGCCTCAAGGTTTGAACACCATCGAGGTGAGACTGTGTAGAGGAAGGCATAGAAAGAGAGAAGACAAAATCAATGAAGATTTTGCAGAAGCTCTTCCAGGTGGGCATCGATCACATGCAACAAGTGCATGGGAAGAGCTCTTTGTCGAGTTTAGGGAGAAGAAAAAATTTCTGAGGATTCTGTGAAGTTTTTCCAGGAAGGAATTGAGCAGAAGAATTTCAGGAGGGCGTGAAGCATTTATTTTCAAATAAATACTTTGGATCTGAGTTATTCGAAATCTCAACAACACTAGGAGTGTGCGAGAGTGGACTTGTTCCAAGTCCATAATCTCATAAGAGAAAGCACGAGAAGAACAGACACATATAAGCCCTTTTGAGATCTTCTAAGTTGACAAAGCTTAGGAGGGGAAGCATTTCTATAACACAGACGAGACCCAAAGGAACCAGGCTCAAAAGAGAAGCATCAAAGGTTGAGACCTTCAAGTGTCAGAAATATTCCAAGGGAAAGGAATAAACACAAGATGAGGAAGAAGCAATAAATTCCATTGGATTGGAAAAAGTGGTGAATCTAGATCATTGAATCTACATCCAAACACACAGAAATAGTGGAAAGGAGAAGAGGTCTAAACGAATGGTGGAGAGCCTTCAGGAGGAAGTGTGGAATAGCCGATATCCATCGAATCAATAAAATTCACACAAAGGATAACACTGGGACCATGAAGTTCTCAAAGCTCAGGAGGAGGAGTGTCGACAATCGTTAGATCAATTGTGGAGGAGGAGATCTCGACCGTTGGAGCCTACGTCCAGACAATAGGAGAAGAGTGCACAAGGGATCATATATGAACCATAATATTCGAACACGAAGGACTAATATTCGTCAGATCTAGGAGAAGGTGCGTGAGGTTTAACCCTGGTAACAATAGAAGAGAAAGGACTCATCAAAGTCTCGAAAGCATCGGGAAAATCCATCTCAGAGGACGTGTGTCAAGAGATCCACATTTTGGGGATTTGTTCACTGATAATTTGAGAGTGAATAATCCCCAAATTTCTCGAAAGGGAAGTCTTGAAAGAATCAAGACCGTCCATTGTGGAGGAAGCGTGGTAGAGAACCGGAAGCCACCGGGAGTTTGATCAGTGGGAGTTGGGAGGAGAAGACTCTGCAAGAATCTAGAAATCTAGAAAGCCAAGATTTAATATATACTATTGGTTGATAGGAGAATAGGATCCATCAGATCACAAAGGAGGAAGACCGTTGACCAAGGAAGGAGATTTCAGATTTCAGGTTTTGGGGATTGGAGGAAAAAGGATTTCCTTATAACCGGAAAAGCCGAAAGTTGAAACCCGATAACACCTTTTGGTGTTAGCGCGTGGTCACAGGAAAGGGTCATGTGGGCAAAGGAAAAGAAGGAGCCAAAGACCGTCAGCTCTTTTCAGGTTTTTGGGATTCATAGGAATGAAGCGCTTGGTATCGGGATCCCCGGTATCACGAAATGCGACGTGCCCAAAGGATTGGCCCTGGGTCACAAGACAGGGTCATATGGAGAAGGATAGGGGAGATGATAGAAAGTGCTAGACCCATTGCTGGGAATTGGAATTTAGGATACCGAGAGATAGAGAGTGAAGGGCGACTCATATATCAGAACCTGATTAAGTCCTGTGATCATGACGACGATCACATGGAGGCAAAAGCTCGCGCTTAGTGATTAATTTTGCAAATGGTGGGTTTTCAATAAAGAGGACCTGTGGATTTGTTCAAAGGGTTCGAGCAGAAGCCCAAAGAGATATTTCATCTTAGGAAGGAGAATGATCTAGAGACCGAGATGTCGCGAACCCTATTGAGGTAGGGGGTTTACACTACATGAGGTCACTTTGGAGGTGAAGAAACCGCTCACAAAGTCCTTAGATCAGGGTACTATTGGCCCACACTGTTTAAATATGCCCATGCCATAGCTCGCAAATGTACAATATGTCAAAAGTTTGTAGGACGAGTAAAGAAAGTCTCTTTCCCTTTGCAACTAGTTACAATCGATGCACCATTTCAACAATGGGGCTTGGATACCATACAGTCGATCAACCTGGCCTCTTCACATCATCATAAGTACATTCTCATGGCAACATACTACTTTACCAGGTGGTATAAAGTCATTCCTGTAAGAGGAGTCAATACTAATCAGGTGATTTTGTTCTTGTAAACTCGGATCATTACCCGCTTTGTGATACCAGAATGTCTAGTTTTCGACAATGCTTTGTATTTTTCCTCATTGGACATGCATTTTTATGCTTTATAAAAAGGAATAAAGTTAAAATATTATGCCATCTATTACCCCCAAGGAAATGGTCTGGTCGAATCAATGAATAAAAAATTAATCAAAATCTTAAAAAGAACAGTGTCGAACAATCACAAAAATTAGGACACAACCTTGTTTAATGAACTATGGGATGATAGGGTCACCGGTAAAGAACCCATCGATAACTCCCCTTTCTTCCTTGTGAATGAAACAAAAACTATCATTCCTCCCAATTTCATGTTACCATCACTTCAGCTATCCCAAAAGGTTCAGAAGGAAGAATACCCCTCCCTGGAAAGTCGAATTAACGTTTTACTTAAACTGGAAGAGACCAGAACACATGCTAAACATAAATTAGATTAGCATCAAGAAATGGTTAAACGATGTTTTGATGAGACTTCATCCACTGGTAGAAACTTCAGCATAGGAGACATGGTTCTTAGGTGTGATAAGGCACATGAGGATAAAGGGGAACACACGAAGGTTCAAAATTTGTTGTTGGGGTCGTTTATTGTTAAAGAAAAACTTAGTCCTAGTTCTTTTCGGCTCCAAACCTTGGAGGGACAACCAACTACTCTTCCAGTAAATGGCTAGGCCCTCAAAAAGTACTTTTCGTGATCTACTTGGGTGAAATCATGAATATGGGTTTCTATTTTGCTTGTTTTATGAGAAATATATATATATATATATATATATTAACAAGTTCTTCAACTTCTAGTATACAAAATCAATTTTTTATTTAGAATTTCACTTTACAGTAAAAACAAAACTTGTGAAGAATTTTGTTAGCTTTCTGCTGACCATTTTCCAAATTATTTTTATTGAGATTTGATATATCAATTTGGAATTTTTTCCAAAGTATGTTCCTTAAAAATGAAAGGAATGATAATGAATTATGTTTTCCCCAAAAGTGTATCTATTATCAAACTTTTATTTTTGACAAACTAAATATACTGGAACAATCTACAAAGACTCTATTTTCTTATGACTATCATTTTGAATCTAACAAATGAATGCTATAATTTCTAGAATTGTTTGAAGTTGACCAAGATGAAAGAGTTACATATATTAAACACATGTTTTCCCCCACCTTGTATCTATCTTAATTTGTACTTAAAATTAAAATATAAAAATACCCTTTTGAAGAGAACAGTTTAAGGATTGCGTATATATTTTTTTCTAAATTGTCCACTGTGTAGTTTCAGAGATATGGATATTTCATTTCAATGAATCATAATGTCACCTAAAACATATTATGCAGTGATTGTTTTATAAAATTAGATCAAAATAACAAAAATGAAAAAAAATTATATCCATAGAAAGTAGATTTAATTTTGAAAATACTGATATCAATTTCTAATCTAAAATCTGGGTATTTGCATGAGTCTACAACCTCCAAAGTGGAAGGAAGCTAGAGGGAATTATCAGGTTCTTTCAAATATTCCCATTCGTAGGTTTTCGCCCAAAATAATCTTTTAGCCGAAAAACATTTTTTTCGGTCGAAAGATATTTTACTATCGAAATCCATAAAAAATAAATGGATTCCTAGTTTTTTGACCGAAAGATGGGTGAGGGAATTCCATTGGTCAGAAAAAATGAAGTGACACATCGTTTCATTTCAATTGGCATCAAATCTTATAAATATGCTTTCAGTCGAACCAATTTAACACAATTCAAACTATTGGTTCATGGTTTTGCATATGTGGAGACACTAAGGAAAACTTTGAATCATTTTTTCCATTTTTTCGTTGTTTTGAACAAGGTGGTTGATGTTTTCAATGCAAAAATATATACATATATTGAAGGTGTTGTTGAACATTTTTTCAAGGTGAAGGGGTTGTTGAACATAAAATTCTTGATAAATTATCTTTTAATAATTTTTGTTAGAATGAAGTTTTTTTGACGCTATTCTGAAATGTTGATTTTTTTATTTAACTTTTACAGATAACTACACTCATGGGAAACAAAAGTTTACGCAAGAGAAAATTTGATCGCACTCTAGATGAAACTCGCCATAACGAACAAAGGAAAGAGAATTATTGGAGAAAGAAACAAGAATGTGAAAATATTGAAGAAAGAAACGATGATGATGTAAATAGATATTTTCAACAAGAAGAAGTCCAAACAAGTATATGCATGTACACATATTGTCTATATTAAAAGTATAGAATAATTTATTTAAATTATTGTTTAAAATATTTAATTGATTTTAATTTGGATTTGATGTTTTAAAAAAAACATAAATAGATTTTCCTCATAACGTCGATGAAGTCGTTGAAACCAAAATTGGAGGAGAAGTTGAATCACCTATTGGTATGTACAAAAATCTCTAGATAATATAAGATGAACACTTGTATATATAATTTAGTGAATTTATGTTTGGGTTTTGTTTTTTAATATAAAATTTAAATTGAAATATCCAAAAGAATCTATCAACATTGATGATGAAATATTAGAAAATGTTGATGCTGACAAATTTGGGAAGAATTTTTTTTATAATTATATAAGATAACGTGTTACGAATATGAATAATAATTCTTTCAAAGATGAATTTGTGACAGTACAAGCTCAACTTGTAATCTGTCTAACAAATTCAAGAAAGTTAAAAGAATATACATAATTTTTGGGTATTCAAAAGTCGACAAAAGATACAAAGGTGAAACAAAATGTCTTTGACAATATAACTAGTGTATTAAAATATTTTGGAAAATCTCGAAAAAAATATGTCAGTGTTGCATGTATAGTGATACAAACAATAGTT
>ML781917.1:866164-916588 GCA_009831015.1 Picea engelmannii | reverse complement strand
CACATAACATTAGTTCATATCTCACATTCAATTACACCTTTAAGCACTAATCTACAACACCATATGCATTCATTATACTTAACAACAACAACACTAAGAAAATAACCACATAAACAACATCACACAAAGCACATCAAGGCACATGATATACGTGGTTCACCCCAATGTGGGGCTACGTCCACCAAATTCTTATTCTTCTTTATTAGTCTTCAATCTTCTTACATTCATCTACTCCTGTGCACAAATCCACATAGCCCAACTCTGCAACGAACATGGGATCTGTGCGTAGCACACTAGATCCACCTTCCTCGAAATTAGTTCAAGGCATAGAGCCAACTCCTCGATAGAAAAAAGAAATTGCATACAATGTCTGTGCACAAAGAAACTTACAAAACACTTCCACTTAGCTCTGCAAGCCCTTAACATATTCTTGCACAAAGCCAACTAGATCTACTAGTTATGCACTAACCCAATTACAATTCATAGTTCTTACATCACTTAGATACTGATTTATATCATTACCAAAGGGCCTAATCATGGGTAAACCCATGGGCCGACATCCCTTAACCCATTACATAAACCGTAAAATGTTTTTTCTGGGTCCACAAGCCCACAAAATGAGTGATATCCCACGATCTTTTCTTTTCCTGGGTGCTCCATCTTCAACTAGCCTGTCGAAGTCCCAAAAATGGTCAAACATGACCAATGTTTCCTCAAAAATTGGTCAAGGGCCAATAGGGATCACTGGAAAAACATGCCTTTAATTCCATAATACAAGATATAATAGAAGTTCCATCCTTGATGAGTCCTAATTTTACCAAAGACTTTACCCTCTACACTTTTGCATCAAATAAATCATATGTTGTAATACTCACCCATAAAAATAATGATAATATTGAAATTTCCATCTCATTCATGAGTTATTCTTATAAAGGAGTAGAATTAAATTATCCTATAGTTGACCAACAAGATTTTTCTTTTTTTAAAGCAGTAAAACACTTTAGACCTTATCTTTTGAAATCTAGAACTAAAGTCATTGTCTCATACCCTACAATAAGAAATTTATTAGTTCAAAAAGAACTTGGGGAGAAGAGGGATCACTAGATGACCTCTCTTCAATAATATGATCTCGATATTAAATCAACCCAAATTGTTAGAGGTCAAGGTCTTTGTAAATTAGTGGTTGATTTAGTTAATCCACCTGATAATGAACCTATCTTACTAGATGAGACATTGTTTGATGAAATGAAACTATTTTGTACGCAAACCATGCTAAATCCCTGGTATAATGATATTAAGTTTTACTTTATACATGGAACTACTCCACAACGTCTTGACCCCAAAAGGAGAAGAGAACTAAGGCTCAAATATGCATGTTTTCAATTAATTAACAATTTTTTTTTCAGAAAAAAACTTTGATGGTGTATTGTTACGCTGCCTCGAACAGAAAGAATCTAAAAATGTATTAGTTGAATTTCATTCTAGTGATGCAGGATGATGTAGGAGAATCACTTCACGTCAGCATGCGCCAGCCAACCAACACATTTGAGCGTGTATTCAATGAAGGAGGGAGGCGCAACCCTCTCATTTTTCCAAAATTTGAATTTGGATTAAATGATTGTAAAGTTGGTAGTGCCAAAGCCATGCCTTTGAGCATGTAGTAGTTAGAGTCGCCTTTAATGGATGACAACAGGATGAAGGTCTAGATCCGATTCTTACTAGACAACCATTGAATATCCATTCAATGTAATAAATGAGAGTAGGTGAGATGGAGGGAAGATATCGAGGAGCCCCCTTTTGTAAAAAGATCTTTTGTATATGTATTCATTAGAACTAGTAGGGACTAAGAGAAGAGAAGAGAAGAGAGGAGAGCCGAGACTCTATTGCAGTCTGAGATTTTGTAACCTCTGTACAAGCATTCTTATTAATACAAAGAGCAGTTTTTCCTACACTTGAGTATTTGTTTGGTTTCTGAAATTGAATGTCATCTGTGTGTGCTCATATATGCTATAGATGTATATTAGATTTACATTTGCAGTGATATACATAAATTGTTTTCTGTGAGTTCTTTGATTTTCAGTCTGGATTCTTTGTGGCTTCATGCAAGAGGTTGCATGACAAAGTACTGAGGGATTTGTAAGCCAGTGCAAGAGTGCACTTCTAAGTTATGCAGAATTCATATAGACACGTGCCAGGAGGGCACACCAAAAGAATCATAGGCTCAAGGGAGAAGCCTCAAGGTTTGAACACCATCGAGGTGAGACTGTGTAGAGGAAGGCATAGAAAGAGAGAAGACAAAATCAATGAAGATTTTGCAGAAGCTCTTCCAGGTGGGCATCGATCACATGCAACAAGTGCATGGGAAGAGCTCTTTGTCGAGTTTAGGGAGAAGAAAAAATTTCTGAGGATTCTGTGAAGTTTTTCCAGGAAGGAATTGAGCAGAAGAATTTCAGGAGGGCGTGAAGCATTTATTTTCAAATAAATACTTTGGATCTGAGTTATTCGAAATCTCAACAACACTAGGAGTGTGCGAGAGTGGACTTGTTCCAAGTCCATAATCTCATAAGAGAAAGCACGAGAAGAACAGACACATATAAGCCCTTTTGAGATCTTCTAAGTTGACAAAGCTTAGGAGGGGAAGCATTTCTATAACACAGACGAGACCCAAAGGAACCAGGCTCAAAAGAGAAGCATCAAAGGTTGAGACCTTCAAGTGTCAGAAATATTCCAAGGGAAAGGAATAAACACAAGATGAGGAAGAAGCAATAAATTCCATTGGATTGGAAAAAGTGGTGAATCTAGATCATTGAATCTACATCCAAACACACAGAAATAGTGGAAAGGAGAAGAGGTCTAAACGAATGGTGGAGAGCCTTCAGGAGGAAGTGTGGAATAGCCGATATCCATCGAATCAATAAAATTCACACAAAGGATAACACTGGGACCATGAAGTTCTCAAAGCTCAGGAGGAGGAGTGTCGACAATCGTTAGATCAATTGTGGAGGAGGAGATCTCGACCGTTGGAGCCTACGTCCAGACAATAGGAGAAGAGTGCACAAGGGATCATATATGAACCATAATATTCGAACACGAAGGACTAATATTCGTCAGATCTAGGAGAAGGTGCGTGAGGTTTAACCCTGGTAACAATAGAAGAGAAAGGACTCATCAAAGTCTCGAAAGCATCGGGAAAATCCATCTCAGAGGACGTGTGTCAAGAGATCCACATTTTGGGGATTTGTTCACTGATAATTTGAGAGTGAATAATCCCCAAATTTCTCGAAAGGGAAGTCTTGAAAGAATCAAGACCGTCCATTGTGGAGGAAGCGTGGTAGAGAACCGGAAGCCACCGGGAGTTTGATCAGTGGGAGTTGGGAGGAGAAGACTCTGCAAGAATCTAGAAATCTAGAAAGCCAAGATTTAATATATACTATTGGTTGATAGGAGAATAGGATCCATCAGATCACAAAGGAGGAAGACCGTTGACCAAGGAAGGAGATTTCAGATTTCAGGTTTTGGGGATTGGAGGAAAAAGGATTTCCTTATAACCGGAAAAGCCGAAAGTTGAAACCCGATAACACCTTTTGGTGTTAGCGCGTGGTCACAGGAAAGGGTCATGTGGGCAAAGGAAAAGAAGGAGCCAAAGACCGTCAGCTCTTTTCAGGTTTTTGGGATTCATAGGAATGAAGCGCTTGGTATCGGGATCCCCGGTATCACGAAATGCGACGTGCCCAAAGGATTGGCCCTGGGTCACAAGACAGGGTCATATGGAGAAGGATAGGGGAGATGATAGAAAGTGCTAGACCCATTGCTGGGAATTGGAATTTAGGATACCGAGAGATAGAGAGTGAAGGGCGACTCATATATCAGAACCTGATTAAGTCCTGTGATCATGACGACGATCACATGGAGGCAAAAGCTCGCGCTTAGTGATTAATTTTGCAAATGGTGGGTTTTCAATAAAGAGGACCTGTGGATTTGTTCAAAGGGTTCGAGCAGAAGCCCAAAGAGATATTTCATCTTAGGAAGGAGAATGATCTAGAGACCGAGATGTCGCGAACCCTATTGAGGTAGGGGGTTTACACTACATGAGGTCACTTTGGAGGTGAAGAAACCGCTCACAAAGTCCTTAGATCAGGGTACTATTGGCCCACACTGTTTAAATATGCCCATGCCATAGCTCGCAAATGTACAATATGTCAAAAGTTTGTAGGACGAGTAAAGAAAGTCTCTTTCCCTTTGCAACTAGTTACAATCGATGCACCATTTCAACAATGGGGCTTGGATACCATACAGTCGATCAACCTGGCCTCTTCACATCATCATAAGTACATTCTCATGGCAACATACTACTTTACCAGGTGGTATAAAGTCATTCCTGTAAGAGGAGTCAATACTAATCAGGTGATTTTGTTCTTGTAAACTCGGATCATTACCCGCTTTGTGATACCAGAATGTCTAGTTTTCGACAATGCTTTGTATTTTTCCTCATTGGACATGCATTTTTATGCTTTATAAAAAGGAATAAAGTTAAAATATTATGCCATCTATTACCCCCAAGGAAATGGTCTGGTCGAATCAATGAATAAAAAATTAATCAAAATCTTAAAAAGAACAGTGTCGAACAATCACAAAAATTAGGACACAACCTTGTTTAATGAACTATGGGATGATAGGGTCACCGGTAAAGAACCCATCGATAACTCCCCTTTCTTCCTTGTGAATGAAACAAAAACTATCATTCCTCCCAATTTCATGTTACCATCACTTCAGCTATCCCAAAAGGTTCAGAAGGAAGAATACCCCTCCCTGGAAAGTCGAATTAACGTTTTACTTAAACTGGAAGAGACCAGAACACATGCTAAACATAAATTAGATTAGCATCAAGAAATGGTTAAACGATGTTTTGATGAGACTTCATCCACTGGTAGAAACTTCAGCATAGGAGACATGGTTCTTAGGTGTGATAAGGCACATGAGGATAAAGGGGAACACACGAAGGTTCAAAATTTGTTGTTGGGGTCGTTTATTGTTAAAGAAAAACTTAGTCCTAGTTCTTTTCGGCTCCAAACCTTGGAGGGACAACCAACTACTCTTCCAGTAAATGGCTAGGCCCTCAAAAAGTACTTTTCGTGATCTACTTGGGTGAAATCATGAATATGGGTTTCTATTTTGCTTGTTTTATGAGAAATATATATATATATATATATATATTAACAAGTTCTTCAACTTCTAGTATACAAAATCAATTTTTTATTTAGAATTTCACTTTACAGTAAAAACAAAACTTGTGAAGAATTTTGTTAGCTTTCTGCTGACCATTTTCCAAATTATTTTTATTGAGATTTGATATATCAATTTGGAATTTTTTCCAAAGTATGTTCCTTAAAAATGAAAGGAATGATAATGAATTATGTTTTCCCCAAAAGTGTATCTATTATCAAACTTTTATTTTTGACAAACTAAATATACTGGAACAATCTACAAAGACTCTATTTTCTTATGACTATCATTTTGAATCTAACAAATGAATGCTATAATTTCTAGAATTGTTTGAAGTTGACCAAGATGAAAGAGTTACATATATTAAACACATGTTTTCCCCCACCTTGTATCTATCTTAATTTGTACTTAAAATTAAAATATAAAAATACCCTTTTGAAGAGAACAGTTTAAGGATTGCGTATATATTTTTTTCTAAATTGTCCACTGTGTAGTTTCAGAGATATGGATATTTCATTTCAATGAATCATAATGTCACCTAAAACATATTATGCAGTGATTGTTTTATAAAATTAGATCAAAATAACAAAAATGAAAAAAAATTATATCCATAGAAAGTAGATTTAATTTTGAAAATACTGATATCAATTTCTAATCTAAAATCTGGGTATTTGCATGAGTCTACAACCTCCAAAGTGGAAGGAAGCTAGAGGGAATTATCAGGTTCTTTCAAATATTCCCATTCGTAGGTTTTCGCCCAAAATAATCTTTTAGCCGAAAAACATTTTTTTCGGTCGAAAGATATTTTACTATCGAAATCCATAAAAAATAAATGGATTCCTAGTTTTTTGACCGAAAGATGGGTGAGGGAATTCCATTGGTCAGAAAAAATGAAGTGACACATCGTTTCATTTCAATTGGCATCAAATCTTATAAATATGCTTTCAGTCGAACCAATTTAACACAATTCAAACTATTGGTTCATGGTTTTGCATATGTGGAGACACTAAGGAAAACTTTGAATCATTTTTTCCATTTTTTCGTTGTTTTGAACAAGGTGGTTGATGTTTTCAATGCAAAAATATATACATATATTGAAGGTGTTGTTGAACATTTTTTCAAGGTGAAGGGGTTGTTGAACATAAAATTCTTGATAAATTATCTTTTAATAATTTTTGTTAGAATGAAGTTTTTTTGACGCTATTCTGAAATGTTGATTTTTTTATTTAACTTTTACAGATAACTACACTCATGGGAAACAAAAGTTTACGCAAGAGAAAATTTGATCGCACTCTAGATGAAACTCGCCATAACGAACAAAGGAAAGAGAATTATTGGAGAAAGAAACAAGAATGTGAAAATATTGAAGAAAGAAACGATGATGATGTAAATAGATATTTTCAACAAGAAGAAGTCCAAACAAGTATATGCATGTACACATATTGTCTATATTAAAAGTATAGAATAATTTATTTAAATTATTGTTTAAAATATTTAATTGATTTTAATTTGGATTTGATGTTTTAAAAAAAACATAAATAGATTTTCCTCATAACGTCGATGAAGTCGTTGAAACCAAAATTGGAGGAGAAGTTGAATCACCTATTGGTATGTACAAAAATCTCTAGATAATATAAGATGAACACTTGTATATATAATTTAGTGAATTTATGTTTGGGTTTTGTTTTTTAATATAAAATTTAAATTGAAATATCCAAAAGAATCTATCAACATTGATGATGAAATATTAGAAAATGTTGATGCTGACAAATTTGGGAAGAATTTTTTTTATAATTATATAAGATAACGTGTTACGAATATGAATAATAATTCTTTCAAAGATGAATTTGTGACAGTACAAGCTCAACTTGTAATCTGTCTAACAAATTCAAGAAAGTTAAAAGAATATACATAATTTTTGGGTATTCAAAAGTCGACAAAAGATACAAAGGTGAAACAAAATGTCTTTGACAATATAACTAGTGTATTAAAATATTTTGGAAAATCTCGAAAAAAATATGTCAGTGTTGCATGTATAGTGATACAAACAATAGTTTTTTCATCTAGAAATATAAAATATCGTTTGACATGACACATGGAAAAAGCATTGGGAACGTCAAGAAAAACATTTTACAAACATAAAAAAAATTGATTGCAAATAGATGCAAATGATGAACTTGCTTGTTGGACAATTATTTATAGACAACCCTACAATAGAATTGCAGAAAATGTCAAAGAATCGACCTGTAATTGTTGGTTGACAGAATCTCATGTTTCACCACATACAAGGGATTTGTTGCGACAAAGAATAGCATGGAAACAATATGAAGAACATCTAAAACCTATATTTCCAATGACACAAATAAAATTGTTCAACAAGTTCAAAGAAGAGCACAAAGAAATTAAAATTTCCATCAATACATTTGTGCAACAAAGACCATGGTTTGTTAGACCCATCATTGTTCGTGACACTTGTTGTTGTCATTATTGTGTGGAATTTGATTTATATTACGACACTTTTTATGATTTTGGTAAAACTTTATGGTCAATTTCACCTCCTCCTTCCAAATTTCGTGCTTTTATATATGAAATTCTATGTGAAAGAGAAGGTGATGAATTATTTTAACAAAAAAAATATGTTGGTGGAAATAAATGTGATCATTGTGGAAATATAAGTTTGTTTCACTCAAAGTATCCTATTGATATGAATGATCAATCATTTTCTAATATAACTATCAATTGGAAGAGATATGAATATATCAGTGGCATGGATCCACATTCTTCAAATGTTATCTCCAAAAGGATTGATTTGAAAGTAGATAAAATCTGTGTGATAGATGTTTTGAAGAATTTTGAGGAAGAAATTTATAAATACACCAAGCATTCACATAGAGTTCGATGGAAGTACCTACAATTCAAGCAATCTCGTGAAGTGTTTCCTCCAGGGACATTTTTGTCTATAGTTGATTTTGCAGAGAATTACACATTCTCTGCACAAAAATAAATACAAACTTAATATTATCATTATGATCAAATCACTTTATTTGTCCATATTCTATATAGACATGCTCAACAAAGACTTGATAACATAGAAAGCACCAATTACAATCGATGTGTTATTAAAGAATATCACTTTTATATAAGCGATGATCGAGCACATGATACACATTATGTACAACATTGTTTTGATTAGTTTTATGAATCATTGAAATAATATGGGATCATATTTGATCAACATTGGATATGGTCAGATGGATGTGCAGGTCAGTTCAAATCTTCATGATCATTCTATTGGTTGTGTCGTCTTCATAAGAAATCAAACATTAGACATTGTTGAATTTTGTTTGAGAGTGGTCATGAAAAAGGAGAGCACGACGGTGCAAGGGCATGTGTAAAACAAACATTTTGAAGGTAGCATATGAACCCTCATACCAATCGATTTGAATCCACTGATCAAGTTGTTGAATGGTGCAAATTGGCGCTAAGCCATGAAAATAATCTATCCACATATGTAAGCAGGTGTGTACATATATACATGTTACACATGTACACAAGATATTTTTATTCACGTGTTCAAATTTATATGATATTCAATCATTTTCTTGGTAGATTTCAAGTTAACAAGTTCTTGTCTTGTGCAGGTTTTTTTGGTATGTTGGAATCCAAGATGTAAATATATCAATCCCATATGAAGCGTGTACAATAAATGGGACACGAAAAGTGAATTAAGTTAAAAGAAAATTCTATCAAATTATGTTTGCATTTGATAAAAGAAATGAATCTTGTTTGTGTTCAGTTTGTATAGAGGAAAAATAATCCATAGAGATTTTCAAAAACAAAAATGTGGAATATGTTAAATATTGGTGGCATACCAAACTTAATATAAAAGGGGAAATTCCACTTGCAATATCAAAGGAGATGGAATCAAATGAAACTATAGTGTTAATTGATGGAGATAAAGTTTTTGATCTTGTTAGAGAAGGTAATTTTTATGTTTAAATATTTAAACAACTTGTAGATGTGCTTGTGTGATAATCTAACACGAAATGCTTGTTGGAACATCTTTCATTATTTGCAGGAGATGTCTTTGTTGTGGTTACACCTGTAGATAACATTGCAAATGTGAGATATTATTTGATGCGATGCACATAATAAAAGATGAGGATATTAGAAGATTTCGATGATAACAATTTTATATATGAAAGAGGATCCACCGTATTGTAAGGATATTTTTTTCAAGAAATCCATCAAACCAATACTCATGTTCAATTTCAATACTACGATTTAGATGTCATAAGTTGTCAATATAGTCATTTAGTATGTACAAAGCGCATAAAGTTAATAGAAGTTCAATCAAGAAAAAAAGAAAAAGTTAGAAAATGTAAAATGTCCAATGCCGGTCATGAACGAATAATTGAAGATGGCATACCATTACGATTTCTTTAAAAAAGTGACATGTACATTCTAGAATATTATATTTTGCATTGAAAGTACATGTATTTATGAATATCTAATATTCTAGAACCATTTGGTTTAGTTTACTTTCATGGTCCATTCAAATAAGAAAAGTTATATTTTTGATGAATTATAAAGTTTACCGAGCCTTATTTACAATTTGAGGGAAGAACCTATATATTGTATAGGGAACCTAAAATGACCTATACTTTGGGTGATTATACTATTCCTACAAAGTATCCATCATATACTAAAATCCTTTAATGCATAACCGATTTACTACATAAAGGATTTGCGTTCATTATTCCCAATGATTGAAATGTTTTTTGATATGAAGACGATAACTTCATATCAAAACTAGGACCCATTTCCATGTCATTATAAGGGAATATTTATGGCTTAGAAAAAATTTCACTAAATGTAGTACCTTTCATAAAATCATCCACCTCTCTATTAATATCTCTAGGAAAAATATCATTCTACAAATAAAAAATAATAGGTCATCTATTAAGGCTTGGTTTGCTGCATTTAGATTTTCATCTTTTTAATTGAATTTGGAGTATATTGAGAATTCTAGGTAGTGTATGATTAACATCCTAATTTAAAATTTTAAAGACATCTTAAAAATTATCAATTTTAATTAGGAAATTGTGAATTTTGATTCCAAAAGTGTCGATATATTAAATTGCTACAATGTGCATCTAGATTTCAATATCTTTAAGCAAATCAAACACAATTGAAATTATGAGCTACTTGAAAAATGTGTATGATTAACCTAACACTACTTATATTCTACACATTAAACACATATTTCATTAAGTTTGATTGAAAAAACTTAAGTTGAAAAAGAATTTGATTTTGTGACCTGATAACAAAAAAGAAAAAATAACAACATCTACTAAGGCTTGGTTTTCTTCATTTAGATTTTCATTATCTTAATTGAATTTGGAGTATATTGAGAATTCAATGTAGTGTATGATTAAAATCCTAATTAAATATTTTAAAGACATCCTAAAAGGTATCAATTTTAATTATGAAATTGTGAATTTTGATTCCAAAAGTGTTGATATATTAAATTGCTTTCTAATGTGCATTTAGATTTCAATATCTTGAAGCAAATCAAACAAAATTGAAATTATGAGTGTTGGACACACCGACCACACTGAGAGAGGGGTCAATCACTGTAGGGATAGTTTTAAAACTTCCCCTTCACACAACTCCTTAGTTAGCAATCACCAATTACTGATAACTTATTGATATCATTTATAACCAGTTAAATGTGAACATACATCAACAACATATACCAATAAAAAATATCATCAATAAGTTATCACCACAAGGAGCACAAAGAACAAAATATGTATGTACAATTTTCTTTTTATTACGTACTACAATCCTTGGGTTATCAACAACAACTGAATAGAGTTACAACTCTACAATGCAAGACTCAACTTACACAACTCAACACCAACTGAGAAGAGGAATCAATCCTCAAAAGATACCAATCTGTCAATAGGTATGCAACGTGTCAGTAGTTCAACATGCGTATGTACACGACCTGTCTATACTACAACTTGCATATTCCTTCTGAACAATTAGGGTTTTCTCTTCATGAAAAAACTCATATCCTCTGCATCCTTCAGTCACATCTACTTATGTCTTTCATTGTCCAATCAAAACACATATATGATCTCCCACAAGTTACTCATGCTCCTCAACCATACAATATAAATGTTACTTAATCATGTATAAGAAACCAATATACTATGGAAATCATATCAGTACTGAACCATAAGAGTGTTGTTTACTCTATCAATCAACCAAAATAGCCATATCATAATAGACATACCAAGAATTCCTCAAGAATTCACTATACAATAAGCAAGAGTATCCATAAATACAACTATGTAACCATACCAGAGTTTCTATGGAAGATCTAAGCCGATAGAATGCAGATCTGGAACTTTTTTAGACTTCAAGAACCCGACATCAGCTCACACTCAAGTCTCCATTGGCATCCATGAGAACTTGAAATCCCTCTCTTACTCATAATAGATCTTCAAGCTATGCTCAAGAGATTATTTTCACAAGAGACCCTTGATTCTTATTTATACTCTCCAAGTAGCTTCCTTAGAATCATATTCGAGGCCACTTTTTCCACATATCCACTTTGTCCACATAGTCACCTATGTCCAACTTTTCCCAATTTTCCACTTGCCCATGTATCCAATAGCTACTTGACCACTTAACGCATTTTCCTCATTTTAGGGTTAACCTTCTTATAACCACTTTCCATAATTAGAAATTTCTCCATTTACTTTATTATTTAAATAATCCTCATTGACTTTGTCACTTTGCTTTATTATTTAAATAATCCTCTTCGATTTTTTCGCTTCACTTTATTATTTAAATAATCCTTTTTGACTTTGTCACTTCACTCTTTTATTTAAATAATCCTCCTTAACTTTGTCACTTCACTTTAAATTATCCTCTTTGAATTTGTCACTTCACTTTATTATTTAAATAATCCTCCTTGATTTTGTTAGTTAACTTTATTATTTAAATAATCTCTTCTTTGCAAGCACTTTGAATTCTTTGACATTTTTGGGATTCAAGCCAACATATGAGGGTCCTTCAACTTCGTAAGGCCATAACTCTCAAACCATGAGGATTTATGTGACGTTCCACATACCACCGGAAATGGCTTGACAAGAACTATCCATCTAGGATAGTTTCACTAACCAATTCATTGATATTCATATCATTTTCCCATAATTAAGAATGGGTTCTCTGACCATAATTCTAGGATAACTCAACCATAAAGCGTCTTCCCGTGAGGGCTTTCACCATAAGGGGACCACTTTGGATTTCACCGCAAAATGACTTCTCGTGAGGGGTTTTACCATAAGGGGACCACTTTGGATTTCATCCATTTGTACAACCATGACAAGACAATAACCACTATGGAGTTTAGCACAAAGCGTCTTGGACGAATTTGGAGTTCATCCATTTGTACAACATGAAGAGACAATAACCACTTTGGAGTTCATCGCAAAGCGTCTTCCTGTGAGGGATTTCACCATAAGGGGACCTCTTTGAGGTTAATCCATTTGTACAACCATGACAAGACAATAATGAGACATCTTTACATCAATCCAACTATGCATCATATATCAATGAAAAATCATTGATCCATATTCATTTATGCATACGACTATGACTCCTCTTGACATCAATCCATTGACATCAAGGTCAATACATGATCCATCAATCATTACATCAATATACTATGGCAAGAAATTGTTCCTTCGAAATCAATACTTTTACAACAATCCTTTGACATTAATACTTTGACAACAATCCTTTGACATCAATCATTTAGCATCAATCACAACATGATCCAACAATCTCCCCCTTTGGCAATGATGGCAATACCAAAATTGATGTCAACACTAATCATTGATGGGAACATGTAGGCAAGGCATTGCTCTACATCAATAGGAATATCAATCACATCAATGTGATTGTCTCTCCCCCTTTGAAATCAATGACAAAGGGTCATTCTCCCCTTGGGGATACTCCCCCTGCCTGAACTCTCCTTGGGGAGGCTCCCCTTATCTGAATGTAGAAATTTCAATACAAATTATGTATTGCCTGGATTCTCTTGATCTAAACATTATATTCCACTGTTAAATAAATAATTTCTTCTACAAATATTCTTGGGAAATTTAAAACACGATCGCCAATTGCCATATCAAGAAGAAATATCAATCACACCTAACACAGATGTTTTTACCGGGAAAACATAAAGCTAAAAACCCCACTATCATATATTGTGTTTATATCATGGATCATGAAAAAATATTATAACAAAGTCTAATCCAAGAGATCTCAGTACAATAAAAATCATCTCATACTGTCATACAAAAATTGACAAATGCATCTACCAATTTACTGCCTCCAGACAACCTGCCTCCTCTACACAATCCCTGCAATGGAAAAACTGCAAATGAATTCGAATTCCTCTTGCTTAGGCTGCACATTCCTCATGGGCACATCCACTGTGTGTGTGATTGCATGAGTGCACTCACTCAGATCACCACTGATAGTCAAACTATCCCTTTCACCTGTTATCTCAACTCGGTCTCCAGTAGATCTGACATGCATGAAGTTAATAGTGGTAAATCTTCAATTTCATATGAGATAACTTATTGTGAATTAATTAATATTTAATTCACTGATCTCTCACTAGTTTAAGTTCAGTTACAACTATTACAATTGATCTTAACTCACTTAACTGAGTTAAACTACTTCACAACTCACATAACTACACCTCCAACTTTGTTACAACTTTGAAT
Source organism: Picea engelmannii (assembly GCA_009831015.1). NCBI lineage: Eukaryota > Viridiplantae > Streptophyta > Pinopsida > Pinales > Pinaceae > Picea > Picea engelmannii. The sequence continues at coordinate 902,552 of ML781917.1, read as the reverse complement.
CACTCAGTTACAACTAATTCGACTTGGATTTCCCACCAATCAACCTTTGACCTCGAATTTCCTATAGCTAACTGATTTTCCAATTCAATTAACTATTTTCAAGTAATTATGAGATAATAGATTAATATTTATTGTCCAATTTATTTAAGGGAAAAATAAATTAGACACACATTTCTTATTGACTTTTCAACACTCCCTCTCAAAAATAAAGGGATTATTCTTCACCCCAATCCTGTCGCTATGGTATTCAAATTTGCTCCTGGTGAGCACCTTCATCAGAATATCTGCATCATAATATTTCGTAGGAATGTACTGAATCAACTTGATCTTCCACTACACACAATCTATGAGATGATGATACCGGATATATATATATATATATATATATATATATATATATATATATATATATGCCTAGATATATCATGAAACACATTATTAATCGAGAGTTTAATGCAACTCTAATTATCACAATGAATCACTATCAGATCTAAATGAGAACCATACAAACCAACCAATATATTTCTCATCCACATAGCCTCACATGCAACTTGAGTCATTGCCATGTATTCCGCTTCTGTTGAACTGAGTGCCATGTATCTATGTTTCCTTCTGTACCAAGAAACAACTGTAGATTTGATACTAAAGATCCCCCATGATGTGATCTTTCTATCCATTGGGCTGCCCACCCAATCTGCATCTGTGAAGCCATGCAACTTCACCTCATCTGTTTGTTTGTACCATAATCCATACGTATATGTGCCCCTCAGGTATCTCAAGACATGTTTTCTCGCCTTCCAAAAGAACTTGGTAGGCTTAAACATCGCTTGACTCAATTGGTTAACCACATAGAAAATGTTTGGTCTCATGGTCAATAAATACATTAGCGAACCCACTAACTATCGATAGATAGTAGCATCCACTACCTCTCTAGAAGTAGCATCCTCTTTCCTCCAATTTTTGGGAAGAGGAGTATCCATGGGTTTGCAACCCTCCATGTGAAACTTAATCAGTATCTCCCTTGCATACATGTCTTGAGACACAAAAAGTTCACCATCTCGCTGCCATATTTCCAATCCAAGGAAATAATTAAGGAGGCCCATGTCCTTCATCTTTAACTCCTTTGAAAGATACTCCTTGCATGAGTGTATTAGCTGCTCATCACCAGTCAGTTTTAAATCGTCAACATAAAGAAAAATGATTAAAATCTTACCCTCCACCACAATTTTGTATAGGTTTGCATCAACTTCACTTTTGGTGAAGCCCAGTTCGGTGAAATAGTTGTCTATCTGAGTGTACTAGGCACATGGTGCTTGCTTCATCCCATATAATTCTCTTTTGAGTCAGCACACATGCAAATCACTACTAAAGATCTCAAATCCTTCAGTATTCTCTATGTACAATTCTTCCTCAATGATCCCATTGATAAACATAGTTTTTACATCCATCTGATGAATGCTCCAACCCATTTGTGCAGAGAGAGAAAGGATGGTCCTTATGGAAGAATACCGTGTGATAGGTGAAAAGGTTTCTTCATAATCTATCCCCTCGGTCTGTGGGAAGCCCTAGGCCACAAATCTGGCCTTGTATTTCTTGACACTCCCATCAACATGTTTCTTTACCTTGTAGATCTGTCTTGAACCTACCACTAATTTATCAACCGGCCTTGGAACAATTTCCCAAACACCGTTTTTGACAATGGAGTCATACTCCTCCACCATTGCATCTACCCATGTGGGCTCCTCCACTGCTTCCTGAAAGGAATATGGTTCATTCACAATACATTTTCTCATGAGAGCCATGTATCTAGTAAATCGTTTAGGAGACTTTCTTTGTCTACGCTGTGAAGTAGGGGCTCCCACATTCTGTGCAATATCTAGTCTCAATCTATCATCTTTTAATGACTTATGGTTGAGTTTTAATTTTGCATGCATTAATTAACCATTTGAGAAAACTTAGTGAAGAATGAGGAAAGAAGAGGAATTATGACAGTCATATACACATATGCAGATATGAAATGAAATAATAGATAGCAAACCATAACACGCAGATTGATAACGAAGTTTGGCACAACTTTGCCTATGTCTCCGGGCCTTTTCTCTATGGGAGAGGCTTTTTTATTTCTTTTCAAATGTTTAAAAGTACATCACTACAATGCCAAATGGCTACAAGACTGATCTGGTTATGTTCATCTAGATCTCAAGAACCTAGCAAAGAAAACAACACGCAAAACGGACGTCTGGAGCTCCCAGAAATGATCCAACAGCATCTCCTCCTCAAAAGCTTCTCTGCCTCAAAATGGCTTTGGCTTGGCTTCTCCTCAGCATAATTCTGCTCTGAATTCCCCCTATGGCCTCAAACATGCCTTGTTTATATAGCTGGGAAGTTAGTTGCTCATCTCCAACTTCCTCCAAGAAGTTAGGCTCCAAAACTACCCAATAACTCCCAAAAATGGAGAAAATACATTAAAAATGGGTTAATTAACCATAAAACCCCAAAAAAAGTTACAAAACGCACTTTTTTAAACTATAATAGGGCGCTAGCTGCCTTCTGCCCAGCCCGCACCCCCTTGATAGGGTCATATGGGTTCATATGGCCAAGCACTATCCCAAAGGGCTAAGCACTGGCCCCTCTCCATTCAATACTTTGTAATATATTTCATATTGTAGGTTTTATATCATAAGCAATAATTTGGTGTATTGGCAAAAGACCATTTCTTAAGGTGTTGGGCTTGGTGGTGGTCATGGGTTCAAATCCCATGGACCCCAAACAATTTTTTTGAAACATGCCACTTCAACTGATGACTGGGTGCCACGTGGTTGCCCATGACTGGGCCACGTGGCATCTCCCCATTTGACGGATTAATGCCACTTGTCAGTTATTGACTGGTCCAGTTGCCTGCCACATTTCTTCCTTGTTAGCAAACCTGCCCAATCATGATCTGCTAGAGAGTGCCACGTCATCTCCTGCACAGTCAGCATGCTGATGTCATCAGCATTGACTTTTTGACCAGTTGACCTTTGACTTTTTACCTGTTTGGGCTTTCGATCAGAATGCAATAACTTTCGCATACGGAACCCATTTGACAAAGTAAATATATCACCGAAATCAGGAAAATGAGACGGATGTAATGGCATTGGTTTCGTCAGATTCTGAGAACTTTCATTTTTGAGCATTTTTCAAGCCCTGTCATGCTTCTGGATCCAATTTTGGATCAATTGCATCTACCCATGTGGGCTCCTCCACTACTTTCTGAAAGGAATATGGTTCATTCACAATACATTTTCTCATGAGAGCCATGTATCCAGTAAATCGTTTAGGAGACTTTCTCTATCTACGTTGTGAAGTAGGGACTCCCACATTCTGTGCAATATCTAGTCTCAATCTATCATCTTTTCTGGTTCGCTTTCTGCCATTTCTGATGGATGTCTTTGCATGAATGACTTCATCCACTCCATGAACCTTCTCATGTGGTTGATCCACATCTTGAGACTCATCTTTGGGAACCAACAGTTCCTCATTTGCATGGAAGTCCAACTCCCTCTCAAGCAACAACTGCATGGTTTTCCCCTCAAAGAATTTATATCTCGTCGCATAACAATAATCTTACTGATAGGAAAATACACATGATAATTATGCGGTGTTTCTTTGTACCCCAAAAATATCCCAACTTCAGCAGTCGGTTCCAACTTCTTCCTAGCATCCTTGGTCACATGCACATAAACAAATGAGCGAAAAATCTTAAAATGAGAAACATCAAGTTTCTTACGAGTGAAAGCTTCTTCAGGTGTACTGATTCCAAGTACTCTATGAGGACAATGGTTTTTCACATAAACCATAGTATTTCATGCATCCACACACAAATGCATTGGGTGGAAGCATTTTCCATTGCTGAAAACAACGTCATAGACTTTGTCCTCCAGCATTGCGACTGAGACCAAGTTTTTCTTCAGACCTGGAACATGCATAACATCTTTCAATTGAAATGGTTTACCTAAATCCCTTTGAAAGGTAACGGTACCAATTCCATTCACACTGTATCGTCCATCGTCACCCATCTCCATATGCATTTTGAGATCTTTCTCCTCCAAGTCACTGAAAAGCTCCTTATCTCTCATCATGTGGAAGGAAGTGCCACTATCCAAATACCACACTAATCCCAATGCACTTGAATCCATGCATGTGATCAAAGAGAAGTAAATTTCAAATTGTGAGGCAAGGGAATCACCAGCTGCAACTCCAACAACCTTCTTGTTCTTCTTCTTTTGTGGATAGCTAGTAGCGATATGCCCATGTTTGTGATAGTGAAAACACTTCACTTTGGACAAAACTAGCTTCTTGAATTTAGACTCGGATTTTGAATGGAATTTCTTGCCCTTCCCTCTCCTTTCCTTGTAAACCAAAACACAATCCTCTTCATCATCATGCTTTGATGAAGCGCCATCTTTGGTGTTCCGCCTGAACTCCTCTTGCACTAGATTCGACCATAGTCGTTCCCAAACTGGTAATTTTTCCCTTCCATTAATAGAGTCTTGATAACTGTGTCAACTCTTGGGAAGTCCTAGGAGTACCAATCTCACCAAATCATCATCAACGAATTTTATTACCACACTCCCCAGCTCATCCCGACATTGGAAAAACTTTGTGAGATATTTTGGAATGGAGTCTCCCTTTTCCATCTTGATATTCTTGAGTTTATCTTTGAGTGCCAATTTTCTATGGCCGTTGTTGTTTTGGAATATATCCATAAAATAATTCCACATTGCATATTATGTGGCTTTCCCATGGAGGTTTGAGACAATGTGGTCTCGTACTCCCTCCAACAAGATCCTCCTCGCCTTTGCCACTTTATTTTTCCATGCATCAAGATTTGCAGTGTCTGCAACATCTGTCTTAGGAACATCTTTGTCAATGAATTCCTTCAAGCCATTGTCTTTGAGTACTACCTGCATCCTGTCCTTACAAGAAATATGGTTCAAGATTCCCTCGATTTCATACTCTAAACTCAATCCATTGAAATCCATTTCAATCTTGAATCAATTGTAGCACCAAGAAAGTCTTTTTGCAAATTAGATTTCTATCCAATCACAAACTCAGATTATGGAATCTTTTGTGCTCAGATACCATGTAGAAATTTCAATACAAATTATGTATTTACTGGATTGTCTTGATCCAACAATTATATTTCACTGTTAAATACATAATTTCTTCTACAAATATTCTTGCCAAATTTAAATCATGATCCCCAATTGCAATATCAAGAAGAAAGATCAATCAGACATAACAAAGATATTTTTACTAGGAAAACATAAAGATAAAAATTCCACTATCATATATTATGTTTATATCATGGATCATGAAACAATCTCATACAAAAATCAAATCCAAGATCTCTCAATACAATGACAATTGTCTCACACTGTCATACACAAGTTGGCAAATGCATGTGCCAATTTACTACCTCCAAACAACCTGAATCCTCTACGCAAACCCTGCAATGGAAATCCTACAAATGAATTTGAATTCCTCTTGCCTAGGTTGTGCATTCCTCATGGGCACATCCATTGTGTGTGTGATTTCATGAGTGCACTCACTCAAATCACAACTGATATTCAAACTATCCCTTTCACCTGTTATCTCAATTGGGTGTCCACTAGATCTCACATGAATGTAGTTAACAGTGGTAAATCTTCAGTTGCATGTGAGATCACTGATTGTGAATTAATTAATAATTAATTCACTGATATCTTAGTAGTGTAATTTCAGTTAGAACTAGTACAACTGAGCTTAACTCACTTAACTAAGTTAAACTACTTCACAACTCACATAGCTACACCTCCAACTCTGTTATAAATTTGAATCACTCAGTTACAACTAATTCGAATTAGATATCCCACCAGTCAACCTTTGAACTCAAATTTCCTATAGCTAACTGAGTTTCCAATTCAGTCAACTATTTTCAAGTAATTATGAGATAATAAATTAATATTTATTGTCCAATTTATTTAAGGGAAAAATAAATTAGACACACATTTCTTGTTGACTTTTCAACACTGAATTCCTTTGATCTTCCTCTGAATAATATCTCCCATTTTGAACAAGTGATATCACTCTAATGTAATGCTTAATATATATATATATATCATGCTCCCCCTGTGACCATCGCTCCCCCTGGAACTATTCCTCTGTGATCTTTCTCCAAGTATAGATCTCTTTTTCAAGTATTTATGTTTGCATCTGATAAATATCTCCTCCTGGAATCATGGGAAGAAGAATGACTCCTCCTTTCTTCTCTGCAATATGAACAATATGCTACCACTGCAATATGCTTCTACTTCAAATGATACTGCTCAACCGTAACATAGATTAATTGCTCTTTTTATGACGATCCTTGGACCTGTCCATGCATCAAATTCTTTCCATACCATACATTATGAAGAAAACAATATGTCAACAATGAATAAATAATCATGAACAAAACATTGGCCAAGTACATCGTGTGCCAACCATTCCCAATACCCATGTAGTTTAACCATGTACATCAATACCATATCATATGACATAAGATATCATCAATGGAGTACATCAACCATATGCCTTTACCAACATGCCAACCATGTGCCTCAAACATGTGTCATATCATTCATGATATGCCTCTACCAAGAACCAAATGCCACAATTATGTATCTTAATCAATGAAGTGTTTTAACTATATAATCCATACATCAACAAGTGCACCAAACATGTATCACCACTTGTACCAAGCAAGTGCATCAACCATGCACCAATACCACAACAAGATTAACTACAATCAAGATGTGTCCTCATGCATGTATGCCATATCCACCATACAACATGTGCTAATGATACTGCTATTAGGTGCCTCTAACCATGTACCAAAAGTGTACCAATCATGCATCAATTATAGATCAATATATGACTCATCAATGATATACAATATGACCACCTCATCAACTCATCAACTACATGTCCCACTATGTATCACATCCTCATGCCAAATGGATGCACCAAGATATCCAACAAATATGCATCTCAGAATACATCATAAGATATATCAATAGAGCTAAAATATGTATCAACAATGTATCCCAACATACCAACCTCAACCCCATTCATTACAACAAATACTAAGAATCCAATAATACATGTACTAGAAGTTAGCCTCAATAGATCAATGACATATCTAGCTAGCATCATCATGATATATCTCATAACCAAAGTGCCATAACCTCACTTTCACAACCAACATTGTTCTTCAATAGAAAAATGTCTCAATCCACACTCTAGGGTTAGTACCATGCATCCAAGATAGTCTTTCAACACTCAATCATATGTCACCACCATACATACATCAATTATGTATGCCAACATGTATTCATGAAAACCTGCAATAAACCACGTCAGACCCTGTAAAAAACCATGTCAGACCCTGCAACAGAAGTTATACCATCACATCAAGCTACAAATCATATGCATAGTCTTTTTCCCAAGGGTTTTTACCACAGATGCGCGGCCTGCTGCACAGATAGCTCGCGTATGTACGTGACCTATTCATAGGTCATATTGCATATGTACATGATTGTTACCATTGTAACCCACATATGCTTCTAAATATGACAAACTTGAGCTTCCCTTAAGGCTTCCATTCTGTTTTGACTGTTCAGTTTTCTTCACCAACTACTGAAGGTGTCCCATCTTTTCAGAACTTGAGCTTTGAGCTTCAATATTTTCAAAAATTTCTTCCTTCCTAACTTCATTTCTTCTTCTAGTCATGCTATATGAAGTCCCAATCATGGAATTTATTCTTTTGTTCCAACAATCTTGGGAATTGTGGCCAAATCCACTACAGCTGTAGCATCTCATGGTGTGACAATGAGCATCAATATGTCCTACATGATTACATCACCAACACCTTAGGGTGTTATGAAATATTTCACACTCTTTCCTTGCATAATATATTCATTCCAAAGCTTTGTGACCATATTCATTACATGTGTAACATTGACCATGAAAAACATTTTCATACCTTTGCTTTGATGTTCATATTGAAGGTGTCTCTCTTCTTTGAGGTGTAAAGATGGATTCTTGATGTCTTCCTTTCTTTGTTCTTTTAAAATTTTACTTTCCTTGTGTAGATGATTGACTTGCAACATTATTTCTATCCTTTAAGAGTGAGGGAATTACCTCATGCTTCTTTGAAGTGCTTGCTTCAACATGTGTAGCTTCTTTCTTGTATCCAAGACCTCATTTATCATTTGGTGATCTTTGACTATCCAAGATCTCATTCAAGATTGTTGAGCTATTCAAGAATTTGTTTGACTTCTCTACTTTCTTTCTAAGATCAACAACTTCAGCTTCCAACATATGACATGAGTCTTGCTTTTCATTTACTTGATTCTTTAGTAATTCCTCTACCCTTTTGGCTTCTTCAACTTGTGTCTTGAGATGGACATTAAATTCAAGACTTTTGTAATCTCATCATATAGATTCTTATTCTCTTCTATTTCATTCTTTAGTCTTTTGATCTCTTCTTCTTTTTCTTCTAATTGAGTCTTTTTACTTTCTTCTTGTTCCCTAAGCATTTTCTTTAACTTCAATATATGCCTTTGATTCTTTTTAAGAAACATTTTAGTGTTATCAGAAAGATAGCTATATTCTATGCAACATTGGTCATAGTTGTATTCAAATATATACCATTTAACTTTCCTTTTAAGATCTGATAATTCTTCTTATACTTCTTCCATGGGAAAACTATCATTTGATTCTACACATACTATCTCTACATTTTATTCTTCACTTGTAGATAAATATTCAACATCATCACATTTTAAATATTGTAATCAACAGTTTTTGGAGATTCTTTACCTTCATTGCTCTTGATGGAGTTGTCTTTAGTTTCTTCCTTCTTTCTTTGGTATGTCTCCTCTAGCTTTAGCCATATATCCTTGGTGTAAGTCCCATGCTCTATTTGATAGAACTAGAGAGTCCACTAAGAATGGTCTTGAGAGCCAATGCATCATTCTTCTTTTATTCCCTTTGAGCTACAAATTTTGACTTGTTCTTCAAAGGAACTGATCAACCAATAGTTGCTTTCCAAACACCCACTCCTATTTCCTTCAAGTGCACTTTCATTTCTATTCTCCATGTATAATAATTTTCCTCATCAAGTATTGGAACTTCATCATCCATTTTTGTGTCCATGGATATCTTCCAAGCTTGTTAAGGATTTTAGTGAAGGCATTCTCTAATACCAATTGTTGGACACACCGATCACACTGAGAGGGGGGGTCAATTAGTGTAGGGCTCTTTTTAAAACTTCCCCTTCATAAAAATCCTTAGTTAGAAATAACCAATTACTCATCACTTATTGCTATCATTTATAACCAGTTAAACGTGAACATACATCAACAACATATACCAGCAAAAAATATCATGAATAAGTTATCACCACAAGGAACACAAAGAACACAAGATTTATGTACAGTTTTCTTTTTATTACGGACTACAATACTTGGGTTATCAACAACAACTGAATAGAGGTATAACTCCATAATAGCACCATATCTACAATGCAAGACTCAACTTACACAACTCAACACCAACTGCGAAGAGGAATCAATCCTCAACCGATACAAATCTGTTGACATGTACGTGACCTGTTAGTAGTGTAGCACGCATATGTGCGCGACCTATCTGTACTACATCCTTCATGTAACACCCATCCAGGATGTTAAACAACTAATCTTTCATTTTATACATACACAATAACAACTTCATTTTAGCATAATTTCATTGATTTTCATTTACACGAATCTTCTACATTTGCTCAATGATAAATCTAGATAACATGATGAAATCAATAATATGTTAACTCTATGATTTCGAACGTAAAACAAAACTATATACAAAATTATCAATAACCAAATACCACCAAAAAATACCCCCTCCTTAGCTTGTCGAAGCTCATCGGTTGTAATGTAGTCCTCGGTGCTCCCAAGCATTCTTTTCCCACTTTTCCAGAGTGAAACAACGGAATCCTCCCTGCCAACTAGGAGGCTAGCTGGCTTCTTAGCTCCAAGAAAACCTTTCGGTTTCTTGGCCCTCCGTGCCCATGACTTCAAGAACAACAAAGCACAAATGCTCAAAGAAAACTATCACAACAATTATATCTTCCAAGAATTTCACAACCTCTCATCATGCTCGAAACCTCTCTCTCCTTTGTACTCCTTCTCCCTATTTATCAAGTTTCCATACACACTTCCCCAAGTCTCCTCAACCACCCTCATTATTATCCATCAACCTCCCTTATCTAGATATTTTGGGAAAATATTAAAATAAAACTAAATATAAATGACTTGCATTAAACAACAATAAATAAAATGAAAAGTCTTTCTTCTCATGCTAGCTAATAAATGTTATTTGATAATTTCCCCCAAAATTTACATAACACTCCACCATGCTCATTTAATTCATCGTATCCACCATCTATCAAAGTCAAGAAGGTATTTAATGCTTTTAGATATTTTGTATGCAATATAATCTACATATTCAATAAACATTCAATTAAATAGTTAATAATTTACTTTAATAATTAATACATTAATTACTTATACTAGTGTACATGGGTAGGGTATGTGTGCGTGGCTCATAGACACATATCTCATGTATGTACTAACGATAAACAATCATTGTCTCTAGTGCATAGTTCTTATATGATCACCAAGACATGTAGGAAAATAGATCAAGTAATGCATCATTTAATAATCTTAACGAACTAAATTACACCAATTCATCAATAACTTATTGTCACACTTAAAATATCAATAGGAAATCAAAGAGGGATTTAAACATGGAAGGAACCAAGTGAGTAAACAATAGTGGCATCTCTAATCCCCAATCAGTATTCTCAACTAACATCGAAGCATCCTTCCTTCCTAACCTACTTCCATATTCCATCTTATCCTTTCCTCTGTTGGACTAAGATGGAGCGTCAACTATATTGACCTAACTCCAGATAGAACCCGTAAGAGGAAGTGTCATACATCTCAACCAAGCTTCCTCAACAAGCAACTAACAGTCGCCATCACACGTCTAGGGGAGCATGACTTCACATAGCCCTCCCACGACTCTAGGTTTTGGAGGATAAATTGTGTGAAATACCTCCACCCCTCCTTATAGAACTAGTTTAAACACCCTACATCAATCCCTATTGTGAAACTATTGTTCTTAGAATCACATCATCAAACAACCACTATGGGAAAGTCGTGTGTCCTGTCAAAACCACACTTACCACAAATCATAGCAATATTTTGAATCATAAATTAAATAATAAATATAACTTATAGCATACACTATCTTCTTGATGTCTACGTCATCCATGTTACCTCATCACTGTAGTCATTTGGCTATCACATAGCTCATCAACCTATAGGTTAATTTACTAATAACTCATATCCATGTATATACATCATAATTTTATATAAAAATACATATCTCTATTGATGTTCAATTAAGAAATATGTGTTTATTTTTATCATGTCTCACATCTGTTATGCATTCTCAACATAAATTTGAATTAGTATCCATGTACCTAAATTCCACATCTTAATTTGCATGTTTAATAAAATCAAAGAGTTATCATCATCATGAGCATATAACAATTAAAATAATAGTATGAAACACATAACTAGGTCCAGATGTACACTTCTCACATGTCTATATCAATATTGTTGAGTCCAAATAGTTGTTAAGAAATGAATTACTAAGATGAGAAAAATCAAAGTTCTAACTACCTAATGCCAAAATATGGGACGTTACATACACCTACCCTTCAAGAAACTTTGTCCCGAAGTTACGCTCATTCACGATATGAGGATAATTCATGACATAACTTTTATGTGTCTTTCCTGATAGGAAACCTTGTGTTATATTGGTCCCACTGGACTTTGACTTGATTAAAATATGTCGAGGCTATGGATATATTTATTGCAACTACACCTATTTAGCTGGAACCTAACTAATTCTCGACACTATTTGACTAGAACTTGTAATTGAATTAAGGAAAAGACACACTTCTCTTATATATTTATTCTTCCTAAGTTTCATATATGAGCCTCGTATTTAGAGTATAGTCTATTAGTTTGATCATCAGTTAGAACCTTATCTTATCATCAGTTATTTTAGTTAAGTGAACCTTATATTGAGTTCAATATATATTTCATCACGTCATACATAGAATCCCACCTTGGATACCTTGGTATTTATAAACAATCATGATTGACTTTGATTATTACTCTATTTTGACAATACATATGCCATCGCTCATGAGATTGGCACACAAAAGTTTGAACCATGCTTAGGAACATAGACTAAGGTAATGCTAATTGATTGTCATGTGATGTCATCACTTTATAGTTTGTTTGGTCATTGTACTTGATCTTGATTTCTTCTTAAGTCATAAAAATTAGATCTCGATCAAGTTAATTGTTTAGTATAGGATCGTTTCCATCATAGTAAAAAATTTCATGATTTATATTAACAATTCACTATTGCAACATGCCTATATGTACAAGCACCATGTATACCTTACTTTAGTTAGTATCACAAACCAAGAGTAAGTTTCCTACTAGGGTCCATTCTACACTCTAGTACTACTTGTCTTTAAGGATTTCTTCTCTTACAATTGCTTTTCATATGTATCAATTTTATATCCTTTATATCTATATGCTACTAACCAATTTTTTCCTCTAGCACTTTTTGGTTTCATTACTAGCACTCATCAAGTTCCTTCACCTTACTGTAAAATGATTTTAATTGTGGGAGAAACATTCCTATCGTTTATTATTCGAGTTGTAAATTGGTTTCCCTTAAGTAAACTAAATTTCCCTTTAATTGAACATTGTAAATGTTACATCGAGTATGCATCTTGTAATTTTGATTTAGCACCAAGGTCATCTTCATGCAAGGTGGTGGCAGTTAGTAATTTATTTTCATCACTTGCAGTCAATGTCATTATTCCTTAGTAATAAACATAAATTGTCTTAACAAATCAATGCATAACTAAGCACAGGTTGGGTAATTATCACGTCAACTATAAGCAATTCACCCAAATATCATCATGAATTTCCATTATCGTTCTAAACTCAAGTTATGTGTTCACAACATAGAATCTTATGGTATCACTTAGGATTTCATTATAGTATATATAACATATTTTCTAGAGTTAATTAACATTCCTTATACTGTATTGTATCATTTAGCATTCCTTTTGCACATTTCCATCCACTATTACATTTTTTGTTTAAGCACATCATCATTTCTTAACTTAATGAATACTCTATTTTATTTGTAAACTTATCATCTACATATATCATTATCTCATAAACCTTTTATTTCTTACTCCAACTACTCTTCCTTAATTTTATAGAATATATTTAATTTACTACTCACTTAGCACAATTCACTATGCTTGAACAACTAGTACTATTTTGTTCTTCCATATACTACATCATATTTCTAGTTCATGCATTTCCAATCCACGTTGAAGTCAATTCTAACTCCTTATTTAACTTGCCTCCTATTACCTTTCTTCCACCATTCTATCATACTTTAAACATTGTCAAATAGCCCAATCATTTGTGTTAATTTCTTTGTACTTTAATAAACCACCTTCACCTAACGTCCTTATTCCTCACAGACACAAACAATAATTACATTTATATTATATTAATTTATTATGCACCTTAATCTTTAATATTACTTATAACATATTCTTACATTTATCCATATACCATATCTATTTAATAAATTATATATATATGATCATTTTAATAAATTTATTAGCATAAATCCATGTGCCTCACCTAAAGAAATTAACAACATTGACAATATTTAGTTAATAGCTTGAGTTAGTAAAACTATCTTACTTATTTAATATGAAAGAAAAATATATTTAAACTTTTCAACAATTTAATCCTCACTAAAATCTCTTTAAGTAACATAATAATTATTTTTACTCATTGTTTGTAATAAGTAATGATTTTTATTTAATTTATAATTATTTATAACATTAAACTTTGCATTGATATGATACAATAACTCACTCCACTTTAATATGGGAAAATAGATTTGCATTTTATTTCAACTATAAAAATTTCTTTCTTCATCTCAATAATTATTTTAAACAATTTAGTAAATTTTTATTTCACATATTGTGAGATTTGAATTCAAACTTGACACAATATAATACCCCATTTTAATATAAAAATATATATAATTTTTTACATCAATTTAATAATAACTAAAATCCATTTTACTAATTTAATAATTCTTTTCACAAATTATATATATATATATATAGTTATGTTACATAAGGATTTTTAAATCTCAAATCTATATTAACATGATATAATAACCTCTCTATAAAAAATTAAATTTTGTATAACTTTAATATTTTCTAAATTTTTTTTTTCTTTTAATCAATTTAATATTTTCTAAAATTTGTTTATTAACTTTTGGTCGAGGATTCAAAGAATACTAACAACAACTAGTTTATGTTTTTTTAGTTATATATATATATATATATATATATATATATATATATAATAATAATAATAATAATAATAATAACCAGATAATATGTGAATAAATATATAAATCAAATTAATAATACAAATGCTAAGAATAATAACTCCATTACTTATATCTAATGTTAAATTTATAACACACATTTATTATACACCAACACATCACCTCTCTGAACACAACTCCCTAATTGTTTGATAATATCCTATTTCGATTGATTTCTCTCTACACGTCTTAATTCCTTTAATTTTTCAAATCTTTGGGCACGTTACAAGACAAGAATTTGATGGGTAGACTTTCCCTACATGTCTTTGGACACTTTACGAAATAAGAATTTGTTTTGATGATTAGACTATACAAGAATTGCGCTCTTAGTTAGTGAGCTATAGTGACCATTATTTACTTTGATTTAGAATATATATATTTATAATTTTACATATATCTTATATATATATAATTAATTATTATATATATAAATAAATATACACATTACGTGTATAGTTCGAGACTTTTCTTTATTTGAAGGTATTGTACATGCATTGCCAACAACATTGCAGTTTACTAGAAGTTTGTCCTCGAAAAAGTCACATAAATAAAATTTAATTTTCTTTTTAAATGAATTCTATTTTGGTAACTTCATTTATTTACAAAAAAGTCACACAAATAAATTATGAAAATATGATTGGGAGTAGATCATTCATGTCAAGGTTGAAACTAATTATATTTGTATACATTAGTTTTATTTTTATTTTTTTCGGTTTAGAGCTGTAAGAAATATGACTAGCTAATACCCTAATGGTTTTTGAGAAAATAGAAAAAACAAAACATACATCTGTTCTCATTACATGTAAGCTCATCTGAATGTTCATTAGACTACATGAATTTACTTTTATGCATCATTCAAATTCTTATTTGATAAAAGGAAAACTATGATATTTTCTGCCATGTTAATCTTTAGCATATCCTTGACTACGCTGATTTGTTTTTGAGGAAAGGACATGATCACATATAATATGATTTGTTTTTTTTGTTTTATCGGTAAGCGGCCAGCTGTTAAGCTTTCAAGCTCGAATGGATAAAGGTATATTCTACTAGGATTAATTGGCAACCACAATAATGACAGAAAGTGTTGAAATTGGTGGTATTTATTTCAATACATTGGTTATCCACAAGGCTCCTCAATCACCCTCATTATTATCCATCAACCTCCTTTATCTAGATATTTTGGGAAAATATTAAAATAAAACTAAATATAAATGACTTGCATTAAAGAACAATACATAAAATGAAAAGTCTTTCTTCTCATGCTAGCTAATAAATGTTATTTGATAAATTCCCCCAAAATGTACATAACACCCCACCATGCTCATTTAATTCATCATATCCACCATCTATCAAAGTCAAGAAGGTATTTAATGCTTCTAGATATTTTCTATGCAATATAATTTACATATTCAATAAAAAATCAATTAAATAGTTAATAATTTACTTTATTAATTAATGCATTGATTACTTATACTAGTGTACATGGGTAGGGTACGTGTGTGCATCTAGCTGACACATATCTCATGTATGTACTAACGATAAACAATCATTGCCTCTAGTGCATAGTTCCTATATGATCACCAAGATATGTAGGACAATAGATCAAGTAATGCATCATTTAATAATCTTAATGAACTAAATTACACCAATTCATCAATAACTCATTGTCACACTTGAAATATCAATAGGAAATCAAAGAGGGATTTAAACATGGTAGGAACCAAGTGAGTAAACAATAGTGGCATCTCTAATCCCCAATCAGTATTCTCAACTAACATCGAAGCATCCTTCCTTCCTAACCTGCTTCCATCTTCCATCCTATCCTTTCCTCTGTTGGACTAAGTTGGAGCGTCAACTATATTGACCTAACTTCAGATAGAACCCATACGCAAAAGTGTCATACATCTCAACCAAGCTTCCCCAACAGGCAACTAGCAGTCGTCATCACATGTCTAGGGGAGCATGACTTCACATAGCCCTCCCATAACTCTAGGTTTCAGAGGATAAATAGTGGGAAATACCTCCACCCCTCCTTATAGAACTAGGGTCAACACCGTACATCAAGCCCTATTGTATAACTATTGTTCTTAGAGTCACACCATCAAAGAACCACTCTGGGAAAGTCGTGTGTCCTGTCAAAACCATACTTACCACAAATCATAACAATATTTCGAATCATAAATTAAATAATAAGTATAATTTATAGCATACACTATCTTCTTGATGTCTAAAACATCCATGTTACCTCATCACTATAGTCATTTGGCTATCACATATCTCATCAACCTGTAGGTTAATTTACCAATAACTCATATCCATGTATATACATCAGAATTTTATATAAGAATACATATCTGTATTGACGTTCAATTAAGAAATATATGTTTATTTTTACCGTGTCTCACATATGTTATGCATTCTCAACATAACTTTGAATCAGTATCCATGTACCTAAATTCCACATCTTAATTTGCATGTTTAATAAAATCAAAGAGTTATCATCATCATGAGCATATAACAATTAAAATAATAGTATGAAACACATAACTAGGTCTAGATGTACACTTCTCCCATGTCTATATCAATATTGTTGAGTCCAAATAGTTGTTAATAAATGAATTACTAAGATGAGAAAAATCAAAGTTTTAACTACCTAAAGCCAAAATATGGGGTGTTACACTACGTATTCCTTATGAACAATTAGGGTTTTCTCTATATGAAAAAACTCATATCCTTTGCAGTCTTAAGTCACATCTACTTTTGTCTTTCATTGTCCAATCACAACACATCTATTCTTTCCCACAACTTACTCATGATCCTCAACCATACAATATGAATGTTACTTAATCATATATAAGCAACCAATATACTATAGAAATCATATCAGTACTGAACCATAAGAGTGATCCTCGCTCTATAAATCAACCAACATAAGCATATCATCATAGCCATACCAAGAATGCCTTAAGCATTCACCATACAATAAGAAAGAGTATCCATAGAGACAACTATGTAACCATACCAGAGTTTCTATGGAAGATCTGATCCCATAAAATGCCTATCTGAAGCTTCTTTAGACTTCAAGAACCTAACATCGACTCACACTCAAGTCTCCATTAGTATCCATGAGAACTTGCAATCTCTCTCTTACTTAGAACAGATATTCAAGCTATGCTCAAGAGATGATTTTCACAAGATACCCTTGGCTCTTATTTATACTCTCCAAGTATCTTCCTTAGAATCATCTTCTAGGCCACTTTGTCCACATACTCACCTATGTCCAACTTTGCCCAATTTGCCACTTTTCCATGTATCCAATAGCCAATTGACCACTTAACCCATCTTCCTCATTTTAGGTTTAACCTTCTTATAACCTCTTTCCATAATTAAAAAGTTCTCCATTTATTTTATTATTTAAATAATTCTCCTTGACTTCATCACTTCACTTTATTATTTAAATAATCCTCTTTGTTTTTGTCACTTCATTTTATTATTGAAATAATCCTTTTTTACTTTTTCACTTCACTTTTTTATTTAAATAATCCTCCTTGACTTTGTCACTTCACTTTAAATAATCTTGTTTGACTTTGTCACTTCACTTTATTATTTAAATAATCCTCTTTGATTTTGTCACTTCACTTTATTATTTAAATAATCTCTTCTTTGCAAGCACTTTGACTTCTTTGACCTTTTGGGGCTTCAAGCCAATATATGAGGGTCCTTCAAATTCGTAAGGTAGTAACTCTCAAACCGTGAGGAATTATGTGACATTCCACATACCAACAGAAATGGATTGACAAGAACTATCCATCTAGGACAGTTTCACTAACAAATTCATTGATCTACATCTCAGTATTCCATAATTAAACATGGGTTCTCTAACCATACTTCTAGGATAACTCAACGACAAAGCGTTTTCCTATGAGGGTTTTCACCATAAGGGGACCACTTTAGAGTTCACTCCAAAGCGAATTTCCGTGAGGGATTTCACCATAAGGGTGCCACTTTGGAGTTCATCCATTTCTACAGCCATGACAAGACAATAACCACTTTGGAGTTCACTGCAAAGCGTCTTGGACTACTTTGGAGTTCATCAATTTGTACAACCATGACAAGACAATAACCACTTTGGAGCTCACCACAAAGAGTCTTCCCATGAGGGAATTCACCATAAGGGGATCACTTTGGAGTTCATCCATTTGTACAACCATGAAAAGACAATAATGAGTCATATTTACATCAATCCAACTATGCATCATATATTGATGACAACTCATTGATCCATATTCATCTATGCATACAACTATGACTCCTCTTGACATCAATCCATTGACATCAAGGTCAATACATGATACATCAATCACTACATCAATATACTATGACAAGACATTGTTCCTTTGACATCAATCCTTTGTCATGAATTATTACATGATCCAATAATGAACTACTTGACAAATGTGTATGATGTTACCTAACACACATTTTAAACATATTTTTCATTAAGTTTGATTGAAAAAACTTAATTTGAAAAAGAATGTGATTTGTGACATCATAACAAAGTTGGAAGTTTACTCAATGTAGACCTTGTATTTTGGATGGTGCACTGCTATCCATGCAAATTTTTTCATAGAAAGTTATTTGGTGATATTGAACAACACTCATAGATTTCATATTAATGTCACTAGTGAATACTTCCAATGTGTAGAAGATTGATAATCCATTAGCCTTTTCTACCCTTTTTGGTACATAAACAATTTATATCAATATAAATTTTAATAAAAATCATTTACTTATATTAAAGTATATTTTAATTTTACATATTAAAAAATGTTAGATCATGTTTTTATTTCAATTTTTATTTCAAAGTAAATTTTCGTTTCACATTTTCTTGAATAAATATATTGAAAGATCGAAAAGAAACTAAGGATGAACATAACCAGTTTAGTGTTGGAATGTCATTTCATTTTGAATTTTCAATAAAGAAACCAAGGATGAACATAACCAGTTTAGTTCTGGACATTCATTTAATTGTGAACTTTCAATTTTGAGCTCAGGTTTTTTACTAAATTTTGGATTGGTATGAGTCTACGACTGACGTAGACCCTCGACCCTCGGGTTGTGATCTGCACAGGATCATTCTAAATTATCCTCGAGTAGAAGCGACTCCCTTGGATCCCTATTGGAACCTCACGAATCTGATCCACAGGTCCTTCATGAAAAACCCGTCCTACACAACTTAACACAAGGCACGAGCCTTATGTCTCCATGTGACCACCACTGGGCCTTAGAACAAGCACCTTCGCAACTCGTGAGTTCGTGAGTTGATGACCTCGACTCCTCTTTCTCCAAACCTCCGATACCCGAGATGTGATATGGGTATGGCTCCTTCCTCGCTAGCACCTATACAAGATACCACTAGCTAGGTCCTAACTCTAGCACCCCTCGCAACTCGCAACTTCACGAGTTGGATTGTTGAGCCCTTGTGCTCCTCCTTTGCGAATCCCCGAGACGTGATAAGTTAATAATGTGTTTAATCCTCCCCAGGTGACGTGTGTCCTCCACCTGTCACCCGCTTCCACCTTTTTTGTGTGCTCTATGTCTGCACCACCTCTCAACCACGCGGTCCCCACCTATCAGATGTGATGTGTGTTCACCCGAGCCCTTGGTGCTCGACACTTCGTGACTTTCGCAATCGAAAAGAAACTCTTTCAACCCCCAAACCCCCGATACGTGATACCTGCGAAGGTTCTAATCCAACGGTTCTCCCGTGACTTGGATCCAATGATCTGGATCTCCTTCCCCACTCCTCACAACTTGGGACTTCAAGAAAACCAAGAATTTGGTCTGCCCTCCAAACGCACGAACCTCGAATTCATGAAATGATCCAATGACGTGGGTTAAAATGAGATCAATGGATCTTATCAACCACGATAAAATGTTCGTGTTGATTCTTGATATTAGGGAACGATGAGTTCGTCCAACTACTAACCACCTTATAACTCCACTAGATCCTGCGGTCCTTGTGACTTCGCAAGTTCTCCATAGAGAATTCTGACAACCTGATTCACTCCTCAATGGCTTCTGCCCAACGACTGAGTGTTCTTCCTCCTAACCTTAATTTCTATGAGACAGTTTCGATCTTCGTCTCCCTTTGAACACTTCAAAGGTGTTATCCCTCCGGAGCTTTCTCTTGCAAACTCAAGCCTCCAAAAAGAGCCCTTCTCGCACTCCTTGTGGTAAAATTTCAAATAACCTCTGGTTATTTGAGTCTTCGACCCTGTGCACTTTTTGCAACAGTAGTCCTTCAACTTTCCCCTTGGTTGATAATTTCTAAGACTTCCACCAGCCCGTGCACATCTTGCACGGCTTTGTGCTTCTTTTGCACTTCTGTTGGTATGAGAACAATGATATCTCTCTTGATATTTCTGAGATAAAACTTAGAACCTTATCAACGCACACCTTGTGGACGTTCATTGCACTCCTTCCAGCAACTCTCAGGAAAAGAAATAATTGAAGCTCATTCTTCTTCTCTCTCTGACTTCATACATTCAACATGAAATCATACATACAACACAACATTGAGATAAATGCATAACAGAGAAACAAATCAACTGTAAACATACCATTCAACAAATGTAAACAGTAATCATCATGACACCATGACAGTTGAGTCAAAGCTTCATATATTAACTCAAGTGCTCCTATACATGGGCTCTTCTTTACAGCTCTCTGCTACAGATCTACAACTTATGAAATTTGAATGATAATATTGTTCCCTCTATAATGAGACAAGGGTGAGGGTGTCTATATCTGTTTTCCCTCCTACGCTTCTAAAACTGTCTAATCTAACATTCATATCTACCTACTTTACATTAATCAGACTTAAATGCCTATTACATGAGAGTAATTTCTCCAGATATGTTCATATCTCTAAGACATAAATGTAAGTACGCTTCTCCTAGCTATTACATTAACG
Source organism: Picea engelmannii (assembly GCA_009831015.1). Lineage (NCBI taxonomy): Eukaryota > Viridiplantae > Streptophyta > Pinopsida > Pinales > Pinaceae > Picea > Picea engelmannii. Next base: position 880,927 of record ML781917.1, on the reverse strand, counting down.
CTTCAGTTTTCATAATTCAAAATGTTTTCATAAAAACGTGCCCCTTTTTTTCATCTGTGCGCCCAGTTGTTCCTTTGGCTAGGCACACACTTTGACTTTGTACGATGCTCCTGCATCATACTCCCTCACTTGAAAATTTTCATGAACTCCTATTCATGAGATCTTGCATGGTCTGTCCATGCTTTTGAATTTCTATTTCATCCTCCCAACTGGCATCTTCAAATGAATGTCCCTTCCATTTGACCAAGTATTCAAAATACACCTTTCTCCTGGTCTTTCTACTAATCCTCTTGTCAATTATGCTTTCCATCTGCGGCTTTTCAACTACAGGCATTTTTTTGTCCATTGAACTTTTTCTTTCTCATCCTCTGCTCCTGCTTCTCCATCTCTATAAGGGTACAAATCCGCAACATTGAATATCGGTGAGATTCCAACCCCATTAGGTAATTCAATTTCATATGTGTTTGTCCCAAATTTCCTTATGACCCTGCACGGTCCAATCTTTTTCATCTTCAGCTTGTAATACGTTCCCCTTGGAAACCTCTCCTTCCTCAGATGTGTAAGAATCAGATCACCAACTTCAAATTGAATTTCTCACCTGTGTTTATTTGCTCTCCACTTGTATTCTTGACTTGAACTCTTCAATTTCTCCTTAACTCTGTTGTGAAGCTCCTTCATTCCTTCTGCAAAGTCCTTTGCACTAGCACTTCTGAATTCATCTTGTTCTGCCTCTTTCTATTCAGAAACTCCCCTTGGTTGCATTCCATATACAATTTGGAATGGATTCTTCCCTATGCTTCTATTGAGTGAATCATTATAAGTAAATTCTGCCTCTGACAGAATGTGAACCCATTGACTGTGGTGTTCAGTCACTAAGCTCCTCAACAAATCTCCTAAGCTCCTATTTACGACCTCTGTCTGTCCATCTGTCTGAGGATGATACGTTGAGCTAAAGGAGAGATTTGTCCCCAGCTTTTTCCATAAGGTCCTCTAGAAATGTCCTACAAAATTGGTATCTTGATCATAAATGATACTCTTTGGCAAGCCGTGAAGTCTGACGACTTCCTTGAAAAATAGGTTCACAATATGAGTTGCGTCACTGGTTTTCTGGCATGGTATGAAATGTGTCATTTTTGAAAATCTGTTGACTACCACAATGATTGAATCATATCATCTCTATGTCTTTAGCAGTCCCAATATGAAATCCATGCTCACTGCATCCCACGACCTTTCAGGTATGGGTAGTGGTTGGTATAACCCTACGTTCTGCCTTTTTCCTTTCGTGTGCGGACAAATTCTGCACCTGTCCACAAATTTCTTCACATCTGTCCTCATCCCTGGCCAAAAATATGAGCCATTCAAATTTGAGAATGTCTTGTCATGACTAAAATGTCTGGTCAATCCTCCACTGTGTTTTTCCTTCAGCAAATTCGTCCTCATGGAGCATTTTGGAATACATTGCTGATTTCCCCTAAACAATAATCCATCCTGGATCATGTATTCAGTCCATTGGCTTCTATCCCTGAGAATTGGATTCTTAGATGCCTCATATGTTTCCTTGAAATCTAGATCATCCCTATACATTTTCCTAAGGTTATCAAAACCCAAAGTCTTGACTCTAAATTCCTGCATAAGAAAACATTTCCTGCTTAAAGCATCAACAACTTTGTTAGCAGTTCTAGAAATATGCTTAATCACAAAAGTAAAAATTTGCATGTATTCAACCCATTTAGCATGCTTTTGGTTCAACTTCTCCGGTCGAGTCACAAATTGCAAAGCGTGATTATCATTGTAGAAAACAAACTCCTTGGGAACCAAATAATATCTCCATTTCTTCAATGCTTGTATGATGGCATAGAATTTTTTGTCATATGTGGAGTACTTAATCTTTTCTTCATTTAGTTTTTTGCTGAAATATGTGATCGGCCTATCGTCTTCGCTCAAGACCTCTCCAATTGCAAATCCACTCGCATCACACCTGACCTAGAATGTCTTGCTGAAATCTAACAAAACCAGAATTGGATGCTCAATGGTCTTCTTCTTTAGTAACTTGAAACTCTTCTCTGCTTCCTCCATCCAGTGAAAAGATTTATGTCTCTTCTTCTCCGTATCCATCATCAGTGCGCTAATTCCACTAAAGTTTCAGATGAATTTCCTGTAGAAGCTAGCCAAGACATGGAAGCTTCGAACTTCAAACATGCTCTTCAATGATGGGCAATTCTTAATTGCCTCTATCTTTTCTGGATCCATCTTCAACTCATTTGCAGAGATAACAAAACCCAAATAAATCAGTTTTGTCCTCATAAATGACGATTTCTTCATATTGATCAACAATTTCTCTTTTTGTAATAATCTCATTACTACAGATAAATGTTTTAAGTGTTTTGCTTTTGTCTTGCTAAAAATTAATATATCATCAAGATATACAATGACGAATTTCCAAATGAAATCCTTCAGGAATTCATTCATCAACCTCATGAAAGTACTGGGCGCATTCGTTAAGACAAATGGAATGATAAGCCATTCATATAGCTCTTCATTCGTCTCGAATGTTGTCTTTCATTCATCACCTTCTCTCATTCTAATCTGATGATATCCGCTTTTCAAATCAATCTTTGAAAAAAATCTTGCTCCACTCAAGCAATCCATCAAGTCATCCATCCTTGGCAATGGAAACCTGTATCTGATGGTAATATTATTGATTTCCCTTGATTTTGTACACATTCTCTAGCCTCCATCTTTCTTTGAGATGAGAACTATCAGAACGACGCATGGACTCAAGCTCTCCCGAATCAATCCTTTGTCCATTAAGTCCTTGACCTGTCTCTTAACTTCTTCATTTTTTTGCGGTGTCAACCTATATGCGGCTTTGTTCAACAAACCGGATCTAGGTATAAGATCGATATGATGACTTATACTCCTGATAGGTGGCAATGAACAAGGTAGTTCGTCCACTACTATATCAACAAACTCTTGCAGCAACTTCTGGATTTCTTCTGGTAAATCATCTATTCTCGTACTGGTCAAAACAATTTTGTGTTTCCTGACCACAATAAATTGTGTATCTTCCTTCTTCTTAACCTCATCAAGAATTTCCTTCCCACTCATGAGAAGTACAATGTTGCTCATTTATGTTTTCACCTCTTTATCCTTAATCGACAACAACATGTGCGTCCTACCATTTTTCTCCAGGGTGTATGTTTTCTTTCTCGCATCATGAACCACATTTCTGTCATATTGCCATGGTCTACCTAGAAATAGATGACAAACATCCATGGGAATGAAATCACATAATATTTCATCTTTATATCCCCCTATTTTAAATTCAACTAAACATTGTTTAGTGACATTTACTTGATGTCCTTTTTGTAGCCACGAAACTTTGTATGGGCTTCAATGTACAATAGTCTCCAACTGCAACTTTTCTACCATCTCTGTAGATATGGGATTGTTTGTGCTACTGCTATCCACTATGACCTTGCATACCCTATCCTTACTTTTGTAGGTAGTCTCAAACAAACTGTTTCTTTGGGCTGGATTCTCTGCCTCCTTTTTCGGCTTCAAGAGAACTTTCCTCATCATCAAAGATCTTCTTCCCTTAGCATCTTCTGCCTCAACATTCCATCCTTGAGCTTCAGAAATGTGAGTTTCACCACCATATTTCTTCCTATTGGGACACTCATAGGATTTATGTCCTATTTTTCTATAGACAAAGCATTTCACTTCACCTCCTCTACCTCTTCCTCTTCCTCTGGCTCAAGGAAAAGTATTTCTATCAGCATACTGCCTTCCCTATGAGCTTCCTCCTCTCTCGGGTTAAGTTTGAGGTTTCTTTCCCTCTTCTTTGGGTCTCTGAGTTCTGTCTTGGGAAATTGTTTTTCCTTTGGCTTGAATTTTGCCTCGTCCACTTTGACCTTACTTCCAAATCAACTTGTCTTCATCTTTCAGAGCCATCTGATAAGCATCTTCCACAGTCCAAATGGTCATCATGCCCATCTCATCTTGAATGTCATATCGTAGACCATTAATGTACCTGGAAACTTTTTCATCATCGCTTTCCCGATGACCTGCTCTGACATTTATCCTATAGAATTCTTTAGTGTATTCCTTCAGTGACATCAACTTCTGTCTCAAATTCTGCATCCTCTGAAACATAGTGATTTTATAATCCCTGGGTATAAATTTGGCTTTCATTTTTGCAACCATTCTATCCCATCTTTTGATTTTCTTCTTTCCCTTGTAGTGTCTATCAGCCTGCAATTCATCCCACCATAGTGTTGCATTCCCTTTAAGTCTCTTAACAACATGATTGACCTTCTTATCTTCCTCGACATCCTCATAGTCAAAGTATTTGTCTAGAGCTCTAATCCAGTCTAGAAGTTCTTCAACATCCAAGTTGCCTTCGTACCTTGGAATTTCCATTTTTTCTGTGGCACCTATCCTTGCAACAACCCTGAATAGGCATTCTTCCGCAGCATCCTAGACTGTAAATTCTTCTCCTTCGTTTCGAGCTTCATTTTCACTTTCAGCCTCACTGATATCCCCAGCATCGACTGTGCACCTTTGTGTTGTATCCATAACATCAAGCCTGGCACCTAATTCGCACATTTCTCTTTCCACTGTTGGATCAGGTATTTGACTTTCTTTTCTTTTCGAAATTTCTCTTTCCACTACTGGATTAGGTATTTTCCTATCTCTTCTTCTCGGCGGCATGGCTGTAAAATTTCTCCGTTCTCTCTGCTACAGAAAGCAAAGAAATTGTTCTGGGCTCTGATACTAAATTGACGTAGACCCCTGACCCTCTGGCTGTGATCCACATAGGATCATTCTAAATTCTCCTCGAGCTGAAGCAGCTCCCTTGGATCCCTATTGGAACCTCATGAATCTGATCCATAGGTCCTTTGTGAAAAACCCATCCTACACAACTTAACACCAGGCACGAGCCTTACATCTCCATGCAACCACAACCGAGCCTTAGCGAAAGTGCCTTCGCAACTCATGAGTTCATGAATCGATGACCTCAACTCCTCTTTCTCCAAATATCCGATACTCGAGATGCGATACAGGTATGGATCCTTCCTCTCTAGCGCCTCTACAAGTGACCACTGGCTAGGGCATAACTCTAGCACCCCTCGCAACTTTCAACTTCATGAGATGGAGTGTTGAGTCCTTATGCTACTCCTTTGCGAATCCCCAAGACACAATAAGTCAATAATGGGTTGACTCCTCCCTAGGCAACATGTTTCCTCCACTTGTCACACGCTTCCACCTTTTCTCTGTGCTCTATGTTTGCACCACTTGTCAACCATGCGGTCCTCACCTATCAGACGTGACGCGTGTTCGCCCGAGCCATCGGCGCTCGACAGTTCGCAACTTCCGTGTTGGACAGCTAAGAGGGGCGGGTGAATCAGCTGTTACCGTGATTAAATAATTATGCTTCTTTTAAAATATTTACAAGGCACTCAATGATGATCACAATAATGCAGGGAAATAAACAATGGCACATTTAGCATCAGTCACATATATGAGAAACACAGAGACAGATATTTCCCAAGGAAACCCATACAGCGTAAAAACCTCTTCTTCTTTATATGATAAGTATTATTTACATTCTTTACATTATCATACATATGATCACCAACTCATTGTGAGGCTACAACCTCTGTTTTGCAAGCTACAACTTGCTGAGAGCACCAACACTCTATTTTTCTCTAGCACCCACTAGAAGGAAGCACCAACTCCCTGGTTTCTCTATCACCAACTAGAAGGAAGAACCAACTCCCTGTGTTCAAGAACCCACTTGAACCTCTGATGCAGACGCACCCCAACCCATGGGCACATCCGCTCTCACAGGACCTTCTTATTCTCGGCCCGAAGAACTCGAAGGTTCTTCTATTTCCCTATCGGGAAATCTGCACCCACATAAATCTTTCTCCGAGGTCTCCCCTTTGTTACCGGGAGATCAGCTAATTCTCACTATCTCACGGATTCGTGCCTCAAGCCTCCAACTTTTCTTTCAATCTTCCGATACCCAATCTGGCGATATGGGTATAGCTCCTTCCACATGCGACCGTGGGCTAGGCTAAATGTTAGCGCCTCTCGCGCCCTTGAAATCTTGCGACCTCGCAACCTCGCGACCTCACCGATTGAACTGTCGAAATTTCACCCTCCTAGTCTACGAGTCCCCGAGATGCACGGTCCCACCTTATACTTTTCCACGCGTCCACAAGAGTCTCGGCACTTCATGACTCGATGTCCACATGAGTCTTGGCTCCTTGGCACTTTGTGTCTCGCGAATCCTTTGTGCCACCTGTATTCCACTCACGCTCCTCGATGGCCCACACTGCTCCAGCTGTCGGGATATCGCCTTCTCGCGACCTTGCAATACCCACGTCCAAACTCTCGGACCTTTTCTTGTGAGGTCTTGAGACATGATCCCTCGCTCAGATCCAATGGTCCTCCTGTACTCTAGATCCAATGGCTGTCCTTCTCTCGCCACCTCGTGACCTTGCGACTTGGTGTACCAAATGTTCGGACTCCCAATTTGCGAACTCCCGAGTTCGCGAGATCACTGATCTCTACCACCTATCCCTTTAGATGGATGGCTCCAATATTCTCGCCACTTCACTGCTTCGCGACCTCGCGTATTGCGACTTTGCACACCCAAAACTTGGGCTTTCACTCTGCAAACTCTCGAGTTCGCGAGATCACCGATCTCTGACATGCGTCCTCCTTAGTGGACGGCCCCAATCCTCTCGCTTCTTCGCCTCTTCGCGTCCTCGCGCCTCGTGACTTTGCACACCCAATACTTGGGCTTTCACTCTACGACCTCCCGAGTTTCCGAGATCACTGATCTCTGCCACCTATCCTACTCAAATGGACGGCTCTGATCTTCTCACGACTTCGCGACTCAAACACAAAATTCTCAACTCTTCCACTTACGAGCTCCCGAGATGCGAGGTGCCACCTATCCGCTTGTCGATTCCTGTGACCCCCACTATCCTTGGAATACCGATGTCCCGAGATGACGTCAGCTAGGCCCACAACACGGAGCTCTCACCTCCTCGCCACTCGTGATGTTAAATGAATTCCTCTTCCAACCTCCGGTGCCTGAGTTCCCGATGTGGGTAATCTTGTGACACGTGTCCGCTCCCAACGAACGGTCCAGATTCGATTGGCTAATCCAATGGCCGATGTTTCTCCTCCTGAGCTTCCTATGCACCTGCTCCTGCACGTAACCTCTGCGCAGCTTCTCCTGATCCAACGATTTTTGGGGTTTCTGAGTGAGATCCGACGACTGTCGGAGTCCTCACTCTGTGCCCTTCCTGAGCTCCTTCTGGATGTAAATTTCTCAACGATCTAGACCTCTTCTTCAACCCGATCTAACGACTGTCGTCGCTCCTCCTGAGCTGTTGTGCTTTATTCCTAGTCTGGAAGAATTTCACGTTCTCAAAGGCTTCGACCTTTGCGCTCTTTCCTCTACAATTCCTACAATCCTGAGCCTCGCCGATGCGCATAAAAGCGTTATCCCTTCTGAGCTTGTTCCTTTCAAATCCTTAAAGGATTCCGATGTCTGTGCTCCTATAGAGTATTCTCATGCACACAACGTGCTATCTCTTCTGAGCTTCCGCAACCACTCAGACCCCTTGGGATTTTATCCTTCTTCTCCCTCTCCCACAGATGGAGAATGAACTAGATGCCTTCCTGGATATCCTTTTGTTCAAGCCTCTTCTTGAGTACTTCTAGGTATTCAGCAACCCAGTGAAGATTCCTCAGTGGATTCTTCCTCTCTTCTAGAACTCAAAGGAGTTATCTTCTTCTTGTGCCTGCTCACACACTCTCTCGACGCCCTTCTGGCGGAGTATCTTCTCCTATGCACCTCTGTACACATGCTCAATTCCCTCCTGACAGAGCTTCTCAGAATCCTCAGTGATTCTGGTCTCCTGAACTCCCAACAGAGTTCTTCTCTGTGCACTCCTTGCACTTGTGCTCAATTCCCATCTGGCAGAGCTCCTACATAAATCCTTAGAGATTCTGTCTCCTTCAACTCTCAACAGGGTTCTTCCTCCAACACCTCATGCTTACGCTCAATGCCCACCTGGCAGAGCTCTACAGAACTTATAGCAAAGTTCTGTCTGCAACTGTGTTTCTCCCACACAGCCTTGCCTCCAAGGTATTCAACAACCTTGAGGTCTTCTTCTTCTAAGTTGTTGACTTCATCTTATGTGCCTCAGCACATCTTTGTCTGAACCTGCAGTGTTCAGAAATGCATCCTCAGTGCATCGGTATTCAGAGACCGCAATCCTCTGCCATACCCTCCTGGCATGAAACCTCAAAGACCTTCAGTCTGAAATCAAACACAGTCCTGCAGAATGCACAACTACAATATACATTCACAGCATATATATGGAACACACACCGACATGCATATAAGACAGACTAATGTAGGAAAAACTACTCTGTTATATTAACAATGGAAAATGCCTGTATTTTACAATGGTGTTCCTCGAGCTCTCCCTGGCTCTTTCATACAACCATTTTATCTTAGCTCAATTTTTTTTTTTAAATGAGATCTGAAAATCTCTTTTACTTGAGGGGCTCATCGAGTGCTTCCCTCCAGGTTCACCTACCCTATTCAATTACAATCAATGGGCTATCCAGTCCAGTGCCTGGATCTAGATCTCAGTTGATCTTTAATAAAGGCCGATCTACCTAACACCTGCACAAAGGCACGAATTCCATGCTTCACCAGCCTACAACATTAAATTACATTCATTACAAATATTTAAATGAGGTTGTGCCTCTCTTTCAGCATATGAATGCATGCACGCTAACGTGGCTGGCTGGCTGGATGGCTGGCATGGAGTGATGCTCCTGCATCATACTCCACAGCTGCAAAAATCATGAGCTCCTGCTCATGAGCTTCTCCTCTAAGGTGTTGGAAATCCTCCTAGATCCCAAACAAATCTTTGGAGATTTCATATGCTCCATTCTGTTGTTGCTGTTGCTTTTGCTGTGTTGTTGCTGCTGCTCCCTTCTACCTGTTCAGCCTCTCTTTGCTGACAGTATCTGTTGAATTTAACATCAGCACCCTTATCTCACTGATTACTTCAACCAGCTGCAAAAACTTTTGGCCATTGGGCAGATCATCATGATGTCCCACGCCTTCCTTATCCATTTCCAACTTCACCTGTTGGATTTGCATGCCCTGCACTTTTATGCTTTCCTCCATGGCTTCTAGTTGATCCCACAGATCAACAAAGAAAATGTTGTCTGCCTCTTCTTCCTCTACTTCTGCAACCTCCTCCGTTGCATTCTTTTCAGCTTCTTGGCTGAAAACATTGAGCCATTTCTCAGAATGCTCGTCATCCTCTTCTTCATTTGCTTCTGCTTTTGCTGTTAGCTTCAGTGCTACAACTTTTTCCCTTTCAACTCCTTGGCTAAAATCATCGAGTCGTTCCTCAGAACGCTCCTTCTCCTTTCTTTCTTTGGCTTGGGCAGTGTGCACCATCTGCACCAATTCATCTTGGACAATCATCATCAGCTGTGACTGTTCCTCTGTTGTTGCTACATCTGCAACACTAAATTTTGCCTCCTCCTGGGCAAATGGTAGGAATATTCCAATTCCCCCAATCATCATTCAGTTCCTCATATCTTCCACTATCAGCTATACCTGCTGATTTAAATTCATCTGCTCATCCCTTCCCACCTGACAATATGGGACGTCTCTTCTGCTTCTTTGGTAGACCATGAGATCAACCGATCCCATCTTCACCAACACTCCTTGCTGAATTGAACTCGCCATGAGACCTTCAGATGGTCCCACATTCTCATCTCTGCCCACCTGGAAATCTGAGATGCCCTCCTGGAAGTCTTCGATATCCTCATCTGATCTCCTTTCATTGCCCAACTGGCAATGAAAATCTTCCTCACTATCCTCTTGACAGTCCATGAGATCTTCAGCTGATCTCATTTATGTTCCCTTGCCCAACTGGCCATTTGGAAACCTTTCACTTCCCTCCTAGCATTCTATGAGATCCCACAGTGATCTCTGATCATTACCCAACTCGCAAATGGAAATTCCTTGGCTGTCCTCATGACAGTCCATGAGATCCTCAACTGATCTCAACTCGTTGCCCTCTTAGCAATCTGGAATTTCTTCTTCTCTTCCCTCCTGGTAGTGCTTGAGATCCTCAGATGACCCCAATTCATCTTCTTTATCATCCCAATCATCGAGACCTTTTCCAGTCTCTGTCCAACAGTGATCAAACATGTGGCCTTGAGGTCTTTAGTATACCTCAACAATCTCTTCAACAGTCTGCGATGTCCCCTGACCATCAACTCCTTGACTGGCCATTTTGCTTTTGCCTTCTTCATGGGAAAATTTTGCATTCGCCTCATCCGTCTATCCTTCCGCACCCGCAGTTTGAACTCCTCTATGTTTGCTTTTAATTCATAGAGTTATTTATCCATTTCTGCTTCCTCTGCAAGCTTTTCTACCTTTCTTTTCTTCCTACGGCCTTCAATAGCCATCTTGCTATGTCTATCTTCCTCCCTGACAGATCTGCTACTATCACTCTGCATCCCTGAGTTTTCCAGCTTCATCTTACAGTCTCCCTGACTATCTGCTTGATTGTTGCCTGTCTGCAAACAATCACCTTACAGAGTTCTCAGTAACTCTGTCTTCCTTTTACTCCTCTTTTCTCCTCTTGCCTGAAATATATAGACAAGAACTCACTCTGATACCACTCTGATGTGTATCGGAGTGCTTTCCTTCTCTTTCTCCCTCTGTCTGAAGTATACAAATAGAGACAAGCTCTGATACCACTTGATGTGTATCAGAGTGCTTTCTTTCTCTTTCTCCCTCTGTCTGAAGTATACAAACAGAGACAAGATCTGATACCACTTGACGCAAAACGCGCCACCCAGCTCGCGGGCATGTCCGCTCTCATAGGACCTTCTTCTTCTCAGCCCAAAGAACTCGAAGGTTCTTCTATTTCCCTATCGGGAAATCTACACCCATAGAAATCTTTCTCCGAGGTCTCCTCTTTGTTACCGGGAGATAAACTAATTCTCGCTATCCCGCAGGTTTGTGCCTCAAGCCTCCAACTTTTCCGATACCCGATTTGGCGATATGGGTATAGCTCATTCCACATGCGACCGTGGGATAGGCTAAATGTTAGCTCCTCTCGTGCCCTTGAAATATCGTGACCTCGCAACCTCGTGACCTCGCCGGTTGAACCGTCGAAATTTCACCCTCCTAGTCCGCGAGTCCCCAAGATGCGCGGTCCCACCTTATAATTTTCCACGCATCCACAAGAGTCTCGGAACTTCGTGACTCGACGTCCACATGAGTCTCGTCTCCTCGGCACTTCGCGTCTCGCGAATCCTTTGTGCCACCTGTATTCCACTCACGCTCCTCGATGGCCCACATTGCTCCAGCTGTCGAGATATCGCCTTCTCGCGACCTCGCGATACCCGCGTCCAAACTCTCAGACCTTTTCTTGCGAGGTCCTGAGACACGATCCCTCGCTCAGATCCAACGATTCTCCTATACTCCGGATCCAACGACTGTCCTTCTCTCGCCACCTCACGACCTCGTGACTTGGTGTACCGAATGTTCGGACTCCCAATCTACAAACACCCGAGTTCGCGAGATCACTGATCTCTGCCACCTGTCCCCTCAGATGGATGCCTCCAATCTTCTCGCCACTTTGCCGCTTCACGACCTCGCGTCTCGCAACTTTGCACACCCAATACTTGGGCTTTCACTTTGTGAACTCCTGAGTTCGCGAGATCACCGATCTCTGACACGCATCCTCCTCAGTGGACGACCCCGATCCTCTCGCTTCTTCACCACTTCGCGTCCTCGCGCCTCGCGACTTTTCACACCCAATACTTGGGCTTTCACTCTATGAACTCCCGAGTTCACGAGATCACTGATCTCTGCCACCTGTCCTACTCAAATGGATGGCTCTGATCTTCTCATGACTTCGCGACTGAAACACAAAATTCTCAACTCTTCCACTTACGAGCTCCCGAGATGCGAGGTGCCACCTGTTTTCTTGACGACTCTTGTGGCCCCCACTATCCTCGGAATACCGATGTCCCAAGATGACGTCATCTAGGCCAACAACATGGAGCTCTCACCTCCTCACCATTCATGGCGTTGGATGACTTCCTCTTCCAACCTCCGGTGCCCGAGTTCTCAATGTAAGTAATCTCGTGACACGCATCCACTCCCAATGAATGGTCCAGATTCTATCGGCTAATACAACGATCGATGTTGCTCCTCCTGAGCTTCCTGCACACCTTCTCCTGCACGTAACCTCTGCGCAGCTTCTCCCGATCCAATGACTGTCGGGGTTTCCGAGTGAGATCCGACGGCTGTCGGAGTCCTCGCTCTGTGCCCTTCCTGAGCTCCTTCTAGACGTAAAATTCTCAATTGTCCAGACCTCTTCTTCAACCTGATCTGATGGTTGTCGTCGCTCCTCCTGAGCTGTTGTTCTTTCTTCACTGTAGTGTCCCCAAGGCCGAGCCCCATTACAGATCATGCTAGATGCAAAGAATTGTAAATATGTTCTATAGGCTGGTGAGCCAAGTTTTGTATAAGATGTAGGCTTATGTGTTTTGTTAGGCCAGGGAGCCTAAGTGTTGAAGGCCAGGAGCCTGTGATATACTTGTATGTATGCAGATCAATTAATAAAATATAAATACCGCCAGTGCAGACCAACCACGATGAATGAGTGATGGGGGACTGAGCGTCCACAAATTGGGCAAGGGATCAAGGGGCTGGAAGGTGGGAAAAGGGTTGAGTGTTGAACCTAGGGGCTAAGCCTAGGGGGCTTAGGCCTGGAATAATATTTTAATATTATTTCCTAAAACTCCAGGTGCACATTCTTTTATCCTAAGTCCTTTTGGAAGGACCCGTGAGTTCCCAAGTGATGGGAGGAAAACGTACGGATGGAACGCATGCAGTTCCCAGGGTGACAAGTGTCAACCCTGGTGCATGCAAATATAAGCCTTAAGCTGAACCGTGGGTGGGGCACTCTCCTCCATTCTGAACTGAACCTCTGTGCGTGGAACCGTATGACCTCTGCCGGATATCCTGATTTATCCCTGGAACCCGTAAAGTTGTGTCTTGGTCCGGAGGAAATCGTGTACACTCCTGTCCAGAGCTGTGAGTCTGTGTCTGTCTCTGAGAAATACCGTGAGCGCATTTCCTGAACCAGAACCCTGTGTTAAACTCAAGTGGAAGAATCCCTGGTTGTTTGGGAAAAGCTGAGCTAGCCTGTGCGTGGAGCCTCTGTTCCAAAATCATGCCTGAGATTATTCTGTGACAGCTGAACCATTTTGGAAAGCACTTGTCTGTGTTTTGCGGGGATTGCTGTGACCACGCAGTCCTGGACTGCGCGAGGCTTGTTTTCCTGTGAAGCAACTCCTCCAGGTGAGAGAGTGCGCAGAGGGAGAAGAGAACTCCTGGAAGGAACCCCTGTAGCTGCCATAGAGCCCAGAGAATTCCGGTCCGGTATAATTCTGTAACCCAAGGTAAGGGAGACTGGCAGCCGAAGGACTGTCTAGGTGACAGAGAAGGTGCACTCTCCTGGGGTGGAACAAGCATGTGGGGAATGCGGGTATGTGGGCAGTGAGCATGGGAGTTTCCTGGGAGAGCTTCTTCCTGTTGAATGTGTATGTGTTGTCTTCCCTGTAACCTCAGCCTGAGTCTATATTCCTTGCCCTGGGGTGGAGCTCGGTCCCAGCTCGGGGGTGACCTACTGTTGAGCTGATGAACAGTGTGGTCTAAGGCTGGGAGGTTCGTGGAAGGCCTACACTTGATTGGTGTTCTCTACAGCAGATAAAAGATAAGTAATCTGAGTTATGTTTATCACATTTGACATGACTCTGCTGTTTTGTATCATGTTTTCCGCTGTGTGAATGAATTAATGATAAATGCTATGGAATGATTAATTATAGCAGTACCCATATATTTTACTCTGTGTTTGAGTGTGTTTAATTGTGTTTAAATGCATTTCTTTATAATTTCATGTATAAAGGTAAACTAAGAGTGATTGGAAACCTCGGTAGTGAAAGGGTACACTACAAATTGGTATCAGAGCAATTGGCACGCTACAAATCGGTATCATAGCAATTGGCACGCTACAAATTGGTATCAGAGCCAAGGTTACGACACTGAGCCTAGATGGGCCAGTAGAGTGGTCTTTGGACCGAAAATGTGAAGAGAAATTGGGCCTGGAATGGCCAATTTTGGATGTTAGTTTGTTCCAGTGCATCAAGTAGTTGCTTGACCATGTTTATAAGCTCAGGAGGTTTAGCGGTGCTGTGAAACTACAGCTGGTATGGTCTACGACCATAGGAAGACAGGGTTCTACACTGATGGTGTGAGACCCGTCGGATTTGTTCGGGAGGGAAGACAAACCCTTGCAACCGCCAGATCTGGAGAACGTGCACAAGATTCAAAACTTTCGAATGCTGCACAGGAGTTAACTCGGGAGGATCGTGAGTCGTACGATCCCTGTGGTTTACCCGTCAACCGTTCGAGTTGACAGAAGTTGCACAGGACTTAAGTCCTCATGGGTAGAGGAGAAATCTCGAAGGGGCATCGGGATATTAGAACTCAAGAGAATCGAGACCCTGTGATTTCAAAAACCCGAGGAGGGATCATAGCCGTAAATCTCGGGAGGACACGTGTCAGAATCCTGGAGAGAGTCGGAACTCGGAGAATCAGAGTTCTCGAGCACGTAG
>ML781917.1:836978-849205 GCA_009831015.1 Picea engelmannii | reverse complement strand
CCGTCCATATGTGCGCCAATGTTATTACCGATTCCAGAGCCCCCCCCCCGGGTTAAAAGCAGAATGGTCAGGGGGGTCCGAAATTCTCTGTGCACCGTAGATCTGGGTGCCACGATATGGATCGTTAAAAAGTGCATGGAGCATACACCCAGAGCAGAGAAAAAAATGTGTTGGGAAACTTAGGATAAGTGCATTTTACGGGGTTTTCCCAATCTTTTCACATAGACACCACCAAGGGGACTTCGTCTAAACTATTCTTAGGAAATCCAGACATGGTGTAGCATTTTCATCAATCTGGTTTCATGGGTGATGAAGCAAATGAAACAACTAACCTACATGCTAACCTATCTTCCTAGGACAATTAACCCAGATTAAATTGTTGGGTTAAGAAATTACTCTACCTAAGGGCTATCTGACCAGCATTAGACAGTCTGGTCATATTTATTCACTAATCTAATCTAAGGGATATCTGACCAGGATTAGACAGTCTGATCAGATTTATTCACTAACCTATCAACATTAAAATTTAAAAGAACTTGGCCATGTTTGAAAGGTATGGCCAAGTTACTATTATTGCATGGGGCTTTTGTTTCAATTCTTTTATGCCCTCTTTTCTTTCTTTTCTTTTTCTTTTTTCTTTTCTTTTTCTTTTTTCTTTTCTTTTATTTCAAATTATTTGCAGAATGAAAAATCATTTGTCAACAAAATACTAGAGACAGATAATATCCAAGTCATCAGTTGATTCCCATAATTTATGGGGTGATAACAATGGCTCCACTTGGGGATGGTACTTGCCCTGTTAAGTGCCAAGAATCCTGGTTCCTGTCATTTTGAACATATCTACCTATTAGATTCCATTGGTATTATTCTCAAAACCTAGAAAACAATGGTCAGCAGCTTAGGGCCTTCTCTTTGGGCTTCAACCGACTGACTAATGTTCCTCACTCAGAACTTGCAAGTGAAAAATGAAAATTAAACTAGTATGTACAATGGAGAGTGAGTTATTCAAATCTTTTACTGAGGTGGGACATAATGTTTCAGCATTCTGCCATTCACAGGTGCTCCTGGCAGATCTGACCCATCAGCATTGTTTAGCAAAAAGGCACTGTTTCCTCTGAAAGCTTGAATCATGTATGGCCCTGTCCACATATTATCAAATTTCCCATGCTTTCCTTTGTCCTCATTCCTTGCATACCATCTTAACACCAAATCTCCTAGCTCAAAATCATCCTCCTTGGTTCTTTTGTCAAATATCTTCTTGATGTTCTCTTGGATGACCTGTGTTTTGTTGCAAACATCTTCTCTAGTCTGTTGCAAATGGATCATCTGGTTGATTCTTCTCTGGGAGTCATTTGGCTCAGCTTTTATCTCCTGAAGTAACTTCATAACAGGAACTCCTAAAGAAGTGGGGAAAAATGCCTCTGTACCATAGACCAGCTGGTATGGTGACATACCAATTGACCTTTTGGTGGTCAGCCTATCTGCCCATAAAGCAAACACCAACTTGTTGTGCCATGATTTCTTATTTTCCTGCAATGTTTTCTTGATGATATTTACCAACGTTTTGTTTGAAGATTCTGCCAACCCATTCCCCTAAGGGTAGTAGGCTGTGGAATGGCCCAAACCAATATGATACTGGTTGCATAAATCTATGATTTTGTTGGACCGAAAATTAGCTGCATTGTCAGTTATAATCTTTCTAGGACAACCAAAACGAGACAAAATATTATTTTCAAGAAACTTGATAATAACATAATCCGTGGCTTGCCTGCTTGGTATGGCCTCGATCCATTTAGTAAAATAATCAGTGGCAGTAAGAATCCACCTGTGTTGGCCTGAAGAGGGAGGATGTATTTCTCCAATGAAATCGAGCCCCCATTGCTGGAAAGGGGCCTCAAATGAGATTGGTTTCAGAGGAAGAGGAAGGAGATTTCTTTTACCTTCAAACAATTGACACTGGTGACATGCTGTTAACTTCTGATGCACATCGACGAACAGGGTGGGCCAATAAAATCCATCTCTGAGTATTTTGTTGGCTGTGACCTTCCAGTTCAAATGGCCACCACATTCACCTGCATGAAACTCTTGCAACACTTTATCAGCTTCATCTTTCAGTAAACAATTTAAAAAAATGCCTGCAGGGTCTTTCCAATACAAATTTCCTTCTAGAATACAGAATTTCAAAGCTTTCAACTTTAAAAATCTAGCTTTAGTCTTAGTCAAACTAGGGGGAGCTTGTAAATTTTGCAAAACGAAAATAAGTTCTGCGTACCATGGAGAGTTTAGAAATACCTCTCTAACGTTTGGAGTCGCCATCTCACCCTGTTCATCTGCCACATCTAGAAAATTAATGTCGAGAGCCTGGAAGTTAGATTCAGCCATTAATTTAGCCAGGCCTTGGCCTTTGATTGGTTTTGTGGGCTTAATCTCTATGTCATACTCTAGAATGACTGCAATCCATTTTCCCCTTCTTCCATCAGGGTTGTCTTGTGTAAAGATATCCTTTACTACCACGTTCGGATCATAAGCTACGGTGTGGGAATGGAGAATGTAGACCTTGAAGTCCTTTATAGCTTTTACCAAAGCAAAAGCTTGCTTCTCCATGATATTGTAGTTCAGGGCAGCATCTCTTAATGCTTTGCTAAAGAAAGATATGGGTTGTTCATACCCTTCGTTGTTCTTTTGCAGTAACACCGCTGCTATAGTATGTTCAGAGGCGAAAGAAAAAATATAGAAATCTTTAGTGAAATCGGGACTGATCAAAACTAGGGCTTTTGTGAGTGCTCGTTTGACTTGTTCGAAGGATTGTCTGGACTCAGAGTCCCATTTTATTTTTACATCCTTTTTAAGCATGTTTGTAATGTTTTGGAGGAGTTCGGCCAGATTGGGGATGAATCTTCGTAGAAAGTTAATTTGACCGATAAAAGACTGTAGTTCTTTGAGGTTTCTCGAGTGTTCTAACTTTAGTATGGCCTCGATTCTGCTGGGGTCTATTTTGATTCCTTCTTTAGAGATGATGTGTCCCAGAAGTTTGCCTTCTTCTAACCCAAAAAGACACATATTAGGATTTAAAGAAATCCCGAACCTTCTACACCTTTTGAAAACTCATCTAAGGTGCTGCAGGTGTTCATCATCAGATTGGGAAAACACAGTCACATCATCTAGATAAACGACAATAAAATTACCTGATTATTCTACGAAGGCAATATCCATTGCCCTCTGGAACGTGGCTCCTACGTCTATCAAACCAAAAGGCATCTTCACATACATAAAAGTGCCCCATGGTGTGGTGAAAGCGGTTTTTTCTTGGTCGTCTAGGTGAACTAGGACCTAGTTGTAGCCCGAGAAACCATCTAACAGATAAATTCGACTGGACCCGACCACCCTTTGCAGGAGGTGATCCATTTTCAGCAAGGGGTAATTATCCTTCAGGGATTCTTTGTTCATATTTCGAAAATCAATATAGAGCCTGATTTCCCTGGTTTTCTTCCGTGTAGGGACTAAATTAGAGACCCACTTAGAAAAACATAGTGGGACTATGATCTTGGCATCGTACATTTTCTTGATTTCTTTTTCTATTAGGGGGAGAAACTTGGGATTTATCCTCCTAAGTTTCTACCTAAATGGTTTTTGGTCTTCCTTTATGGGAATCCTGTGTTGTATGATGCTGGTATCATAGGCTTTCAAATCTTCATAGCCCCAGGCAAAAACGTCTGAATATTCTTTGAATAGCTCAATGTATTTAAGATTTTGTTTTGGGGGTAATGATTTAGACAGTTTGACCATCCTAGGCTTCTCTTCAGTCCCTGTATTACAGTCCTCTACCTCTTGTCATGGACCTCTATTTTTGGTTTCTTAGCTACATCATTACCGTCAAACAGATCTTCTAAAGGAACAAGCCCTCTAGGTAGAACATTGCTTTTCAATTGTAAAACTTCGGCATCCATTTCATCATCCCCTAACTCTCCTGAATCTACTATATCTGCTCCTGAATCTACCGTATTCACACTATCTATTTCAAACTCAGAATTGTTTACATTCTCGTCTTCATTTTCTAAATCTATATTTGTACATTCAAAATCGTTCTTGCATTGCAGAAAGTCCTCTATCTGATCATCATTTCCAAAAACTTGCCAGTACCTGATATTATCGGGAACTGTCGGTCTGCATTTCACTTCAACAGTGTATGGGCGAGTTTGGCGGAAAGGAATCTTGCAGGAGGCTGCTGACGTAGCCAATCCGTTGGCCAGAATATTCTGTCCTCTCGGCATTACTTGTAAGTCAACCTCATTAAAACACTTCAAAGAATCAAGAATAGCATTCCTGTAGGCTCTAAGGTACGGGTGTTTAGCAGCATACTCCCCTTTAATTTGCTTGATTATTAATTCAGAGTCACCCCTTACCATTATCTGCTTAGCACCAACTTTTTTCAACAGCTTCAGACCAAGCATTAAAGCTTCATACTCAACAACATTGTTAGTGCACTGGAAATTTAATTTGTAGGAATGATTCTCTGAATACCTGTTTCGATGATTATGCAGCCAGACTCCAGCTCCTTCTCCTTCTTTACTCACCGCTCCATCAAAATCCATACTCCAGAAATCAGCGAGGAAATCTTCAGTGATTACATTTTTCATCTTTGCTACCTCATTGCTTTCTGGACCTTCATATTGACTAGATACATCTTCCATCAGCTGAGTATCTTGCTCTTCTGTATCACCATCATTGTACAAGATGAACGAATCTAAATCTGAATGAGCAGAGTAAAGGGGGTAATTGTGAGGTTTCTCTTGGCTACTGACCATGTACTTCATCAATTTTTCTCTATATAACCTCCTCTGTTTCCCAAACACTGGGATAGTGGCGTAAGACATATCCAGCTGCAGGGTTCCTTTCAACATAGCTCCCCAAGACCAGGATAGAAACATTCCATACTTTGGCAGGATGTCTGCAACCACCACGTCCATTACCATGATTTTCGAAGGGATTTGAACCAGGGTGATGCAAAAATCTTTAATCAAACCAATACATTTGACTTTGCTGGAGTCGAACGAGTGTAGATCTTTGTAAGGCCTAGTGACCTCCAATCCCAGTTTTTCCATTACTTCTTTAGGCATAAGATTATGTGAGGCACCTGAATCCAGCATAACATTATGCAATATCAAGTCGTGTATGTTTAAACTGATGTAAAAGGGAGCTACATCACCGGTATCATCTCGACCATCTACTTCAGGTCCGAAAAGGAGTTCGGGATGATCGTTAGTAAGGTTCACAGTGTCTGAATATGTCATTGATCCAATAGTCAAGGCCTTGGTGCCTATGTCAGGTTCAATGGCTAGTTCTTTTATTACCTATGAACGATACTCATATATCTGCATCAACTCTGTAAGTGGGATGGGAATTTTTATTTTTTCCAATTCCCCTTCAAGGCTAAAGGGTGTAAGAGCTCTGCCTTGGCTCATCAGTTCTGATTTTTCTGCCATGTTCTTTGGCTTAGAAGTACTTGGCAGGTTAACGTGTGAAGCTTCAGGCTGTGATGGTCTTTTCAGAATGGTGATGCTTTTCTTCAAAGGAGCATCATCTTTACTCTTCTCAGAAGAATTTTCAGCAGTAGTCTTTTCAAGAGTTTTCTCAGCAGTAGTTGGATCAAGGGTTTTCTCGGTCTCAGCTACCTTCTGTGTTTCAGTCGTCTTTTTCGAGGAATTTCCTTCTGTCTTCTTACTCCGCAGATTGTATTGATGGTGCACCTCCAAAATAGCATTTTCAAAGGCCTGTTGTTCTGCATCTTCGGCTTCTTCACTTACCTTTGTTTGATTTAGTAGAAAGAGTTCCTGTTCTTCTTGAGTAAGGAAAATAGCCTCGTTGTCGTGAATGCCCATGAGGTTGATATGAGTGTCCTCCAATTCCTCAATTACTTCCCCCCCTTCATCAGCATAGTTTTCTTGCAAGGGAGGTCCAATCTGTTGATCTGGGCCCCTCTGCTCTCTTTGATCTCTAGGGTCTCTCTGTCTGATTTGAGGAGGGTTTCTCCTGAAATTGGGGTTTCGAACCTAAGGAGAAGGTGCGTTGTCTCTGGGAAGATTTCTGTCTGACATAGTGATTCTTTCCATCATTAGTTCCACTTCTCTGGTCAACGAATCTAATCTGGAATCTATGGTCGACGTGGAAGGTTCTTCTTTGATCGTGACTCTCCTTTCTGACCTTTGACGTGCCCTTTCCGCCAACAGATTAGCCTACACACTGATAGTACTTTTATGCATATCGGCTAAGGTGGTAGAGTTTATTTCTCTTAATTGGTATGACATGTCAGCATCAAATCCATCAGGGAATTTTATCAACGCCAAACCCTGTGGAGGTTTAATTTTAGCTGGAATGGCATTGTACAAGTTATTAAAACGGGTGCAATAATCCTGTACTGACTCACCTTGATTTCTTCTTATAGTCTCGTATTCTGACAGTATCTGGAGAGGGTTTTTATTTACCTCCCATCTGTCAAGAAAACTTCTTTGGAATGAGACAAGGTCAGGGATTGATGCGGCGGGTAAATATTTGAACCATTTCTTAACATTTCCTGTCAGACTCTGGGTGAACAGTCTCATTTGAACGTCAACTTCATCAACTTCTTGCAAATCAAAGTAGTCCTTAATTTTATCCACATGTTGTTTTGCGTTTAAAGGTCCGGTTGCATCAAACTGTGGAAGTCTTGTCTGGTAGTCTTGGGGCATGGCATGTAGCGGTGCAACCAACACCAAAGGGGCATATCGAGCTCCCATGATGGGTGGAAGGGGTTTAAGGGCAACCTGGATGGTCGGTGATGTAGCGACTAAAGATGAGCACAAGGGGGGATTGGACAGTACTGAGGTAGTGATTTGTATTTTGGTCGTGGGAGACAAAACTTCGGGGGTTCGGGGTTGCAACACAGTTGGGTCAAAGATGATTTCGGTCACAAAAATGTTGGACCGATTTCTTACCAGACTTCATTGTGGAAAGGTATCGAGGTCAAGGTCTTGAGAGGTAACTGGTTTTCTTGAAAAGGAAGGAGACTTATGAAGAGGAATTTGACTCACTGAACTGGTAGCTAAGGGTTATCTATTGCTGTTGAGGGTTCTGGGTCTGGATGAGACCGAGTGTGAACTTTCTTGGTAGCCAGAACTCTTTTTGGTTTTATATATATTTATTTTTTAAATTTTATGAGTCTGAAAATAATATATACAGAGTTAATCAACCTCTAAACATTACTTTCTTCTCAAATTTGAACTTTCTTTTTAGGGGAAAGAAAAGATGCAATTATCGATTTTTAGTTCTTCCCCAGTGGAGTCGCCATTATGTTAGCACTTGGTAAATTTCCTAGAGGTTGAAAAAGAAGAAATATACAAAGGTAACTTTATCCAACCGCTTTTAAAGCTGGAATCTAGCCCTTCCAGCTTCAGAGAGGGATCTCTCTATATGATGTAGCTTTGTTTTTAATTCATATATTAGGCTAGGTAAGGAAACTGTAGGTTTTGATGTCAAAAAGTTTTTAAATTGGTTGAGATAGTCTACACATCCATGGGCTATGGGGTCTGTGTTTAATTAGATATGAGATACAACCAGAAACGCCAAAAGAAGACTTTCACAGGGCAAGATAATATACTCACTGGATCATTTAGTAATTTAAATGATGGATAGAAGAAAAGATAAGAAAGATAGCTTCAACTAACAAGCAGTTAAGAATTTCTTAATCAAAGATATCAGAGGATAAACATTAAAATCTTTAGAATCGGAAACAGGGTATCAAAGATAAATCCAACAACATTAGGTTACTCTTAAATATTAGTTCCAGAAAACAAAATGATTACAGAGAAAGAAAAACATTCAACTTAGAAAATTAACATCACCAGTGAACACACGCAAGAATCCTGTAAAAGTGCCTCCTCTTTATTAATGGCAGATCTCTTCAAAAATAGTACAGTTTGATAGCGATAGGGTGTGTGAATCAACAACCCACAATACTTCAAAAGGTGAAGTAATTATAATTCAAATTACAAACGTTCATGTCATAACTGATCAGGATGTGCTCATTCTATTTTTAGTCTAACCAATTTAACTAATCAAAACCGCTTGATGACTCGGTACAACTGCATGCAGAATTTCTGGGGTAGGCCGTTGGCGAGGTTCCTGTGTAACCTCTTCTGACTGGACAGGTGACTGGACCTAGACAACTCATCTGCTAATCAAGTAGATCACAAAGTTCTTCCCATCTGAGATGACTTGGCACTGTGATTTTGAGTAGTCTCTGATACACTTCATCCATGTCTATATACTTAGCAAATGTGGGATTAATGAGGAATATGTTTCGAATCTCGTGTTGGATACTAATGTCCAACTGCAGGGCATCCATGAATGTTTTTCGAGTGATGCTCCCTTGTATCCCTGCAAACTTTGAACTGTCCTTAGCCACTTCTGCCAGCCTCTTCTTGTAATCCGAGAGTGTCATCAATTTGTCATTAATGACCTTCAGACCAGGTAGGCCTTTCTTTTGGAGAGCATCAATCTTATTGAAGAAATTATGTACTCCTTGATCCATGACCTGAACCTTTTCTTCAATCTGCAACATTAGACTTATTTTGGTTAAAACCCTTTTTACTTCAAGTATAGTCTTTGTTCTGTCCTCGATCTTTAGTTCTTCTAGTTCTTCTCTGGTCTTGGAATTCAGGAACCTAATGATCTCATTTGCTTGTGTTGGCATGTCTCCCAATTCCACTCTGATCTTCTCAAATGCCTGTTTTCTCCTCTGGAGCAACTCATTCTGTTCAAACATAATATGGATCATGGGCCAGATCTCATTTATGGACTTGGTGATGTCTGTCCATACATTCTCTTTTACTTCAGCCAAAGTTTTCCCTGCCATTGTTTGTTTTTGGAGCTGCTGTAACTCTTTCCTGAGATGCTCAGTTACCTGCTTTTCTTTGGATAGGCTTGTCTGGAAAGAAGTTTTGAGCTCTTGGAGGTTCTCAAATTCTTTCTTAAGTCTTCTGATTTATGTCTCTTGCAGGTTCATCTTCTCCATGGATTTGGAAAGGTCTGCTGTCCCTTCTGGTAGTGACACTGGTGTTGCAGACAGAATTGTTGTCACTGCTGCTATGCTCAATCCTGCAATTGGGATAGCACTCAATGGAATGCCTTCCATTGGCTTCAGTTGTTCTTTCTCTTTCAATAATATCTCCATCTCAGCTTCCATTTCTTTGAGCTGAGAATTCTGCTCCATGAGCAACTTTAGCATTTCGTCTTTCTCACCTTCCTTCTCTGCCATCTCCTTCGCCTATGAATCTTATGTAGGTGGTAATTTTAGTTGTTTCCTCAAAGAAGCGATGTCTGCATTTTTATTCTTTATCATCTCTTCTGTCACTTTGACGTTCACGGGATCATAGTTAATCTTGAGGACCAGCTCCTCCAACGTCTTGATTCTGTTGTCTTTTGCGAAAGATGATATTTTCTCCAGCTTGAGTTGTGTCTGAGCATTGTTCAATGATACCTGAAATTTTGCTGCAGAAGCTGAAGCGTGTGCCAATGTGTGAAAAACCATCTCCCCTATTTGTTTGTGCAGATCCATCTAATATGTTGGATGCACGTCCTTCACCTGGAATTCGAAGGTGGCCCTCTTATAGTCTGAGATCACTTTGGGATCCGGTACCTGTGCTTGGAGGTAGGCCATGTGCATCCTACCCTTTTCTGTGTCAAAGGACAAAAGCAGCCTGTGTTGCACAGTTGACGACTGCTTTCGAAACTGGGCATAAGTACTGCTGGTGAGGGTCTGGTTCCTCTTCTTGATCAACTCATACTTTTCGAAAATGCCCAACTTGGGCCCAGTCTTTCCTGCCTAAGTGTCCAGGGGAGAATTTGTGGATTTCTTCGGTACTGCTGGGGTGATTTCTTTATGCTGGCTCGAACCAAAAGAAGGAATGACAGGTTTGACCCCTGAAGTAGGTGTTGTGGTAGGCGGGGCTTCTTGTTCTATAATCGGACTCGGCACTGAAACTGTCTTGGGCCTCTTCGTGTGTAATTGGAACTCTTCTGATGATACCTCTGTTACAGGCGGAGACGACTCTTGTCGAGGCCTTTTTTCCTTAGGGACCTGGGGTGTGGTCGTTGGTGGTACACTTGTTGGGGGAACCTGCTGCTCCACTTCAACCAAGGTGCCAGGCACCCACACTGTCTGATTTGCAAACTTTTTGATCTCGGGCTTGGACTCATGTGCATACGGGATGTTTTTATTTTTCACCCTCATTTCTGAAATAATCCCGCATGGATCATAGTGCCATGGGAAACTTAAGACAAACTTCATCTCTCTCAGCATCCGGTCCGCTTCTTCTCCGGCGCCACGACTGTTGCAGATAGAAGAACCTATCTGGCCCTTGATGCACAACTGCTGCTTCTTCTTCAATGAGACGAAATGAATGTCGTCTGAATTCATAATTTGTCTAATATACTCTAATGCAAAGATTCTTACCGGAACATACTTTGGCAGCTTGTAGGGTGCCAATTCGCACCCGAAAACTCTGATCTCACTGTGGTTCTGATACAGGAACCCGTCTCCTGTCTTTGCATTGTCCAAGAGATGTAGAATTCTCTGGACCTCGTCATTTATTCGTGGCTCGGGCCTGCCGCTCAGCATGCTTACCAGAGGGTGATAGAAAAGATCAATGAAAACCTTGAAGCTATACTCTATGGAGTTATGCTTTAGAAGAGAAGTCCATGTTGTGACTGGCTAGGGCCTTCCGTCTGCATCCATCTTCTGCATGGAGAAACTGAATTTGTCGGCTTGAAATTAAATGAACATGTACGCCAGTATGGATGAATATCTGAACATGCCCTCTGTGCCAAAATTCATGAATTGTTCGTGAATATTATCGGCCAAGAAGGTGCTGTAGTCGAACTGCGTTGTGGGCTTTTCATCGTTTGAGAAAATGGACAGAAAACCCAGGATGGGCTCATCTACCCATTGGTCAGAATAGTAACCTAGCAGGGCACAAAGGGAGGAAATGATTTGGTTTCCCTTGGTGGATAACATGGATGATGGGTAAGGGGGATTTGTGGAAGGGAATTGAGCGGAAGTGGGGAGGAAAACCTCGGATATCTGAGCTCTCTGGGGAAAGGTCATTTTCTGATATAACTCAGTGAGGATTTCTAAATTGAAAGGGGATGCATATTCAGCACGGGGAATTTGCATCATCTGGTCGATGTCTTCAGGAGTGATGAGAAACAGGGTGTCTCCAGATGAGGATGCAATGGCTCGCTGTTCAGGAATATAGTGGGCTTGGAAGTTCAACGTGAATTCGGGAAAGTGATATATCTGGGGGAAAAGGTACAGGGGAAAATTTGACTCCTAGAGTCCAATTTCATTGCTCTGGTCCAAGAACACCTCCCGGAGCCATGACTGGAGGTCTGAAAAAATGAAGTCACAAATGGTATCTGCAATCAATCTATATTTATCAACTAACAGGAGTTTGTCCAGGTCAATAGGAGGAGGAAGAAAAGGATTCTCTTCTCCTTCCACTGTTCTTGGCTTTGGCGCCATCTCTACAACAATACCTGCAATAAACAATATGTTAGTGGGGTCTACTGACTGTGGAGGAAGGCGAAGGGAAAGCAATGGAGGAATAGTAGGTAAGTTTCCTAGCACGATGGATGAATAATGAATGACAGGGGTGTAACGGTAGTTTTATTCAAAACTGGGGTCAGTTGGATGCGGGAGACAGGTCAACAGGATAACGGGTATGTTATCCTATAATAAATGGACAACGGGTCACTTGGGATGAGGTGGAAGGTGACGGTGACCAAAGCATATGGACGGGTGACGTGGAGGCTGGTGATTGGAAGTAAAAGTCGCAGAAAGGCATTGTTCATGAGTGAAGAGGGTTAGGTACTGACAACAGGGACTGACAACAGTTATGTGATGAGACACACTCGGGAGCAAGTGGAACAAGTGGGAGATGACGTCCATGAGTGACGAGGGCTGTCAGATGGCATATGGGGATAGGAATTCTAGACCAATAGAATAACACCATGTATGTCAAGGGGCCCGCCAGAGAAAAGAAACAATTTCGGACTCCCCCCCTCTTGGTTAAAAACAGAACATCGGGGGGGGGTCCAAAAACCTTTTTGGACCATTGATCTGCGCGCCCATTTCCTCGCCGTAGATCTTAGCGTTCTCTTTAATATTCATTCCGGACCCCCCCCCCCCTTCC
>ML781917.1:799802-836928 GCA_009831015.1 Picea engelmannii | reverse complement strand
CCTCCCCCCCCCGGTTAAAAGAAGAATGGTCGGGGGGGTCCGTAATGCTCTGTGCGCCGTAGATCTAGGCGCCACGATCTGGATCGTTAAAAAGTGCATGGAGCATACACCCGGAGCAGAGAAAAAAATGTGTTGGGAAACTTAGGATAAGTGCATTTTACGGGTTTTTCCCAATCTTTTCACATAGACACCACCAAGGGGACTTCGTCTAAACTATTCTTAGGAAATGGAGACATGGTGTAGCATTTTCATCAATCTGGTTTCATGGGTGATGAAGAAAATGAAACAACTAACCTACATGCTAACCTATCTTCCTAGGACAATTAACCCAGATTAAACTGTTGGGTTAAGAAATTACTCTACCTAAGGGCTATCTGACCAGGATTAGACAATATGGTCAGATTTATTCACTAATCTAATCTAAGGGCTATCTGACCAGGATTAGACAGTCTGATCAGATTTATTCAATAACCTATCAACATTAAAATTTAAAAGAACTTGGCCATGTTTGAAGGGTATGTCCAAGTTACTATTATTGCATGGGGCTTTTGTTTCAATTCTTTTATGCCCTCTTTTCTTTCTTTTCTTTTTCTTTTTTCTTTTCTTTTATTTCAAATTATTTGTAGAATGAAAAATCATTTGTCAACAAAATACTAGAGACAGATAATATCCAAGTCATCAGTTGATTCCCATAATTTCTGGGGTGATAACACTCTCATCAACACAGTTTGCCCAATCTGCATCTGAATAAGCAGTGAGCTGAAGATTTTGATTTCTGGGATACCACAGACCGTAGGTCATTGTTTCTTTCAAATACCTGAATATCCTTTTGACAGCTCACAAATGAATCTGTTTAGGTGCAGCCTGATATCTTCATACCATTCCTACAACATGCATTATGTCTGGGCAAGATGTTGTGACGTACAACAGGTTGCCTATCATTGATCGATATGATCTTTGATCAACATCAGGTGAATCATCATCCTTTCTTAATTTACATCCAGTTACCATAGGTGTACCCACAGGTTTAGAATCTTCCATTTGAAACCTTTTCATCATTTCTCTTAGATATTTTTCTTGAGAAATGAACATCCCTTTAGACCTCTGAGTAATTTGTAGACCAAGAAAAAATGACAGTTCTCCTATCATAGACATTTCAAATTCAGACTCCATGGTAGAAGCAAACCATTGTACCAATGAATCCTTATTGCATCTAAAGATGATGTCATGTACATATACCAATACGATGAGAAAATCATTATCCTATGTTTTAATATAAAGATTGTTGTCAGTTGTTCCTCTCTTGAACCCTTTGTCTTTGAGATACATATCCAGTCTGTGATACCAAGCTCGAGGGGCTTGTTTGAAACCATATAAAGATTTCTTAAGCTTGCATACTAAGTCAGGGTTATCAAACAGTTTGAAACCCTCTAGTTGTTCCATATAGACTTCTTCACTTAAATCTCCATTTAGAAAGGTTGACTTGACATCCATTTGGTAGACTTTAAACCTTTTATGACAAGCATAGGCAAGAAACATTATGATAGCTTCTAATCTTGTTACAGGCGCAAATGTTTCACCAAAATCCAATCCTTCTATCTGAGCATAGCCTTTACAAACTAACCTTGCTTTGTTCCTGATAACTTGTCCTTGCTCATTCAACTTATTCTTAAAGATCCATTTGAAGCCAATGACGTTTTTACCTTCAGGTCTTTGAACCATCTCCCACATATTGTTTTTCTCAATCTGATCAAGTTCATCATTCATTGCTTTAACCTAGTGATCATCTTTGTTGACTTCGTTGAAATTCTTGGGTTCCAGCATGGATATGAAAGTTGTATGATATTGTTCTATGGTTTTGATTAGCTTTCTCTTGGTTTGTACACCTTTGTCTTTTTCTCCAATTATCTGACTTGCAGGATGATTCTTTTGAATGATTCTGGAGGAGGAATTTGAAGTTGACTATTGATTTGAGTTTGTTTGAGTTTCTGAATATTCATCTGATTCAGAGTCTTTGTTTTCTGATTCTTGGACCTGTTTATCATCAGCTTCAGTCGTGTCTTCTGTAGAAGACTCATTTCTGTACATCTTTCTTGCTGGGATTCCTTCATCAATTTTTACATCAATATAGTCAACCATTTAATGCAGCCTCTTATTATTGCATCTATATCCTTTACTATTTGTAGAATACCCTAAGAAGATACCTTCATCATCCCTATCATCATATTTGTCGAGGTTCTCATCATTATTCTATATGTAGCATTTACTCCCAAAGACTTTGAAGTGTTTGATTGAGGCAGGTCTTCCAAACCATAATTCATAAGGTGTCTTGTCACTTTGTGGTCTGAGGTGGGATTTGTTAAGGACATGGACTGTTGTGTGTATTTCTTCTACCCAGTAGGTTTGACTAATGTTCTTCTCATTCATCATTGACCTGGCCATTTCCTACACTGTTCTGTTTTTCCTCTCAACTACTCGATTTTGTTGTGGAGTTCTTGGGATTGTGTATTCTCTCTTGATCCCATGCTCATCACATAATTCCTTGAAGTATCTTGACATAAACTGTCCTCCACAGTCTGATGTTACTGCCTTTAACCTCTTCCCTATTTGAGTCTCAATTAAAGCCTTAAATATTTTAAACTTCTCAAATGCTTCAGCTTTTTCTTTGAGAAAGGCAACCCAGGTAATTTTGGAGTAATCATCGATAATCAGCATGAAGCAGTTTTCTTTCCCCGTGCCTTCTTATATTGATGGTCCACATAAATCCATATGAACTAGTTGGAGTGGTTTTTTTGTTGAAGTAAAACTCTTGGACTTAAACTGTATCCTGTTTTGCTTCCCTACTTGGTAGGGTTTACACATTGAATCTTGGGGCTTTGATATCCTCGGAAGATCTTTTACTGCCTCGAGTTTTTTGAGTTTGATAAAGTGGTCAAAGCTTAGATGTCCAAGTCTCCTATGCCATAACCAACTTTCATCATGTCTGCTTAGATGACATTCTTCTCTATTTTCTTTCAGCACATATACATTATTTTTTGTCCTTATGCCTTTGGCCACCACTTGTCCTAAGGTTACAGATTTTATCTTGCAGTCCTTATATGTGAACACCACTTTACATCCTCTATCACACATTTGACTTACACTGAGCAGATTATGTTTCAGCCCATCTACAAGGAGAACATCTTGGGCTTTTCCTTTTCCATTACTTAAGCTCACCATCCCTTTGCACTTTATTTTCCCTGGAGCATCATTTCCAAAGGTTACATTTCCTAATTTTCTTTCACTTAGAGATAGAAACTTGCCTTTGTCTCCCATCATGTGTTTGGAGCATCCACTGTCTATATACCAAGGATTCGTTTTTCTTTGAGCGGACAACACTAATCCACACTTGTCACTTTCCTTCTTCTTCCAAAACTTAACATTTTTAGCAGGGGGTTTTGAATCCGGTTCATATTCCCTTAGACGACAGTCAATAGATTTGTGTCCATAGTTATGATAGATGTAGCATTAAATATCATTATTCAACAGGTCAAACTTATTGGTCCAACATTGTCTACTCATTGACTGTTGATTATTTCTTAACCTTTTTAGTTTCATATCCTTGGACTTAATTTGGCAATTGGAAATCAGTGAAGGTTTTTTACTTGGTTGCATCATTACTTCTTGTGGCAAGTATTTATTCCTTTGAAATCTTAATTTCTCATATCTAAGTCTTAAGGAACAATTTACAGCTTTGTGACCAAAGTTAGCACAGTAGTAACAATAGCCATAGAAAAATTCATTGTACCTGGAAAATGGTTGTCATCTTTGAGCAAATTGATTTCTTTCAGGCTGATGATGTCTTTTAGCAGTGAGTGCATTACTTCTTTGTTCTACAGATTCAGATCTGACATCTTTTAGCTTACTCAACCTGGGTGGCTGATTGTCTTCCTTTGTTTCTGCAGGTTTGTTATTGTCATTGGTTGTACTTTTGACAAACTTGATGGGTTCTTCATTTCCTGGCTTACCACTGCTTGATCCCTCTTCATAACCCAAGTCAGTTTTCAACTTTGGATTCCTTTGCTGATTCAGAATGATGGCCAATCCTTCTGAGGATTTGATACTTGACAGATTCTGATTATACAAGGATTGAAGCTTCTCCATTTCTTTCCTTGTTTTCACTACTTCTTGTTCTAATGCTTCACATCTTGCATTCTTTTCTAATAGCTTTTGTTTTAGAATATCTTCGATTTTCTTTGCCTCTTCCAATTCTACTTTTAGTAAGACAAGGTATTCATCAGGTTCTTTCCTGTCTTTCTCAAATTGTATCAACAATTGTCTTTGCTTTTTGTTCTTGATTCTTAGTCTGTCAATCTCTTCCAGTGCATTGATCAGTTCTCCTTCCATGTCAACCACAACTTCTTCTTCATCACTCTCTATGATTTTATTATCATAATCCTCTTTGGCCATAAGTATGAATTCATTTAGTTTATCTTCAATAGAGGATTCATCTTCTTCATCATTTGAAGGATCATCATCATTGTTTACAAAAAGGCTTTTCTTCTTAAAGTTTTTCTCTTTAAAGAAATTTTTGTGTTTGTACTTCTCCTCATCATCACATGTCTGATCCTTTCCTTTGTGGGGACATTTATTTTCAAAATGACCTATCCTACCACAGTTGAAACATTTGAAAGGAAATTTACCTTTATATTTGTCTAATCTCTTCTTCAGTCTCTTCACAAATTTTCCTTCAATTTCATCGGGCTTAGAATCCTCATTCTTGTCTGCTTTAAATTATGCTTATGTGGAGGTGGGATTATCTTTAACTATTCTCATTTCATAAGTAGTCAATGTTCCTAGCAGTTGATCAAACTCCAAGGTTTTTATATCATTAAGTTCTTCTATAGCAGAGACCTTCAGGTTGAACCTATCTGGGAGAGATCTCAAGATTTTATGAACTAAAGAAGGTTCATCAATTGTTTCACCAAGTGCCTTCATTGCATTTACCATTTCTTCTACTCTCAGAAAGTATTTTCTAACAGTTTCATCTTCCTTCATCTTTAGCTATTCAAACTATATTCTGTAGGTTTGAAGCTTTGCATCCTTTACCTTCTCATTACCCTCATAACTGCTAATGAGTTTGTCCCACATTTCTTTAGCAGTTTCTAGGTGCATAACTTTTATGAATTCTGCTTCTGCAAGCCCACTCAAGATAACATTCATAGCCTTAGCATTGAAGCTAAATTCTAGTTTGTCATCCTTATTAGCTAGCACAACTAGCTTTACATAACCAACATCTACCACATCCCATACATCTTCACCTAACGACATTATGTAGGTTCTCATTCTAACTTTCTAGAAGGCAAAGTTTGTTCCATTGAATAGAGGGGCCTTATTGGTTGAATTTCCTTCATGGCTTGACATGTTTAAGCTCTAGGATCTACCCATTGTTGGACAACTGAGAGAGGGGGCTGAATCAGTTGTTACCATGCTTAAACAATTATGCTTCTTTTAAAATCTTTACAAGACACTCAATGATGATCAAAATAATGTAGGGAAATAAACAATGACACATTCAACATCAGTCACATATATGAGAAACACAGAGATAGATATTTCCCAAGGAAACCCATATAGGGTCAAAACCTCTTCTTCTTTATATGATAAGCATTATTTACATTTTTTACATTATCATACATATGAGAACCAACTCATTGTGAGGCTACAACCTCTGTTTTGCAAGCTGGAACTTGTTGATAGCACCAACTCTCTGTTTTTCTCTAGTACCCACTAGAAGGCAGCACCAACTCACTGGTTTCTCTAGAACCAACTAGAAGAAAGCACCAACTCCCCGTGTTCAAGCACCCACTTGAACCTCTGAGGACACCGGTCCTCCCTAGCACCTCCCAACCACCCTGGATTATGAATATGAAATACCGAAACCTATTACAGTGATATAGTGTTCAATAATAGCTTACCAGTCTCATCACTGTTCTGCAAGATTTTGCTACTCAGACTTCCTCACTGTCTTCCAGCATGCATCCACTTCCCATTCTGTTCTTCTACTTTTTATGCTCTATGCATCATATTCATTCATTTGCACAGTTCTTCTTCTGTTCTATTCAGCTGCTGCACTCTACTCCTTCTTCATGCATGAATCACCTTCAACAACAACATCCATAGCAACTCTAGCAACAATGACAACCTCATCTCTTCTCTGTACCGTGTATATATATCTTCTATGCATCTTGTGCATGCAATATTCACCATTCCTCTACATGCTCATACCGCACCAATCTCCTCTGCATCTCAAGTGCTCTGCGTGATCATCATCATGACTCTTCATCTTCTCTGGCAGTTCAACCCCTGTGTCTATCATCACTAGGTGTTATGCTAAGATTCCTTTTTCTCTCTCACAGTTGAGACTCTTGATCTTCTCTGTTACAGTTGATCTCATCCTTTCTGTTTCAGGTACGAGCTCCAACCTTCATCCAGCTATCAATTTCCTCCACCAATCGTCTTCATTACACTAGCAGATTCCATGTAACTCTTCAACTCCTTTGGAAATCACACAGAAGTCTCTTCACATCCTCTGGTAGAAACCATCAATGGTTTCTACCAGTTACACTGTGAGGATAAACATTAGCCCTCCGATCGTGCTCATGTTCACCTCCATCATTGGATTAACTCTGATGGGTTCTTGCATTATTTACCCGTTTCGCACTTTCACAATTGGGAGATTATGCGATGAGACATCTTGAGTCTCCATGTCACGAGCTCTGAAACTTCGAAACAAAGATTTTTTGTGCTATCTCCTTCCTTTATATGACCATGGCTCTGACCAAGTGCTTTTTCATAATGTTCTTTTCACGATTTCACATTTTGCCTTTTTGTTAATTTCGTTGTGAAGTTTCTCAACTTTCCAAGTTTCGATCCTCCAAACACCGAAAAGGAGCTTGTCTACACGTACTCTTCTCTTGAGCTCTTAGATGGTGTGACAACCGGCTGAGACAACGCGCTTATGCATAAAGCGCTTTCTCGATTTCGCTTTTTGTGAATTTGGAGATGAAGCATCTCGACTCTCCAAGTAGCGATCCCCAAAACCCCGAAATGGAGCTTATTTGAACTGATTCCTTCCCTTCTCGTGATCATCGGTGGTGACCACAGGCTGTGCCAAAAAGGTGCTTCATGTTTTTCTAGTTTACACACCATGCTCCATTGACTCCAAGTCAGCGAAATTCCAATCACTTGCCACTTGTCCTATGATTCGACGGTTCATATCTGATCTTCATTCAACAACTCAGATCATATCGTGATTTCGGCGTTCTTGTGGTTATGTTTCTTGTCTCTCCAAGTCGCAATTCGCGAAACTCCAAAATGGAGTTGGATCAACGGTCCAGATCACACCTTGATCTGATGGCTACGATTAAATCGCAATTTCACATATCGTTGTTCCTAAGATGGAGGTTCTGATCACTCCAAGTCGTGATAGGTGAAGCTCTGAGATGGAGCTCATATCAACGGTCCATGTTCTTGGTGATCAAACGGTCCTGATCTTTTCCTGATCTCGCATCTCGTTGTTCCTTAGATGGAGATTTTTGTCACTCCAAGTTGCAATAGATGAGACTCCGAGATGGAGCTCAGATCAATGGTCCTCATTCTTTGTGATCTGACGGTCCTAATATTTTAGTGATATTGCATCTCGCTGATCCTTAGATGGAGATTCTCGTCACTCCAAGTCGCAATTCGCGAACCTCCGAAATGGGGTCTTTAACTAGCTCTGATCTTTCACCACGCATCCTCTTGATCCAATGGTCCACGACTGTCCATTCTGATGTGGTCTGCCATATTCACCTCCTGGATCTGTCGGCCTAAATCACACCTTGATCCAACGGCTAGGATCATTTTGCATTTCTCCACTTCTGTGGTGAAGTGTTTTGACTCTTCAACTCCACTTCGTGATTTCACCACTTGTGTGGTGAAGTGTGTCAAAACTTCAACTCCCGGTATCCGAAATTCTAAAATGGAGTTTACTCTTCCATTATCACTGCGTTGTTGATCATGCTGATCTTTGCCATTGTTGTTCTTTCCATCAATGGAAAGCATACACTGTCTTTAAAACATGCCAACATTCCGTAGTAAAAAAGAAACTCTTTCAACCCCCAAACCCTCGATACGCGATACCCATGAAGGTTCTGATCCAACAATTCTCCCGTGACCTTGATCCAATGGTCTGGATCTCTTTCCCTACTCCTCGCAACTCAGGACTTCGCGAAAACTAAGAATTTGGTCTGCCCCTCCAAATGCATGAACCTCAAATTCACGAAATGATCCAACGACGTGGGTTGAAACAAGATCAACGTCTCTTATCCACCACGATCAATCGTTCACGTTGATTCTTTATATTAGGGCAGTGAGTTCATCCAACTATTAAGAATCTTACAACTCCACTGGATCCTATGGTCCTTGTGACTTTGCGAGTTCTCCACGGAGAATTATGACCGCCCGATTCACTCCTCAACGACTTCTACCCAACGAATGAGAGTTCTTCCTCTTGACCTTAATTTCTATGAGATAGTTTCGATCTCCATATCTGTTAAAACTCTTCAAAGGTGTTATCCATCCTGAGCTTTCTCTTGCAAACTCAAGCCTCCAAAAAGAACCCTGCTTGCACTCCTTGCGGTAAACTTTCAAATAACCTCTGGTTATTTGAGTCTTCGACCCTGTGCACTCTTTGCAACAGTAGTCCTTCAACTTTCCCCTTGGTTGATAAGTTCTAAGACTTCCACCATCCTACGCACACCTTGCACAGCTCTGTGCTTCTCCTGCATTTTTTCTGGTATGAGAACATCGATATCTCTCCTGAGCTTTCTGAGATAAAACTCAGAACCTTGTCAACGCACACCTTGCGGACGTTCACTGCACTCCTTGCAAGAACTCTTAGGAAGACAAAGAATTGAATCTCATTCTTCTTCTCTCTTTGAATTCGTACATTCAACATGAAATCATACATACAACATAGCATTGAGATAAATGCATGACAGAGAAACAAATCAATTGTAAAGATACCATTCAACAAATGTAAACAGTAATCATCATAACACCATGACAGTTGAGTCAAAGATTCATATATTAACTCAAGTTATCATGTACATGGGTTATTCTCTACAACTCTTTGCTACAACTCTACAGCTTATGAAATCTGAATGATAATATTGTTCCCTCTACAATTATACAAGGGTGATAGTGTCTATATCTGTTTTCCCTCCTACGCTTCTAAAACTGTCTAATCTAACATTCATATCTACCTACTTTACATTAATCAGACTTAAATGCTTATTACATCTGATAGATGAGAGTAATTTCTCTAAATCTATTCATATCTCTAAGACATAAATGTAAGTACACTTCTCCGAGCTATTACATTAATGCTTCAATTTTCAAAATTCAAAACGTTTTCATATAAACGTGCCCCTTTTTTTCATCTGCGTGTCCAACTGTTCCTTTGGCTAGGCACGCGCTTTGGCTTTGTACGATGATTCTGCATCAATGAACTATCAAAATAAAGGAGGGGCCTAGATTGACATTGTTACACTTGTGTGGAAGTGATCCGGTTCTTTTTACAATTGGTTGTTGTGATTATTTATGAGATATTGTGGATTTGATGGTATGTTATTTTGTTGTATTTACATATACAAGTGTTATTGATTGGGTTCTCCTGAGTGTACAGGACTCTGGATGTTTGGTATTTCGAGGCCTCAATGAAAACCCTTGGACTCTGAATCGAGTTAGGCAGTGGATGGTTAGGGTTTGAATTTTGTTGATGTGAGATATGTACATATGATTAGATATTATGATGTTGATTGTTATTACTGACATGATTCATTGATGGATGCAGGTTGACGATAGCTTGCCAACCAAAATCAAATTTGGAGTAGAGGGATCATGCATGACAACTAGAGATGTTGAGGGAGAGGTGTGGCAGCAACCCTTCCACAACCTACTAGCACTCCTGCCATGGTGTTAAATATAAATGTTTAATTAATAAAAAGGGGTATTTGGTTGTTTTGTCTAAACCTTCTTATTCTGAACTTAGTTATAAAAAGGGGAAACTTTAAGAAAAAGATAAACTTAAATAAAAGGGGGAAACCTAAGGAAAAGGGGAAACTTAAAGAAAAGGGGAAACTTAAAAGAAAAAGGGGAATGTCTAACTTGTTAAGGAATCTAGCCTTTGGAACTTTCTATTTATGAACTCAACTAGGAATTAAGTAAGGTGTAATTCATTTAAGAATTGTAAGGGAATATTGGGACACCGAGGATCATTTTTAGGAATGCTTTTATGTGGGTGAGGGAAATAAAAATATTTAATTAATTAATAAAATTGATTTTCTGGTGCAACTAGGGGATCAGGCGACATGTGTAAGGGGGAGGTTTTTCCTAATTAAATAAATGAAAAAGGAATATAATGAGGGTTTGGGAAACTAATGACTAACCAACTCTATAAAAGAGATGGTAGAGGAGGAGTATGGACACATCTGGTTTGTGTAACGTTACGTTGTTGAAATTTCATGTTGACTGAACTTTCTCATGTGGGAGTTGGGATACCCATCTTGGGTAACGAGTTGTAGCTCAACCTTGAAAGGCGAGCTGGGTGCTCACATTCTATGGTATTGTGTGCATGGCCCCTTTGCAGCTCGGGAGGCTCAGGGGGAAGAAGATTACTCCTAGCATTGGCTGGGAGGTACCGGTGATATCTCATCGGTCGACAAGTCGGAGTTGGACGGAGCACGAGCGCGAGACAGTCACTTCCAGTTCTTCACATTTGGCTACAGTACACGTGTGCATAATTTTTATTAAATAATACCTCAATTTCTTGTTCATGCATTTCTTTATTGTCGAAGGCTCACTTGCATATATGTTGTTAAAATAAACATACTTGTTTAGTTATGCATATGAATTTCTATCTGGGCGATAGTGCACCATGAGAAATTGCAAAAGGGTCACTACATTTTTGTTTGTGAGATTTGTTTTATTACTTTGTTGTATTAATGGCAAGGAATACTTTGTTTTTGGTCTTGGGCCATTATTTTATTTTACTCAGCATTTTAATTATTTTTAATACAAGGAAATTGTGTTTTTGTCTTCTGCCCCTTATCCTTTAAGTTATTAGTCTGTGTGTGAGTAGTCATCCAAGAGCCGAATCGACTATCTTTCACTATGGTGTTAAAGAGTTAGACTCAAATGCCCTACTTTTCTATGCATGGATAATAATAGAAGGATAATTTCTTTGCCCAACCAATCCCTTGGTTGCAGCAAAAATTTCTCTTCATTTCTCTCTGTTTAATGTCGATTTTACTCTCTGCATTTCGTTTTTAATTTTCCCCTTTTTCTCAACATTTGTGTGTTTCCACTTTCTTGCATTTGTGTGGAGTCCTCAACCTGTACCTCAATGTTTACCTCATTCTTTACCTCAGTGAAAAGCAATGATATTCTCTACGTTGCTTTATATCTCTGCGAATTTCTTGCAGCGATTTTGTTTTGCTGCGAATTATTTTTACTCCTTCCCTGCGATAACATTTTTTTATTCAATAGTAATCTTGAACAAAGAACTTGGTAGCTCGCATATTGGAACTCATGTTGAAATATAGAATAAACCTTATATACTAAACTAATTAACATATTTTTTTACTTTAATGTTGAACTACAAAATAAACTAATCAATGTTTTTTTAACTTAACATTGAACTATAGAATTAACCCTTTTATACGGGGAACTCGGGTGGATCCTATCACTTAACATTTATTTCTTTAGACTTTATATATTAGATGGACAGGTAGTGATTTCCTTACCTCTTTAATCCTTATATATATGATGGACAATGTAGTGATAGCTTTATCGCTTAAACTTTATATATTAGATGGACAATGTAGTGATCATGACCATAAGCTATCACGATTGCAACAATTTCTTGATGATTCTTATATCGATTTGTATGATTCAAATTTCATCTCCTTGGATACATGTACAGATTCAATGCTTCCCAATCCATCCATCAATGATAGTGGATGGACATTAATAATGATATGTTGAATAAGGACATGCATATTTTCTATATAACGAAGTGATATGTAAGATTTCGATACAAGCCAGTAATGTGGTGTTCAGGGAATGGAAAGGTGAAAAAGAAATTGAGTGAACAACCACCTCCTTAGCTTGCACGATTGACCATGTTTTATCTATGTTTGGATGACTACGTTTTATCACTGATCATGATAGAGATGACTATGTTTTTCATTATTGTTGTGTTTTATCACTGTGTGTATCGATTTAAACTCGCATAGTTTTAGTTTCCCACTCATTTAGCTACAAAGTGATTTAATTTACCCATAATATTTAAATCCTAAGTGGATATATATGGAAATGTATCTATAATTTTAGAACGCCTTAAGTTTTTGGTAGCGAAAACACTTGAAGCGATTGTTGGGTAGAGATTCTAGGATGGAGGCGTTTTTAGGTGGCCACTGGTGGTTACTCCTGTGTTTTTATTCATTTTGTGATTCTAAGTTTTCTTGGTGATTTTTTATTCCATTTTTCCTTTTTAAATTCATTAATAGTTGCTTTCCCTTGAGAATCCCCATTACGGACAATTGGCGAGTGTTAGGAGTGTAGCCAATTTCTTTTACCTTAAATAAAAACAACCAAAATTTTAATTACATAGAGATGAGTATTTAAGTCAGCACATTCCTTTGAACGATATAAA
Source organism: Picea engelmannii (assembly GCA_009831015.1). Taxonomy (NCBI): domain Eukaryota; kingdom Viridiplantae; phylum Streptophyta; class Pinopsida; order Pinales; family Pinaceae; genus Picea; species Picea engelmannii. Next base: position 824,189 of record ML781917.1, on the reverse strand, counting down.
TATTGGTGTTTAGCAGCTTAGTGTTTTAATTTCTTTAGCTGTGTATTTAGCAACGTTGTTTTAAAAAGATCGACATCAACTTCATGCTTCCATTTTAACTATGAGTATCTTAGTTATACAACAGTTTAAGCCTGAGTAACCATTTAATATTTTAATAGTTTGCATATGAATATTAAGTTCGGATCCAATTGCTACATAATAGTTTAAATGTGGAAATTCGTATGACAATTAGACATTCTAAAATATTAATTGACTGTTTACAATGGTAATAGAGTTGTGGCTACAATGGTAATAGATTAATTTCTTAATAGATTAATTGTTGCAAGGGTAGTAGCTAGAAGGGTAATAGATTAATCACTTAAATAGATTAATTTCTTAATTGCATTGGTAATAGATTAATTGATTAATTGCAAGGGTAATAGATCACTCATTTTCACTTAGTCAAAATGATTTAAAAACTAATGATTTATGGTTTATTTGTGTAAGATTTTAATGTCTTGTGCAAGATTGATGGTTGAGGGTTTAATAGTTTTATTAGTTAAATTGATTAATGGTTTAACAGTTAATAGGTTACTATGTGCCTGGTGCCTTAAGTTGAATTGTAAATGATGGTTGGTCAGAGTTGTTACATCATATATGATTTAGTTTAGGAACAAGAAATCGTTTGGTTAGTTGTGCCATTTTAATTTGAATGAGGTCACCTTGTGTTTTGTTGACTTGTTGATTGGATGTTTGGGTATAGTCTTTGTGTATTTATTGACATATAATTTGTTCTCCTAGCGCGAGGGATTTTGCATGGGTTAAAGGTCTAGATATGTTTTGTTGTGCCATGGTTATTGTCACGCCTATCGCCTTGTCACAACATGATTCTTGATGAGGGGATCATCACGTGCCCTGATTGATAGATGTGAATGTTAACCTGGCCATAGTCTTCGGCTTCCCGATTTGGGCATACTATTCGTTGTAATTTTTGTGGGTACTTAGTTTTGTAAAAACTTAATGTGATTGGTTTTTCTTGCCATAGAGGTTTACAGTTACAGGCTGTCGAAGCCGTTGTGATGGGATTGTTGATGTTTCCATTTATCTTGTAGGCGTTTCATTTCTCGTGTCAGGCGGGTAGTCACTTTTGTTGTATTTTTCTTTAGCGCATGTTTCGTCTAGTTGTATGATGTGCTAGTATGTTGGTTCATTGTTGTATGTGGCCTGATTTACGTGCATTTTTTTGTTACCAAGTTGTGTTGATTAATTTCTATCGTTGTTTCCTTCCTTCTTAAAAGAAAAAAAAATTCCTTTTTCTTTGCATCGCATGTAGTCGTAACAAATGGGGTTGTTACATATGGTATCATAGAGGGTTCAACCTTGCGACTGTGGATCACCATGCTTTCCACTGCAGTAAACCCTTGAGTAATAACCTAGCACTAATTAAAAGTTTAATGTGTCCATGTTGTGATCTCTATTAGAGGATTCCCTATATGTTTGCAACGTGGTGCCGGAAAGGAGGTGTGACACCTTGAGAAGTGCCTGCACCCTCAGAGTCTAACCCCCAAGGGGAAGAACCAATCCTTGGGCTAGATTCAATTGTTGTAAGGGATGAATATGGTCTCACAAGGTCCTTCCAGGGAATGGAAGAGGCCTTAATTCACCTTCTGTATTGAGTTGAGGCTAAGGTGCATGTATCCCTAAGGGTCCACAACGCACCCCATCCAATACCATTAGCATTCATCGAGAACTCGAGAGGGATAAGTTCTCAAGTCCAAGAGTGTCACATATGGCTCAACCTTTGAGGCATGGTTGTAGAGCAAGGATATGTTCCTCATGCTTCGTGATTATGACCTCCAGCATGAAGGTTTGCAAGTTGGTCGTATGGTGCCTGAGTACGAAGGCTATTTTTTGAGCTTCTTTGGTATGCTCCAGACCTGAATACCAAGAAACTTAAGGTCTACAGGTTTGTGTTTGGCCTTAATGTAATAATTCATGCAATTTTATGATTATGATTCTCAAACCTTGCATTATTTTTTCCACAAGGCCCTCATAACAGAGGAGGTGATTATCAGTGGGGGTAAAAGCAGGACTCCAGCGAGACCAGCAGGGTCGATGTCATCTGGTGTGTAGCAGCATAAGACACCATCTAGACATTCACCTAGATATTGTGGCTTCCAGAGAGGATCCACTTTCACTACACCTCAATGACCAATGCCTCAACAATGGACTCCTTACAGAGCTCCACTGCAATGTCGACCGCAACCCCAATAGTTTAGGCATGTTCAGCAAAATAGACCAGGGTTCCAGGTCAGTGGGTCGTTATCTTTTTCTTTGGGTACCAGGAGTAATGGACCAAAGAAAGGGTGTTGGACATGCGGGGAGCCACATTACCAGCATGATTTCCCAGTGGAGAGGACCAGAGCGTCTGGGTTAGCCGGACCCACTACCGTGGGAGATTTGGGCATGGCCCATCATATTCATGCAACGATGAATAATAGCCAAGAAGAGCACCAGTTGACCATAATCAAGACATCAAGTTTCCTCCTTGACCATACCCTTAGTATTTTGATAGATCTAGGTGCTACAAGGAGTTTTAATTCTGGTGCAATGCTAAAAAGAACTAAGGTAAGGGAAGTTGAACAGGACGAGTTTATCTTTGTAGAAATGATTGCGGGATACAAACAAAAAGTTGGTGGTAAGGTAATGGGATGTATCCTTAACCTGGGACAATTGGTCACTAGGGACAACCTATCAATCACAACCTTAGGGTCTTATGACATGGTGAACGGTATGGATTGGTTGGAATCACATGATGCGATACTGGACTGTAAGACGAAACGATTGATCTTGGTCGGTGACAAGGGATAAAGATGCATGATTGTAGGTTGGAACCAGAGAGTCTCCTTGAGGTTTATCTCTTCTGTGAAGCTACAAAAGATCATGTGCAAGGGAAGTAATATTTCAGCTTCTAGGTCATCTTAAATTTGTAGATACACCCTGTGTAAGATAGGGTATCTGACTAGTCTCAAGAAGGTGTTCCAGGTAAAACAATCATAACTTCTTCCTAGAGTATCCAAATTGAGTGCGATTGGTCTCATTAGATCTTGGATAGTCTCTAGTATTTTTGGTGTGAGTTTCAAAATTTTATATAAGTTATTTTGTGCGGGGAATGCTATACAAGTGAGATCTCCTGGAAAGGCCAAAAATCAACAAGTTGTGGGGAAGTTACTGTAAATTCCACTTGGCACATCCAATTTTTATTAGACCTATGGAATTATAGAGAAGAAATATCATAGAACTACATAAAAGAAAGTTTCATACCCATAAGGGCCAAAACTTGGGAGATACAATAGAATAAATATTGTCTAGCAGAACCGCCTCAAAATCAAGGTTCAAAAGTGATACTTGGCCAACATGCCACATAAAAAGGGAACTTCTACACCAAATAAGCCTCCAGACAATCCTACTTGGACTCTTGAGGAAGGTGAAGAAATGTGTATGGACATAAATGATTTACAAAAGAAGATAGTAACAAAATATGAACTACAAGATATGATGGAGGGTTTAAAAGGGGAGATCATGGAAGTATTGAAAAAAATTGTAATAGAGAAGACACCTGAAAGTGAAAATGCATCCCATGAAATTCATGATGAGGACACAAGGAAGGTGAATCAAGAATGGATGACGCAGACCTATCAGCCCTCGAGATGAGATCCTCTCATAGGATCGTTTTCTATCCCCTTGAGCTGAAATGGCTTCTTTTGATTTCCTACTGGAATCTGCAATTTATCGATCCACAGGTCCTTTTCACAGCTCACAATCTCACGATTTTGTGAGTTGTGAATCCCGACTCTTCCTTTCCAATATCCTGACACTCAAGATCATGAAATGGGTATAGCTCTTCTTTCATCAGTGCTCTCCTTGCACAACCACCGGCTAGGCCAAGCGCTATCACCTTTCTCTATTCATCACTTCGCAAGTTTCAACATCCAACCTTGTCATCTTTCTTTCACAAACCCCTAAGAGGTGATGTTGACTTTTCTCTCCTCATTCTCACTACTCGCAACCTCGTGAGTTGAAGGGTCGATCTCACATACTCTTATCTCACGAACCCCCGAGATGCGAGAAGTCAACAGAGCATTGACTCCCTTCTCCAGGCGACGCGTGTCCACCTGTCAATCACGTGGGGCCTACCCTGAGGTTCTGCCACGCGTCCACACTCGTGCCTTGGATTTCGACACTTCACGACTTCAGAGGTAAAAAATAACTCCTTTCAACCTCCGAACCCCCGAATGCATGAAATGCGATGGGGTTCCTAATCCAATGATCCTCCCATGACCTGGATCCGACAACTATCCTCCCTCCTCACGATTTCACCACTCATGACATGGAGCACCCAATATTTGGGCTCTTACTTTATGAACCTCTGAGTTCTAAATATCCCTTGATCTCTGCCACCTGTCCTCCTCCAATTGACGGCTTAGATTCCTTCACGACTTCACCACTCTCGGGAAAAAATTCTCGACCTCTTATCCTCCGATATGTCGAAATGGTGAAATTCTGACATGTCGTCAATGCGGGTCCCACGATGGAACTTCCCACCTTTTTGGAGTTATCGAACTTCATGGCTTCACGAATCCTGATGCTAAGGATTCAGCTCTTCAACCCACAAAACCCCGTATTGGTCGATGAAGGTCTGACCTTTATGTCGACGAGTATGCCACCTGTCCACTCTTAGATGGACGGTCCTGATTCTCTTTGCAGCTTCACCACTCACGAAGTCAAGAGACTTCCTTCTTTGACCTCTAATGTCCGAATCCTCGATACAGGTGATCTCACAACATGTGTCCTCCTTCTAATGGGTGGCTCAGATTCTTTCGCGGTGTCATGACTTGGCCTTTCGTAACCTCGTGAATCTTGGTGCAAAGATTTTAAAGCATAACTCCCTTGCTCTTCTACACAATCCGATGGCCCTCAAAACTTCGTGAATTTTCCATGGAGAATTCCAATCGTAGAATTCCTCCTTTACAATTTTTGTGAAATGAAAATGGTATCTCTTCATGAAATTTATTCACTAGCAAAAAATGTCGTTGCACCTCCTTTTGACACTTCAAGGCCCTAGCCCTCTAGAGATTTTCTTCGACAACCTCAAAGATGATATCCCTCTTAAGCTTGATTGAAAAATCCCCAAGTCCTTTTGGGGAAAGTTCCTACGCACACTCCTTGTGGTACTTTCTTCAAATACACTCCAAGCATTTGAATTCTTAGACTCTGTGCACTCTCTGCAACAACAATCTTTCAACAATTTCACTCAGGTGGCAAACTATGAGACTCTTCTCAGCCAGCGCACACTTTGCACAGCTCCTGTGCTTAACTTGCACCTCTGCGAGAATGAGAACAATGTTATTCCTCCTAATCTTCCAGAGATTGAAACTTTGAACCCATCAACGCACTCCTTACGGATGATTTTGCTGCACTCCTTGCAGGAAAACTCTTGCTTAGATAGAGAAACAATTGAAACTCATTCCTTACTCTCCCTCTCTTCAGATTTCAGACATTCGACATGAAATCATACATTCACGCATCAAACAAATGCATAACAGAGAGTAAACAATCATATATCAAACAACATGTACAAACACAGAAAGCAATTGAACACCATGAGCCTGAACTAAAGATCTTTGTATTAATCCAGAACTTCTGTACATGGGTTTTTTATACACAGCTCCATGTTTCTTCTTCTCTATGCTCTCCTGATTGACTATGCTTCTAATGTTACAATGATACAAATGATCGTGTCTATATCCATTTTCCCTCTAGCTCCTAAAACTATCTAATCTAAGAATTCAAAGCTACCTACTTACATTTACTAGCATAAATGCCTCTTAGTCCTTCAGATGAGAGAGGGACGCTCAAGGTCTAATTACAATCTATGAGATGGCATCTTCAACTAGATGTCCCTTTCACTTGACTAAGTATTCAAAATATTCCTTTCTTCTGGTCTTCTTGCTGACTGTTTTGTCCAATATGCTTTCCATCTGTGGCTTTTCTGCAACTGGCATCTGTTTAGTCCACTGAACCTATGGTTGTTCATCACTTGTTCCTGCTTCCTCAACTTTGTATGGATACAAATCTGAGACATTGAATATCGGAGAAATTCCGATCCCATCGGGTAATTCAATCTCATAAGCATTTTCCCCAAATTTCTTCAAGACCCTACATGGTCCGATCTTCTTCATCTTCAGTTTGTTATATGTCCCCTTCGGGAATCTTTCCTTTCTCATGTGTGCCAGAATCAAATCACCAACCTTAAATTAAAGTTGTCTCTTGTGTTGATTTACTCTACGCTTATACTCTTGGCTCAAGTTCTGCAATCGCTCCTTCACCTGGCTGTGAAGTTCCTTCATTGCTTCTGTGAAATCCTCTACACTAGCACTCCTAGTTTCATTTTGTTATGAATCTCTCAATTCTGAAACTCCCCTTGGTTGCATCCCATAAATAATCTGGAATGGACTCCACCCTGTGCTTCTGTTTAGTGAGGCGTTATATGAAAATTCTGCCTGTGGCAGAATATTTTCCCACTGACTATCGTGTTTTTTCACCAAGCTCCTCAACAAGTCTCCCAAACTTATGTTCACAACTTTTGTCTATCCATCCATCTGAGGATGATAAGATGAACTGAACGACAAGTTTGTTCCCAACTTTTTCCATGAGGTTCTCTAGAAGTGTCCCACGAACTTGGTGTCTCGATCCGAAACTATGCTCCTTGGTAAGACGTGAAGTCGAATAACTTCTTTGAAAAATAGATTCACAATGTGAGTTGCATCACTGGTTTTCTAACACGGTATGAAGTCTGCCATCTTAGAAAATTTGTCTACCACTAAAAAGATCGAGTCAAACTCTCTTTGTGTTCTTAGCAGCCCCAATATGAAGTCCCTGCTGATTGCATCCCACAGTCTGTTAGGTATGGGTAACAGTTGATAAAATCATGCATTCTGACTCTTCCCTTTTGAATGTTGACAAATTCTGCATCTATCCATGAATCTTTTCATGTCTTCTCTCATTATTGGCCAAAAATATGACTCATTTAATTTTGAGAACGTCTTGCCATGACTGCAATGTCCGGCAATCCTCCACTGTGTTTCTCCTTCAACAAATTCTCCCTCATGGAGCATTTTGGAATACAAAGTTGATTACCCTTAAACGACAATCCTTCCTGGATCATGTATTTTGTCCATTGACTTTTGTCCCTAAGAGTTGGATTCTCGAATGCTTCATACGCCTCTTTAAAATCTGTATCATCCCTGTACATGTCCCTGAGATCAGCAAAAACTAGTGTTTTGACTCTGAACTCCTACAACAGTAAACATTTCCTGCTCAAAGAATCAACAACTTTGTTAGCAGTTCCAGAAATATTCTTGATTAAAAAAGTAAAGTTTTGCATGTATTCAACCCATTTAACATGTCTTTGATTCAACTTATCCTATTGAGTCACAAATTGGAAAGCATGATTGTCACTGTATAAGACAAACTCCTTAGGAATCAAGTAGTGTCTCCATTTATTCAATGCCTGAATAATAGCATAGAACTCCTTGTCATACGTGGAGTATTTCACTTTCCCTTCATTCATCTTCTCGCTGAAGTATGCTATCGGCCTGTCTTCTTGGCTCAAGACTGCCCCTATTGCAAATCCACTTGCATCACATTTTACTTGAAATGTCTTTTTAAAATCCGACAACACCAAAATTGGTTGTTCCGTGATTTTCCTCTTCAACAAGTTGAAGTTTTTCTCTACCTCTTCTATCCAATGAAAAGACTTGTGTCTCTTCTTCACTGTGTCCATCATCGGTGCACTAATCCCACTGAAATTCCTGATGAACTTTTGGTAGAAACTAGCCAATCCATGAAAACTTTGAACTTCAAAGATACTCTTTGGCGATGGCCAATTCTTAATCACCTCCACCTTATCTGGATCCATCCTCAACTTATCTGCAGAAATAACAAACCCCAAATAAATGAGATCAGTCTTCATGAATGAGGATTTCTTCATATTTATCAATATCTTCTCTTGCTGTAGCCTCTTCATCACTGTAGACAAATGTTTCATATGCTCTACCTCCATTTTACTAAAAATCAGTATGTCATCAAGATACACAATGACAAATTTTCCGATGAAATCCTTCAGGACTTCATTCATCAACCTCATGAAAGTACTTGGTGCGTTTGTTAATCCAAATGGCATAACAAGCCATTCATGCAATCCTTCATTAGTCTTGAAGGCTATCTTCCATTCATCACCTTCTCTCATATGAATTTGGTGATATCCATTTTTCAAATCAATCTTCGAAAAAAAATTCACTCCACTCAAGCAATCCATCAAATTATCCATCCTTGGCAATGGAAATCTATACCTGATGGTTAGCTTGTTAATTTCTCTTGAGTCAATACACATCCTCCAGCCTCCGTCTTTCTTTGGACTGAGTATTGTTGGAACAACAGATGGACTCAAGCTTTCTCTAACCAATCCTTTGTCCATTAAGTTCTGGACCTGTCTTTTGACTTCTTCATTCTCCCGCAGCATCAATATATACACTTCTTTGTTTGGTAAACTAGATCTAGGTATGAGATCAATATGATGACTCACACTTCTGATCGGTGGCAACAAACGAGGTATTTCGTCCACTACTATGTCAACAAACTCTTCCAATAGCTTCTAAACCTCTTCCGGTAAATCATCTACCCTTATAATGGTTAAAACAATCTTAGGCTTTCTGACCATAATGAATTGTAGTTCCTCCTTCTTCTTAACCTCTGTAAGGAGTTCTTTCCCACTCATGAGAAGTACAGTGTTGCTTACTTCAGGTTTCACCTCCTTATCTTTGATTGGAAGCAACGTGTGAGTTCTCCCATTCTTCTCTAGTGTGTATGTGTTCTTCCTCCCATCATGAATCAAATTCATGTCATATTTCCATGGCTTGCCCAACAATAGATGACAAACATCTATGGGAATAACATCACAGAGTATTTCATCTTTATACCCTCCTATTTTAAACTCAACTAAACATTGTTTAGTGACATTTACCTGATGTCCTTTTTTTAGCCAAGAAACTCTGTATGGGCTCAGATGTTCAATAGTCTCCAGCTCCATCTTTTCTACCATATCCACAGAAATGAGATTATCTGTGCTACCACTGTCCACAATGACTTTGCATACCCTATACTTGGTTTTGAAAGAAGTCCGAAAAAGATTGTTCCTTTGCACTGGATTCTCCACCTCCTTCTCTGGCGTTAAGAGAACATTTCACATCATCAATGATCTTCCACCTTCAACATATTCTGCCTCAATATTATTCCTCCGTGCTTTGACAATGTGAGTTTCACCACCTTCTTTCTTCTTATCTAGACATTCATAAGATTTATGTCCGACCTTTCCGCATGTGAAGCATTTCACCACTCCACCTCTTCCTCTTCCTCTACCTCTGGTATGAGGAAAAATGTTTCCATCAGTATATTGACCTTTATGTTTGGTATACTACCCTTTCTATGAGCTTCCACCTCTCTCAGTTTGAGTTTGAGGTTTCTTCCACTCCTCCTTAAGTTTCTGATTTCTATCCCGGGCAACTGATTTGCCTCTAGGCTGACTTCTGCCTCGTCCTCTTTGACCTTGTTTTCATCTCATCTTCTCTTTAGCTTTAGAGCCATCTGATAAGCATATTCCACCATTTGGATGGTCATCATGCTCATATAATCCTAAATGTTGTATCTCAGACCATTCATATATCTAGCAACCTTTTCATCATCGCTTTCTCGATGACCTGCTCTGATGTTCAGCCTGTAGAATTCCTCAGTGTACTCCTTCACTATCATCAGCTTCTGTATCAAATTTTTCATTCTCTGAAACAGAGTAATCTAGTAATCCCTGCGAGTGAATTTCACCTTCATCTTCACAATCATCCTATCCCAACTCTTGATTTTTTGCTTGCCTTTGCAGCATTTGTCAGCTTGTAGCTCATCCCACCACAATGCTGCATGTCCTTTCAATATTGTGACAACATGTTTGACATTTTTGTCCTCCTCGACATATTCATAGTCAAAATATGTGTCCAGAGCTCTAATCCATTCTAGAAGCTCTTCAGCATCCAGGTTTCCCTCATATACTAGAATATCCATTTTTTCCTTAGCACCCATTCTTGCAACAACCCTAATCAAGCGTTCATTTGCTGCATCCTCTACTACAACTTCTTCTCCTTCATGTCCAGCTTCATCTTCACTTTCAGACTCACTGACATCTCCAACACCGGCTGTGTTCCTCTATGCTGTCTCCATATCCATGATTTTTGTGTGTATGTCACGCATCTCTCTCTCCATGGTTGGATTTGGCACCTGCCTACCCCTTCCTCTTGGAATTTCCCTTTCCTCTTGCAGATCAGGTGTTTTCTTGTCCCTTCTTCTCAGTGGCATGGCTAAAATTTTCTTTCTTGCTTTCCCTGTTTGAAGTATAAAAATAGAGACAAGCTCTGATACCACATTGAAACAGACCTATCGACCATCAGGCCAAGAACCGCTCACAGGATTGTTCTCTATCCCATTGAGCGGAAGCGGCTCCTTTTGATTTCCTACTGAAATCTGCATATTATCGATCCACAAGTCCTTTTCACAGCTCGCAATCTCCAGATTTCATGAGTCGTGACTCCCGACTCTTCCTTTCCAATCTCATGACACTCGTGATCACGAAATGGGTATAGCTCTTCTTTCGTCAGCTCTCTCCTTGCGTGACCACCGGCTAGGCCAAGCGCTAGAAACTTTCTCTATTCACCACTTCACGAGTTTCAATGTCCAACCTTGGTATATTTCTTTCACGAACCCCCGAAAGGCGATGTTGACTTTTCTCCCCTCGTTCTCGCTACTTGCGACTTCACGAGTTGAAGGGTCGAGCTCATGTATTCTTATCTCGCGAACCCATGAGATGTGAGAAGTCAACAGAGCATTGACTCCCTTCTCTAGGTGACGTGCGTCCACCTGTCAATCATGCGGGCCCTACCCTAAGGTTCTGCCATGCGTCCATGCTCATGCCTTGGATTTCGGCACTTCATGACTTCTGAGGTCGAAAACAACTCCTTTCAACCTTCGAACCCCTGAATGCGTGAAATGCGATGGGGTTCCTGATCCAATGGTCCTCCCGTGACTTGGATCCGACAACTATCCTTGCTCCTCGCGATTTCACCACTCGCGACTTCGAGCACCCAATCTTTGGGCTCTTACTTTGTGAACCTTTGAATTCACGAGATCCCTTAATCTCTGGCACTTGTCCTCCTCCGATGGATGGCTTATATTTTTTCACAAATTCGCCACTCTCGGGACAAAAGTCTCGACCTCTTTTCCTTTGATATGCCGAAATGGAAAAATTCTGACACGTCATCAATCCGGGTCCCATGATGGAACTTCTTGCCTTTTGGAGTTCTCAAACTTTGCGGCTTCATGAATTCTGATGCTAAGCCTTCATCTTTTCAACCCACGAAACCCTAGATTGGTCGATGAAGGTCTAACCTCCGTGTTGGTGAGTATGCCACCTATCCACTCTCAGATGGATGGTCCTGATTCTCTTTGCAGCGTCACCACTCACTATGTCAAGAGACTTCCTTCTCTGACCTCCAATGTTTGAATCCCCGATACGGGTGATCTCACAACTTGTGTCCTCCTTCTAACGGGTGGCTCATATTCTTTCGCGGTGTCATGACTTTTCCTTTCGCAACCTCACGAATATTGGTGCAAATATTTTAAACCATAACTCCCTTTCTCTTCTACATGATCCGATGACCCTCGAAACTTCACAAATTCTCCAGGGAGAATTCTAATCGTCAAATTCCTCATTGATGATTTCTGTAAAATGAACACGGTATCTCTTCACAAAATTTATTCACTAGCAAACAATGTCGTTGGGCCTCCTTCTAACACTTCAAGGCCCTTTCCATCTAGATATTTTCTTCGACAACTTCGAATATCCTATCCCCCCTAAGATTGATTTAAAAATCCTCAAGTCCTTTTGGGAAAAGTTCCTGTGCGCACTCCTTGCAACACTTTCTTCAAATACACTCCAAGTATTTGAATTCTTAGACTCTGTGCACTCTCTACGACAGCATTCTTTCAACAATTTCACTCAGGTGGAAAACTCTAAGACTCTTCTCAGCCAGCGCACACTTTTCATAGCTCCTGTGCTTAACTTGCACTTCTGTGAGAATGAGAATAATGTTATTCCTCCTGAGCTTGCAGAGATTGAAACTCTAAACCCGTCAACGCACTCATTGTGGATGATTTCGCTGCACTCCTTGCAGGAAAACTCTTTCTCAGACAGAGAAACAATTGAAACTCATTCCTTACTCTCCCTCTCTTCAGATTTCAGACATTCAACATGAAATCATACATTCACGGATCAAACAAATTCATAATAGAGAGTAAACAATCATATATCAATCAGCATGTACAAACATAGAAAGAAATTGAACACTATGAGTCTGAACTAAAGATGTTTGTATTAATCCAAAACTTTTGTACATGGGTTTTTTCTACACAACTCTCTGCTTCTTCTTCCTTATGCTCTCTTGATTGATTATGCTATTGATGTTACAATGATACAAGTGAGGGTGTCTATATCTATTTTCCCTCCGGCTCCTAAAACTGTCTAATCTAAGAATTCAAAGCTACCTACTTACATTTACTAGCATAAATTCCTCTTAGTCCTTCAGATGAGAGAAGGACGCTCGAGGTATGATTACAATCTACGAGTACGCCCTTTCTTAATTATTACATTTAAGTTTGGCGTATCTAACTTCAAAACATTTCAAACAATTCATCATGTGCCAAAATGCTTTAGCGTTTTCCCCAGGCTCGCTTGATGCTTTCGATGCTCCTACATCAATGGAGAAAATCCAACTTTGGTTTGAATACCAACCACATTCCTAAGATTGATATGAGTAATTTTGATGGCAAGGACCCAAACACATGGATACTTCAGATGGAGCAATTCTTTGATCTCCATAATGTGCGACATACACAAAAGGTACAAATTTTTTCTTTATATTTAGAGCCTTATGAATTTGAATGGTATCGATGGATTTGTTCTCGCAAATCACTCGTCACTTGGACAATTTTGATGGAAGAAATGATAACACACTATGAAGATACAAGGAGCAACACCTTCTTTAGCCAATTGATAAATCTGAAGCAAAAGGGTTCAGTTACTGAGCACATTGAGAACTTCCAAAGATTGAATATAAAGGTAACCAATATTCCAGATGAACACTTGATTGATGTATTCATAGGAGCTTTAAAGTATAACATTCAACATGACGTTCGCCTTTGGGAACCCAAATCATTGGAGAATGTATTTAAGGTGGCAAGAAATGTTGAAAGTGAAAATATGGCTATGGCTACTAGAAGGAGCAATCCTAACATCTATAGAGAGAATAATGCTCCTTCTAAAACACCTCAACTTACAAGGTTGACACCTCAACAATTGGAGGAAAGAAAAGAAAAAGGTTTATGCTTTAATTGTGAAAGCAAGTACAGTAAGGGACATAAGTGTGGTGAGAATAAATTATTCTACACAGATTGTGAAGAGGAAGAAGAACAAGAACCATCTCAAGATGAAAACGTAGAAGCAATTTTGTCTGAAGAGTTGACTCCCATTATATCGTGTAATCCATTGGCTGGAACTAGCACTCCTCAAACCCTCAAGATCGAAGGATACATCAAAAAGAAAAAGGTAATAGTCCTAATTGATTTTGGTAGTACTCATAATTTCATTCACTATAAATTAGCCAAAGCTCTCAATTGCTTTGTATATCCAGCACCATAGTTTCAAGTAATCATTCTAGATGGAGGAACTGTCAATTTCTTAGGAAAATGCAATAAGATCAATCTTGCTATGGGAGAATATGTAATGTATAGTCCAATGATTTCTATACTCATGGGTGGTGCAGATGTTGTACTAGGAATCCAATGGTTACAAGCATTAGCAACAATGGCTTTTAATTTTCAAGAACTTTCCTTGAAATTTTCATTGGAAGGAAAAGAAATTGAGTTAAGAGGTATCACAGGGAAACCTGGTAAGGTGATAAGCTCTAATGGCATGACAAAATTATTGAAAAAGGGGCGTCAAGGTGTTATTGCACAACTATTCTCACTAGATGTTCAAACATCTAAGCCATCTATTCCTCAAGATCTCCAAAGGATCATTCATAAGAATTCCAAAGTATTTGAAGATATTCCCAAAGGTCTTCCACCCACTCGAAATCATGATCATGAAATTCACCTAATTCCTGGGAGTGTTCCTCCTAACATTAGGCCATACAGATACCCTTATGCCTAGAAGAGTGAAATTGAGTGCATGGTTGAAGAAACGTTAGAGGCTGGCATTATTAGACCTAGCCAAAGTTCTTACTCTACACCAATGGTAATGGTATTCAACAAAGATAGCTCATGGCGTATGTGTCCATATTATAGAGAGCTCAACAAGATCACTATTAAAGATAAGTTTCCCATTCCCATCATTGATGAATTGTTAGATGAACTACTTGGAGAAATCTATTTCAGAAAATTGGATCTTCGTTCAGGGTATCATCAGATGATAATGAAGGAAGAATATATCCCAAAAACAACATTCCGAACTCATGAAGGCCATTATGAATTTTTGGTCATGCCTTTTGGCCTTACAAATGCACCTTCCACATTCCAAGGGTTGATGAATTCCATTTTCAAGCCCTTCCTTTGAAAATTTGTGTTAGTATTTTTTGATCATATACTAATCTATAGCAAGTCTTGGGAGGATCATGTGCGACATGTTGACAAGGTGCTACAACTACTAAAGGAGAAACAACTATATGCCAAACCATCCAAATGCTTCTTTGGAGTAAAGGAGGTCGAGTATTTGTGTCATATTGTATCTCATGATGGTGTCAAGGTAGACCCTAACAAGACTAAGGCCATGATGGACTGGCCGATTCCCAAAACATTGAAGAATCTTAGAGGATTTTTGGGTTTGTGTTGCAGGAGCATCACTCCACGTCAGCAGCGTGTCAGCCAGCCAACACATCCAGCACACATTTAATGAAGAAAGGGAGAGGCACAACCCTCTCAATTTTGAAATTCAAAATTTCAATAAATGGTTGTAAGGATTTTAATGTCAAACCATGCCTTTGTAGAGGTAGTGGTTGAGGTTTCCTTTAATGGTTACCTGCAGCTAAGTACAGATCAATCTGTTCTGCAACATCTATTTATGTAATGTAGCTGTAGGAGCCACTCTATGATAGAGATAGATCAGAGATAGTGGTTGAGGATAAGCTCACGGGAGCCCTCATTTTGTAAGGGAGGGGAAGAAGAAAATTAGAGTAGAGAGTTACGAGCAGAGACCAGAGCAGAGAGGTCTCGGGAGAGAGTTGAGACTTGTTATAGTCCAGCCTTTGTAAACACCTTGTATAGGCATTTTTGAATTAATAGAAGAGCATTTTTTCTTGCCATGAATTGTCTGTATGTGTTTGCATGTTTCTATGCATTTCATATTGTAAATGCATAGCTGGTGAAGCATTGCATAAGTTTCAATTCCTTCTCGTCTTGGAGTTTCCGAGTGCAAGGAGTGCATAGATTCCGCAAGGTGTGTGTTGATAGAGGTGAGACAAACTCAGGAAATCTCAAGAGGGACAATGTTGAACCTTCATCAATAGAGGTGCAAGGATTTCACACCAGAAAGATTCACAGACTCAAGGAGGAGCCTCAAGGTTGTTGAACACCTTGGAGGACGAGTTGTACAAAGGAAGGCATAGAGAAGAAACATAACTATTGAAGGTTCTATAAAGCTCTGCCAGGAGGGCATTCAAAAACTACATAGAGTGCACTAGAGAACTCTATTTCGAGTTCTGAGGAAAGGGAAGTGTCAAAGAGAAGACACTCACAGAGTTATTGAATACTCTGTAGGCTCTGCAAGGTGTGCATCGAGGCAAAAGAATTCCAGGAGGGAATATAGATTTTTCTTTCCAAGAAAACTTCTCAGATCTAAATTTAGAGAAATACTTAGTAGCACAAGGAGTGTGCGAGGGTGGACTTATTACAAGTTATGAAGCTCAGGAGGAACAGTGCCTTTGCGCATAGAGAAACAGAAGAAAGGAGAAGAAGGTTGAGAAACTCTTTGAGGTTTCACAGTCAACAAAGCTCAAGAGTTTGGCATTTCAACATTTCGGAGACCGGGGTCTGGAATGACAAGTGATCTTGGGAGTCACTGCATCGTGAACTTCCATTTAATGAAACTATGAAAAGGCTAGGGTAGTTGGATTGAGGAAGGCCTATAGCTGTTAGATCATTTTGGCATTTTGGAGTTTGGGGTTTGGAGCGACAAGGGATTTTGGAGTTGCTGCATAGAGATCTCCTAGTGCACGAAATCGTGCCAGCCATTGGATCTGGAGCGCAGTGGCTTGAGAGCCACTAGATCACGGATACATGCACAGGAGGAGTGCACATATAAGGTGCAAAGAAGCTCAGATCGTGACTGTCAGATCTCACGTAAAGGCTTGATAGCCATCGGATCCAAAAAAAGGAGAACGAGGTTTAACCCTTGTAGAAGCATCGTGAATGTCCATCAAGGAGAACATGTGGAAAGCGGTCAAGGTTGTAGGAAAAGGACCAAAAGATTTTGGTTCCAGGAGGACTAGGCCATTGATCTCTCAAGGGGAGAGATTTTGACATTTTGGGAACCAGGGATTCGAAAGACAGAGAACAGGGGGGAACGCTCGCATCGCAGTTTCTCAAATCGCAAAAGCTAGTAGCACTTTGTCGTGGACTGTGATTTTGGCATTTTGGGATTTGGGTGTTCAAGAGGCCAGGAGTCGGGAGAAGTGGAGTCCCGACTCATGAAATCGTGGAAGAAGACGATGGTAGAATAGCACGAGCTGGAGCCATTAAGCCCTTTTCAACATTTTGGCATCTGGGAGTTCAAGAGAGAAGGAGTCGTGAGACAGGGAGTCCTGACTCATGGAATCGTGAAATTGCAAATTACGAAATGCCGAAAAGAAGACGTGGTCATGGGTAGATTTTAACATTCCAGGGTCTGGGAGTTCGAAGGACCAAGAACCGTCTGCAGCCAAAATCGTGAAATCGTGAATTCTGAAATCCCGAAAGAGGACTGTGGTCACGGGTAGTTTTCAGCATTTCGTGGACCAGGAGTTGGCAGGACAAGGAGTTTGGGAGAGCTCACATGCAGAAGTCCCGAAACCCTGAAACCTGAAAGGTGTTGGTTTAGAATAGAGAAGCGCACCAAAATTTGAGCGTGTGCATAGGTTTTATCAAGGCCCATGCCAGAGGACAAAGGGACCTGTGGACTTGTTCAAAGGGTTCCAACAAGAACTCGAAGAGTTATTTCGGCTCAAAAATTGGAACGATCCAAAGACCGAGAGGTTAGTGGACCCTGCAGAGGTAGGGGGTTTTCACCAAGTTGTATCAAAGCCAATATTGTTTTGTTTGTAGATCGTAGACAAGACGAGGACTATGAGGGGATAAAGTCTAACACCATTAAGTGGTATCAGAGTTGATATCTTCATCTGTAGACTTTAGGGGAAGGAGACAACAGGTGAAGGAGGAGACAGAGTAATGATTCTCTGTGAAGATCATTGCAAGGTGTGCAACAAATGATAGATAGCCAGGCGAGCTGTAGGAGGACATGGAGATGCTCTCATACGTAGAGTGATCCATATACTTACCAGGAGGGCAGGTGAAAGATGAAAATGGTTACTAAAGGCCATGAGCGTGGTGGAAGAGGAGACTACCAGTAGATGATTAAAGTAGATATTGGAAAAGAACTCACTGAGATAAGGGTGAGAATGGAACAACTGACATTGAATATGCAGAGGGAGGCAAAAGTACACTGGAGGTACAAATGGCCTCTGAACAGGAAAGCCAAATGGTTTGTTCAAAAGTTGTTGGCCAGGAAACAACAACAAGAGTTGAGGAAGTGGTTGAGGTATGCTGAGACCCTCAGTGACACAAAGCTGGTTTGGATCCATGAGCCAGAAGTCAGAGAAACCCTCAGTGATGAGGAAGAGGGATTAGTTTCAAATCTCATAAACTACCAGGAGGGCAGAGATAAATTTTTGAATTACCAGGTGGGCAATGAAATGAGATCATTGGAGGATCTCATAGACTGTCAGGAGGACAACCATGGTAATTCATATTTATAGGTGGGCAATGGTATGAGACTAATAGAGGATCTCATAAACTACCATGTGGGCAGAAGTGGAATTTCAAGTTGCCAGGTGGGCAATGGAAATAGATCATTGGAAGGTCTCACGTACTGCCAAGGGGGAAGTGGTGAAAGTTCTAATTTCCAATAGGGAAATGAGATGGGATCAGGCGATCTCATAGACTGCTAGGTGGGCAACAAAAAATTCCCAAATTGCTAGGTGGAAAGGGGAAGGAGGTGAGACTGTGTGAAAGTCTCATGAACTCAGAGGAGAGTACAGATCAATGAGTGTTGATAGGAGAGAATCAGAAGAGAATTATGATGATTGGGGGAATTTGGGTATTCCTACCAGATAGCCCAATTAAGGCAAGAGCATGTGCTGCAGATGCAACAATAAAAGGAGGAAAGCCAATAGAGACTATCAAAGAAAAGGAAGAAGTGGAGTAGACACTGATGTTTTCCCAAGGAGAAGAAGAAGAGCATTTAGCCGAGTTGCTCAAAATTTTCAGCCAGGAAGTTGGACTGGAAATCACTGTAGTACTGGAAGCTGCAGAAGAAGAAGAAGAAGAAGAGGAAGTAGATAGTATGGATTTTGCTTACCTGTGTGAAGAATTGGAAGCCCTGGAAAGAAGGGTGATTGTGCAAAATTCTCACATCGAACATGCTAAGTTGGAAGTAGGTAGTGGAACATACCAGCCCAGGGAGAAGCTGGAAGAAACTGGAAGTATGCCAAGAGGAGAAATGGTAGCAGTAGAACTACCACAGGAAGAAGCTGAGGAGCATTTTAGTGAGGAGGTTGCAGAGATGGAGTCTACAACAGAGTGGCCACTCAGTGCCACAAAGGGAAATAAAGACATCATGGGAGATCAAACAGATCTGCCCATTGAGAAGATAGAAGTGTAGCAGAGAAGAGTGCATACAAAGAGCCAGCCATGGGAGTAGTTGGACAAGGTGATTGAGAAGATCAGGAGGTTGATGTTAAGGTCAACACAAGAAGCAATTAGCAGGAGGAAGTTGAACAACAAGGAACCTGCAACAGCAGCAGGAAAGAAAAGAAGAGAGCAACAACAACAGCAGCAAAGCATAGGAGAAAATGGACAACTCCAAGGGAAAGTTTGGGATCCAGGTGGATTTTAACACTAGAGAAGAGGAGCTCATGATCAGGAGCTCATGATTTTTTCAACCGAGGAGTATGATGCAGGAGCATCACTCCACATCAACAATGTGCCAGCCAACCAACACATCCATCACGCATTTAATGAAGAAAGGGAGAGGCACAACCCTCTCAATTTTGAAATTTGAAATTTGAATAAATGATTGTAAGGATTTTAATTCTAGACCACGCCTTTGTACAGGTAGTGGTTGAGGCTTCCTTTAATAGTTACCTGCAACTAAGTCTAGATCAGTCAGGTCTATGACATCCATTTATGTAATGTAGCCATAGGAGTAGCTCTATGATAGCGATAGCTCAGAGACAGTGGTTGAGGATAAGCTCGCGAGAGCCCTCATTTTGTAAGGGAGAGGAAGAAGAGAATTAGAGTAGAGATTTAGGAGGAGAGACCAGAGAAGAGAGGTCTCGAGAGAGAGATGAGACTTTTTACAATCCAGCCTTTGTAAACACCTTGTATAGTCATTTCTGAATTAATAGAAGAGAAGTTTTTCCTTCCATGAATTTTCTGTATGTGTTTGCATGTTTTTATGCATTTCATGTTGTAAATGCATAAATGGTGAAGCATTGCATAAGTTTCAATTCCTTCTCGTCTTGGATTTTCCGAGTGCAAGGAGTGCACAGAGTCCACAAGGTGTGCGTTGACATAGGTAAGACAACATCAGGAAAGATCAAGAGGGATAACGTTGAACCTTCATCAACAGAGGTTTAAGGAGTGCACACCAAAAAGATTCACAGACTCAAGGAGGATCCTCAAGGTTGTTAAACACCTTGGAGGACGAGTTGTGAAAAGGAAGGCATAGAGAAGAAATAGAACTATTGAAGGTTCTGTAAAGATCTGTTAGGAGGGAATTGAGTGAGTGCATAGAGTGCACCAGAGAACTCTATTTCGAGTTCTGAGGAAAGGGAAGTGTCGAAGAGAAGACACTCTCTGTTAAGAACCAAATAGATATACAAATATAATCACCACAAATACTGAATACACAATAGATCCACAAAACAAGATAGAAGAAACCACACTTTATTATTACCAAACCCTTGAGGTAGGGCAACACCATACAATGGATCCTATTATGGAAGAGATCCTCTCCTGTTCACTTGCCTCTTCGAGGGGGCATCCTCCTATTGAGCTACTGCTCCACAATACAATATTTCTCTTCATATCATTACATTTCTTGAACCCCTTTATATAGTGCTACCATCACCTAAGAACATTCTAGAGGAGGAATCTTCTAGAAGTAGAACCTTCTAAGAAGCCCTCTTACATTTATTATATCTAACTACCATAGTGGGCCTTATTTAATAATATAGTGGACCTAGTCCACCTTACATTGAATGACCTCCACTATTATCACTATGGGCCCTCTGGGCCCCCCTACTACCTCTCTAGCTACCTTACACTCTCAGAGTTGTTGAATACTCTGTAGGCTCTACAAGGTGTTCATCGAGGCAAAAGAATGCCAGGAGGGCATAGAAAGTTTTCTTTCCAAGAAAACTTCTCGTATCTGATTTTAGCAAAATACTCAATAGCACAAGGAGTGTGCAAGGGTGGAATTATTCTAAGTATCGAAGATCAAGAGGAACAGTGCCTTTGCGCACAGAGCAACAGAAGAAAGGAGCAGAAGGTCAAGAAAATCTTTGAGGTTTCACAGTTGACAAAGCTCAGGAGTTCAGCATTTCAGCATTTCAGAGTTCGGGGTTTGGAATGGCAAGTGATCTTGGGAGTCACTGGATTGTGAAATTTCGATTCACGAAACTTTGAAAATGCCAGGGCCATTAGATTGACCAAGGCCTATAGTCGTCAGATCATTTTGGTATTTTGGAGTTCGAGGTTTGGAGTGACAATGGATTTTGGAGTCGCTACATCGTGAACTCCCGGTGCACGAAATCGTTCTAGCCGTTGGATCCGGAGCGCAGTGTCCCAAGAGCTGCTGCATCATGTATATGTGCACAAGAAGAGCACACATAAGAGGTGCACAAAATCTCAGATCCTGACCGTCAGATCTCATGTAAAGGACTGATAGCCATCAGATCCAAAAATAGGAGAACAAGGTTTAACCCTCATAGAAGCATCATGACCATCCATCAAGGACACATGGAAAGCGGTGAAGGTTTCGGGAAAATGCCCGAAATATTTTCCTTCCAGTAGGAGTAGACCATTGATCTCTCAGAGGGAGAGATTTCGGCATTTCAGGAACTAGGGATTCGAAAGACAGAGAACAGGGGGGAACACTTGCATCGCAGTTTCCCAAATCGTGAAATCCGGTAATGCTTTGTCCTGGACTGTCATTTTGGCATTTCAGGATCTGGGTGTTCGAGAGGATAGGAGTCAGGATACATGGAGTCTTGACTCATGAAGTTGTGAAATCCTTAAAGTAGACGATGCCAGAATACCACGAGCAGAAGCCATTAAGACCTTTTCGACATTTCGACAACCAAGAGTTCAAGAGAGAGGAGTCATGAGATAAGGAGTCCCGACTCATGGAATCATGAAATTGTGAATTCTTAAATCCTGAAAAGAAGATGTGGTCATGGGTATATTTCAGCATTTCGGGGCCTAGGAGTTCAAAGGACCAAGAAGCGTCTGCAGCTGGAATCGCGAAATCGTGAATTTTAAAATCCCGAAAGAGGACCATGGTCGTGGTTAGTTTTTGGAATTTCTGTAATCGGGAGTTGGAGGGACAAGGAGTTTGGGAGAGATTGAATGCAGGAGTCTCGAAACCCAAAAACCTGAAAGGTGTTGGTTCAGAACAGAGAAGAGCATCAAAAGTTGAGCGCGTGCATAGGTTTTCGCAAGGCCTATGCTAGAGGACAAAGGGACCTGTGGATTTGTTCAAAGGGTTCGAACAGGAGCCCAAAGAGTTATTTCAGCTCAGAAATGGGAACGATCCAGAGACCGGGAGGTCAGTGGACCCTATAGAGGTAGGGGGTCTGCAGCAATTTGATAGGTTACTACCTCAAGTTTGTTCAGAACTATGTTAGAATAGTAGCACTTTTAACGCCACTAACTAAGAAGGATGCATTTTCATGGACTCCAAAGTAAACTAAATATTTTGAACAACTTAAAGAGGTGATGTGTAAATCTCATGTCTTGACCTCTCTAGACTTCATAAAAACCTTCATTGTGGAATGTGATGCCTTAGGAAATGGAATTGGTGTTTTCCTAATGCAAGAAGGAAGGCCCCTGGCTTTTGAAAGTTGACCACTCAAGGGAAAGGACTTACACAAACCCATTTATGAGAAGATAATAATGGAAATACTAGATGCATTGAATAAATGGCATCCTTACCTAATAGGTAGGCACTTCAAGGTCAAAACAGATCATGATAGTCTTAAATACTTCTTGGAACAAAGACTATCTTTAAAAGAACAACAAAAATGGGTTACCAAGATACTGGGTTATGATTTTGAAATTGTCTATAAAAAGGGGAAGCAAAATGTTGTGGCGGATGCACTCTCAAGAAAGGATGAATATGTTGAGGCCTTTCTCTGTGCTATCTAGATCATCCAACCCAATTGGATAATAGAAGCAAGGGATGAATAGAAGAATGATGGAAAAGTGTGGACTATCATTCAAAGGTTGCAGTAGGATTCTAGTGCATCAGATACATTTTCATGGAAAAATGATTCACTATGGTACAAAGATTGCTTATATTTATGTAAGAACTCCCAACTCAAACAAAAGGTACTATTGGAATTAAACACCTCTCTAGTAGGAGGGCACTTGGGATTTTTGAAAACCTACCATAGAGTCAAGAAGGATTTTTTTTGGGATGGCCTTAAAACTGATGTTCAAAGGTTTGTGGAAGAATGTTTTGTTTGCCAACAAAATAAGGTGGAAACAATTAAGACCCTGGGTCTTTTACCTCCATCCCAAGTTAGTGCTAGGAGGAGGTTTCCATGGATTTCAGCACAGGGTTATCAAAGTCTGAAGGAAAGAGTGTCATCATGGGGATTGTTGATAGACTGACCAAGTACGCACACTTTTTTGCACTCTCTCATCCCTTCAAAGCTAGTACATTTTCCACTGCATTCATGGAGACAGTTCAAAAGCTACATGGAAACCCAAAGATTATTGTAAGTGACAGAGATCCCATCTTCACTGGACATTTTTGGACAAAATTATTTTCTTGTTTGGGTACTCAATTGGCTCATACCTCATCCTATCATCCTCAATCTCATGGAAAAACCGATATAGTGAACAAATGTCTAGAAGGCTACCTTTGTTGCTTTGTCTCTGATAAACAAACACAATGTTACAAATGGTTACCCTTGGCAGAATGGTGGTATAACACTTCCTTTCATACTGCAACAAAAATGACACCATTTATGGAACTTTATGGATACCACCCTCCTTCCATCACTTCTTCTCTAAAATAAAAATCTAAGGTTCAAGCAGTGGAAGATCACATCGAGAATCAACAACAAGTTCTCCAAATCTTAAAGGACAACCTAACCATGACACAAAATCACATGAAACAACAAGCAGATCAACATCGTAGTGAAATAAGTTTTGAAGTAGGCGATTGCGTGTTTTTAAGACTACAACCATACAAACAGATGTCCCTCAAGAAAGATAATAAGGATAATAAATTATCACCAAAGCACTATGCCCCTTATAAGGTGTTGCAAAAGATTGGTACTATGGCATACAAATTGGAGTTGCCTGCATCTTCACGAGTACACCCAGTTTTCTATGTTTCATGCTTAAAGAAGGTTCTAGGTGACAAGATCCCAGTTCAAAATATATTGCCAGAACTTGACGAGGAAGGAAAAATCATATTGGATCCTGAAGCCATCAGTGACACAAGAATTTGCCAGCTGAGGAATAGATCCATTTTAGAGTATCTCATTAAATGGAGGAAACTACTGGCTGAAGATTCCACTTGGGAAGATGAGTCTTTTATACAGAAGCATCCAGAGTTACTTAAGCATTGCAGACAACACTTGTCTCAAGGGGAGGGGCATGTTAAGCCCTAATATTGGCTCATTACCCCTTAATTGGGGCATATTA
>ML781917.1:765861-785231 GCA_009831015.1 Picea engelmannii | reverse complement strand
TATAATGAAAGTTTCCATAGTTACACCGCCAAATACATAGGTTCCACAACCATTTTAGGCTAATAACAAAAACTAAGAGGCTTGATTAAAACATTTAACTCCAAAATTATGGACTCTAACCCATCACTTTGAGATAGATCACTTCATACCTATAAAATAAAACATTTTTTTGAATTTAAAATTTAAAAATTTAAAATAAAATATAGATCTACAAATTTAAAATAAAATGTACACATACCATTTTAGATAAATAAAACAAGTTGTGATTAAATAAAAATTGACATACATACCAAAAGAGTTAAGTTCCATCTTCCAACATGCTCCTTTCCACCAAATATAATGTAAACATCTGTAACAATAAAAAAACAATAAAAAGAAAAATCAATAACACATTTAGAATATATAATTTATTAACAAGTATTTTAAAGATATTTGACTAAATATTAAATAAACAATCAGAAATAATAACATAACCAACTGGAGTTCCACTTATTTAAGATTATCACTCTCTTTTTGTTATACTCTTTTGGCACTTTTTTAAAACCAAACTTACATCACGAAGTTCCAAAACTTCCAAAATAGTTACTCTCCATATTAAGCACACAAAACTTCCAAAATATTTACTCTTTGTATTAAGCATACATGATCTAAACAATGAAAAATCTTATCTAGAAAAATTTTAAAGAGAAAATTTGTGTTCTTGGTAGCCAATTTTAGTGTTCAAAGTTAGATAATAGCCTGAAAATAAATTCAGTTGTGTATGCACAAAGTTGAAAAATCTCCATATTAAGCCATTCTTCCAATAAAATACTTATCTGCACAATAAAGTCCTAGATCATTCAAGTGAAGTTATCATGCCATGTGACCTTATTTACTCAGCAATAAAATAATTATCTCCTCTTTTGCAGTGGAATAGATGTTCTGATGTAATCAAATGCCCTCAAATTCCCTTTCAAATTAAATGACTCACAAATATCAATATTAAGCCATTCTTCCAATAAATTAATTATGTCTATGAAAGTTCACAAATATCCATATTAAAAACCATTCTTCCAAAAAATACTTATCTCCTCTTTCTGTGGTGGAATAGATGTTCTCATATAATCTTTCATGTACATGAAAAAAACACAAATCTGCAAATATATTAATTCATTCTTCAAAAACCATTTAAATCTTTTATCTTTCTACATGGGATGTGTAATGTACCCCAAATTTCCCAAATAAAAAAAAATTATGCTAGGGGACATTAAAAATCCTTGATTCTTCCATATTTGTTCAAGGCAAAACTTTATTTCTTTATTATATGAAGATTAAATTTATCATTGTTGTTGGATTAAAATCATGCGCTTCTTTTTAACTAATATGATTGTGACTAGGATGACTATCATGTCAAAGTTAAGTCATACTATCCAAAAGATTTCAGTGCGTAATAACTATGGAAAATAAACTAGCAAATAGTATGTCCATGACGATTGCATTATCTAATATGATATACATATTACTTTGTGTATCGACTATATCAACTATATATAAATATCATAGCACTGATAATATTCATATCAATATATATTTATATACGTTATTTACCAATTAAACCAACATATGGAAAATGTAACACATTCCAATATGTAACCAACATATGGAAATATTAACACATACCAATATGTATATAATTTTTTTTAACATAAATCTTAACCATTATATATATCATATATCATATGGATCATTATAACAATAGCGCCATTCCTAGTGTTTATATCATATAATATGACAATCCACCACCATGTATGTTATATCATAGTGCGTTGAAGAGTTGTTATGCCAACATGTAATATCGTTACAAAGGGATTGTTGTAAGGATGTCATTCCATCGAAAACTTTGACATATCATGATGAACATAGACCATAACACTTAACCGATACCTAAAAAAATTTAAAACCTACCCAACTTAAGACATGGCCCAACATTGAATAGGTTTGAAATCCATGTTAATGGTAGATGTCATATCGGTCTGCAGGCATTTACCACTGGATATTTTCATTAAAGGGAGGTATGTATCGTACTGCTCGATCTGGACACTTAGGTAGTCGCACCCAATGCAGGCTCACCATCTCCGAGTCTTCAAATGGCAATGGTACTGGAACACCTGATAACCATTACTCCTCTTTGCAAGTTTTTTGAGGCTACCTCCATTAATTGTTTCCACCCTCTGCTTTTGTGTTCATGAAACCCTACCTTTTTTTTGTTTGTGACTCATCTTGTGCATTGTAACACTGCTCTCTATTTTGTGTATGGATGACAACTTGGAAAATTCGACTCTAATAAACAAAGGAAGGAGGGGAACACCCATTTGGTTCCACCCTGCGCAAGGTAAGAAAAGACTTCATTGCTTCTGTAACTCGTGAATAAAATATTTTTTTTGAACTTTTGAGGTTAGCAATGTATTAACATTTTCCCTCCGTAAGTGTCTTCCTCCTGAGGTTCCTCTAGGTTTAAAGTTCTCGGGACTGGATATTATAACATTTTTCCTATTGGTTGTTGTTTTCTTCTAGTCTATCATTTCTTATGGTTCCTTTGTGGTCGAAACGTTATGCCAGGTAGTTGTTGATATTCCTTTCATGTTTTCCTATATCCACCATTATAGCATTGTTAAACCTACCATTTACCCATATTTGTTCATTTATTATCTATCGGAAAATATCATAATTAGACTGATCTGAAAATAGAAGGATGACTTGTTATGATATGCAAGCACTCGCTACTTCATTAAAATAAAATTTACAGGACCTTGCTTCATGTGTATAAATATGCAAAATAAACTTATGTGTTAAGTTTATGCTTCTTCCTTTAAATGTTCATGTATCTTCTTATAAATGCTTATGTATGAGGATATGTTCTTTTGAAAGGTTAAATATGTGCTTGAAATGAAAACACATCAACACAACTTGCAGAAAATAAACCATCAAACGCACAACAAGAACAACATGATAAAGGATTTCACCCCCCTCTGGGCTACATCTCCTTGAGCCTCCATCAATGGACTTGGCTCTCTGGGATTAATTAGTCAAAATTTATTTTATAATCTGCTGCTCAACTCCAATGGAAAAACAAACTGTACCATTGAGATCAAAACATATAAAAAACCCCAAAAATGACTAATACAACTCTGCAAACGGATCATGGCTCATTCGGGCATGACCTCTTCTACATGTGGCCATAAGCTTCCCTGAGCTTCTTTGTGGCAAAAACACCTGTAAAAGTCCTCAAAAGCCTCTGAAACCTATCCCAATGTGTTCAAAGAATATCAATTAGGCAAAAATGATTATTCAATTATAGAAAACAAACATAGGCTCACCAAACCATGTCCTCGATCAATGAGGGCTTCAAGCTCCCTAGAGCTTGTTGAAACTTTAATGGAGAAAAACTTGCAGAAGAAGTCTTCAAATGTCTTTGAAAACAACACCAATGGATCCAGCACATCCAAAAACACCTGGCTGGGTTTTTACGGCACCTCAATCGGCCAAAAGATGAAGAAGTTAGGCCTCCTCCATTTTCCTCCTTCAAGCTTTCTGAAACTGGTTCTACAGAACGCACCTCTGTGTGCATGAACCAAGAACACGCTCCAAAATGCGTGTTAAAACCCAGCACCGAGCGGTTTCGAAAAATGGTCCAAACTGTAGGACGGTTAGGGCACCTCCATCCCCCAACCGCCTATCACTAAGGCACATGGGTCATACGACCTCAGGCTATGGACAAAAGGCCTAACGGTTACAACTTCCCCGCATAACCATTGTAACCATGCGTTAAAGGTCCATTGTGTTAACCGTGGAAACCAAATGTAAAACCACATGCCCATTTAAACATCATAATACACGGTCACAAGTTTTAATACAAAGGTTTATGGTTTAAAAACCCCGCGCATATATGTTAACACATTTACATAGCCATGGGTCATGGTTTCAAACCCTGCGCCAACACACATAATATATATATGAAATAGATTGCAATGCAATGTAACATAATGAAATGCGTGCCAACACATTCGAGCTAATGCATATATGTCGGGTCATATGGTCGTATGGGTATTACAATAAAACCTCGGGTCGGGGCTAAGCCCTGGCCTGAACCCCCGTCCGTTTCAAACATTAACCCAACTTAAATAAATATTGCGCCCATTACATAACAAGTAATTCCTGGTGGCCCGTTGGTCAGAGGCACGTTGTGAAGGCGCTAAGTGTGGAGGAGGTCGCCAGATCGAATCCGGTCGACACAATATATTTTTGAACCAAAACCAAATAAACCAAACTCGGGGTGCCACGTGGCAGCCCTTGACTGGGCCACGTGGCACCTTACCATTCGCCGAAAATAGTGCCACGTGTCACAACACGATTCGACATCCATCAACCAACAAATGCTTGCCATGTGTCAACTGTCGATTAGCCCACCTCAACTTGCCACTTGTCAACCGTTGTACATCTCTGTCACCTTCCATGTCATCGTACGGTCGCCACGTCAAATGCTGATGTCATCTGTGCCACATGTCACCCTTCTAGTGGTGACACGTGTCACCTTTGGATTGGCCCAACTATGTGCCAAAAATTCCAAAACTGCATGCCATGTGTCACTCCCTGAAGACGCCACATGTCCTATACGGACCTGCCACGTGTCCTGTACGGACTGTATGGACAGGTACAGTCAGCATCAAATTTTTGCCTGTTTGGCTCGGTGAACAGATCACGATATCTTCTCCATATGGACTCTGTTTGAGAAAGTAAATATGCCACCAAAATCAGGAAGACGAGACAGACACAATGGCACCATTTTCATCACATTCCGAACACTTTGAAAATTGAGCAAAATTTTTCCCCCTGGTCCAAATTTTGATCACACCTTCCCACTGAAAGGATTTTGGACCCACAAAAGCTTATCTGTCTGCTTTCAAGTCATATCAAAATCTTTTCGACAATCACCTGAATACGCTGACATGCCGTGCACTGCAACTGGCTATGCCCTTCAACCACTGCTCTCTGGCTACTGCTGACCCACTACTCTCTGTGTGCTTGGAAGACTGCCAACCTTCTCACTAAGAATCAAGTCCTTCTTCGAACTCTTTGGCGTCAACAAAATCAGCTCTCCAATGGCTGCAAAAAAACTTCCTGCGACATCTTGTCACAAGGCAAGAAAACATCAATCTTGAAAACAAAGCATACAAGATTGAAAATGATGCCAACAAAATCTTTTGTTCTTCAAACAAACGGTCACATCTCGTACTTTATCAAAGCGCATGGCATTTTCCTACATCACGACGTACTCAAAATCAACTTTCAAGTCAATAAACACCATCGACTAAACACAAGTCGAACAACACGATCGACACAACATAGTCGTCAGAAAATCATCAACATCAGTCGAGACTCATTTGAAACATCATATTGACCTTCCCATAAATGCACACATAACGCTAAAAAGTGCATTTACAATCAGAAAAATGCAAGCGTTACTTGCTTAAGAAATCCAACCATTTCTTACCAAACCAACTGAACGGTGACTTTTTCTGCTGGACATTGTCCTCTTGTGAATCATCTGGACTCACGTCGATGATGGAATCTCCACTTCCATTCTTGTCAAACTCTTTATCCAACTGCTTCTTATGCTGTGGACGAATAGTTGGATGCAACGTCCAACATTGGTCAATGAGATGACCCTGCTTCTGACAATGAGTGCAAACCTTTTGCATCCTTCTTTCGCATTGTCTTTTCTTAGAAAGTTTCCTAAAAGTGGTTAATCTTTTCCAACACTTTGAAACATGATGGTTATAAAAACCACAATATGTACAAGGATTCTTTCTTCCAAATTTATCATGCTTAACATAATTAAATGCAACTGAATGATAAGAAGAATTATACCTGGAGCATTCACCTTTATCGCCTCTTTGAGGAGGTGAATCTGAAGAGTTACAGGCTCTCCTTCAAAGACCATCAACAGTATTTGTGTCCTCATCACTGTCACAACTACATTTGCATTCATCTTGAACACAAGCCTTGCATGCTGAAGGGAATGAACTTTCAACAAAAGTTCTTGAACTTTCACCTTTAAAGCCTTCCTGAGGAGGTGAACTTGAAACGAAATTTATGCTTGGAACTTTTCCCCTTGTCTCCTCGACTTTGGAATATGCTCCATCTTTCCGTTCATAACCAAGACCACAATACTTAGGTCTTTCTTCAACAACAATAGGCTCGACAATGCCTTGTGCATGCTTGCCTAACCCTTTACCTTCATAGCCCATTTTAAACAACAACTTGGACCCTATTCCTCTTGTGTGACTCTCAAAACCACCAAAACATTCATCTTTAGAGGAATTAGAAGATAAACTAACACTGCATACCTTATGTTCATGCATGTATTTGGTAAGGGTTTCCTTTGCCTCATGGAGTTCAATCTCCATCTCATGCAACCTTTGCAAAAGCTGGTCTTTCTCCTCCTTCATGGCCATTAACTGCTCTTCAAGAACAATGCGCTCATTTCTGTCTTCACACATCTCTTTCATCAAATCTCTCATAGTTAGCAACTCTTCTTTAGATAATGAAAATGTATGAAAACTATTACTGCTTGAAGCTTCTGCCATCTTTGCAAGATTTCAAACTTCAACACAAAACTTGCACAAAAACCAATAGCTAAATCTCAAGCTATCACTAGCAAACACATGAGAAAAACAAACTATGCTCTGATACCACATGATCTGAAAATAGAAGGCTGACTTGTTATGCTATTCAAGCACCTGCTACTTCATTAAAATAAACTTTACAGGACCTTGCTTCATGTGTATAAATATGCAAAATAAACTTATGTGTTAAGTTTATGCTTCTTCCTTTAAATGTTCATGTATCTTCTTGTAAATGCTTATGTATGAGGATATGTTCTTTTGAATGGTTAAATATGTGCTTGAAATGAAAACACATCAACACAACTTGCAGCAAATAAACCATCAAACGCACAACAATAACAACATGATAAAGGAGTTCACCCCCCTCCGGGCTACATCTCCTTGAGCCTCCATCAATGGAATTGGCTCTATGGGATTAATTAGTCAAAATTTATTTTACAAGATGCTGCTCAACTCCAATGGGAAAACAAACTATACCATTGAGATCAGAACATATAAAAAACCCCAAAAATGACTAATACAACTCTGCAAACGGATCATGGCTCATCCGGGCATGACCTCTTCTACATGTGGCCATAAGCTTCCCTGAGCTTCTCTGTGGAAAAAAAACCTGTAAAAGTCCTCAAAAGCCTCTAAAACCTGTCCCAATGTGTTCAGAGCATATCAATTAGCCAAAAATGATTATTCAATCATAGAAAACAAATATAGGCTCACCAAACCATGTCCTTGATCAATGAGGGCTTCAAGCTCCCTAGAGCTTGTTGAAACTTTAATGGTGAAAAACATGCATAAGAAGTCTTCTAATGGCTTTGAAAACATCACCAATGGATCTAGCACATCCAAAAACCCCTGGCTGGGCTTTTACGGCACCTCAATCGGCGAAAAGATGAAGAAGTTAGGCCTCCTCCATTTTTCTCCTTCAAGCTTTCTGAAACTGGTTCTACAAAACGTACCTCTGTGTGCATGAACCAAGAACACGCTCCAAAACGCGGGTTAAAACCCAACACCGAGCGGTTTCAAAAAATAGTCCAAACTATAGGATGGTTAGGGTGCCTCCAGCCCCCAACCGCCTATCACTAAGGCACATGGGTCGTACGACCTCAGGCTATGGACAAAAGGGCTAACGGTTACAACTTCCCCGCATAACCATTGTAACCATGCGTTAACGGTCCGTTGTGTTAACCGTGGAAACCAAATGTAAAACCGCGCACCCATTTAAGCATCATAATACATGGTCACAAGTTTTAATACAAATTTTTATGGTTTAATAACCCCGCGCATATATGTTAACACATTTACATAGCCACGGGTCGTGGTTTCAAACCCCGCGCCAACACACATAATATATATATGAAATACATTGCAATGCAATGTAACATAATGAAATGCACGCCAACACATTCAGGCTAATGCATATATGTCGGGTCATATGGTCGTATGGGTATTACAATAAAACCTCGGGTCGGGGCTAAGCCCCGGCCCGAACCCCCGTCCATTTCAAACATTAACCCAACTTAAATAAATATTGCGCCCATTACATAACAAGTAATTCCCAGTGGCCCGTTGGTCGGAAGCACATTGTGAAGGCGCTAAGTGTGGAGGAGGTCGTCGGTTCAAATCCGGTCGACACAATATATTTTTGAACCAAAACCAAATAAACCAAACCCGGGGTGCCACATGGCAGCCCTTGACTGGGCCATGTGGCACCTTACCATTCGCCGAAAATAGTGCCACGTGTCACAACACGATTCGACAGCCATCAACCAATAAATTCTTGCTACATGTCAACTGTCGATTAGCCCACGTCAACTTTCCACTTGTCAACCGTCGTACGGATCTGTCACCTGCCATGTCATCGTACGGTCACCACGTCAAATGATGACGTCATCCGTGCCACGTGTCACCCTTCCAGTGGTGACACGTGTCACCTTCGGATTGGCCCAACTGTGTGCCAAAAAGTCCAAAACTGCATGCCACATGTCACTCCTTGAAGACACCACGTGTCCTGTACGGACCTGCCACGTGTCCTATACGGATTATATGGACAGGTACAGTCAGCATCAAATTTTTGCCTGTTTGGCTCGACGAACAGATCACGATATCTTCTCCATACTGACTCTGTTTGAGAAAGTAAATATACTGCCGGAATCAGGAAGATGAGATGGACGCAATGGCACCGTTTTCATCACATTCCGAACACTTTGAAAATTGAGCAAAATTTTCCCCCCTGGTCCAGATTTTGATCATAGACACCGTAAGATAATTTAACCCTGTGTAATATGTTTTGGGTAACTATATTAGAACTTTGTGGACACTAGTAATGGATACTATGTATAATCGTATATCTATAGTTTCTAATTATCATTAGAGTTATGCTTTGTGTGTTTATGTTACCACACTATGGAACTTGTATTTTAACTTTGCGCGAATATATATATATATATATATATATATATATATATATAGATATATATATATATATATAAGATAAATATTCTATGGAATTCATATATGTGGTGTGTTTATTCTCATTACCACTCTGTGTAAATTCATAAATCCATTTTCCATAAAAGTTTGGAAAATAAATCTTTTGTGGGCATTTCATAACTCGCACTCCGTGTGCATGGCAACAATGAATATTATGTTCATGAGTTACCTTCTGGGCTCCATACAACAATATAAATTGGGGGAAAAATAACCCTTTGTTCGTAAATTTCACTTTGTATTTTATATAGCATAATTATATGTATATATATATATATATATCAACCTCAACCCTCTATTCACAGTTTTCCCTCTATTTTTTATATAACAATTTGTAAATTACCTCTGGTTTATACATAATAGTATGGTAGAACATTACTCATACTCTGTCAAAATCCTTTGAATTGCAATTAGTTTTCCTTTGTGGAGATTCGTGATTACGTTGCATACTATGTAACTTGCAATTCAATTCTATGTGCATGTAATGCGTTACCCACCTCCTGTGGGGATTAGTAAATGTTCCTATGTGATTATCAGTCTTAAATCCTGTTGTTCCTGAGTCTGTACTAAGGCTTAGAGTACAGTTTCAAGGCATCCGAAGGTAAGTGTAGGAGTATATGAAGATAAATTACCTTCTGTATAGGAAACTAATGAAGGTTTCTACGTTCCCAACGTCTAGCTTCCAACTGCTCTTGAGTAGCTATGTCTCGTTCAATGGCTGCCCATGAACGTTCAAGTTCTTCCTGAGTGTTAGCAGTTATGAGTATTGTATCGAAAAGACTTAAAGCGATATGATATTGATTAGAGAGTCCAAGTTGAATATTCAGTTGAATAGCTACAGGGACAGTCATTGAGAAAACATCACCAGTAAGGAAGGATTTAACGAGTGGTTTCAACGCTGTTCAATTTGGTTGAAGTGAAGAGAAACTTTTGCAGGAAGAATGAGATAAAAACACAACAGAAGGCCTTTTCCCGTAACTGTGTTATTCTTATAAAAAGATACGACGTGAGAGAGAGACGTTTAACAGTAGACAACGCAAGATTCTAGTCAATGGAAAACTCGCATATATATAAAAGAAGAAACTAACACAGACATAATTGATATGATGTAAACAAATATATCATTCTGCAAATGTAAATTGGTCTTACACCCGCTAAAGATGGTGCAGAGGAAAGACAAGAGACAATTACAGAAAGACAAAATCCCTTTCACTATAGTAGTGGTGGTACTAAATTATAGTGATATATATCAATTATGTAGAGCAAAATGAAAAGAAACAATAAAACACAACGAACAAACTTGCAACACAGTTGTGACGGAATTAGGAATCTCCAAATTTTGCTTGTATTAACTTCCTTCATGCAAAAACTCTATTACAATTGATACCCAAAAAGTCCAGCCCTTGGTTCTTCTTTCTCTATTCTATTTATACAAAAGGGTGCCAGGCGTTTCCTTTACATGAGTCGGTGCATATGATACACTTGTCCGTAAAATTAGATACAAGCTGTGGCGGTTCCGTTTGGCAGCTGTTAGGAGTGAAACCGCTCCATCTCTTCAACTTCGTTTTCAAAGTGCGCCAGGTGCTTGTCTCTACATAGACTCGGTGCATATCCTACATTTGTCCAGGAATTGGGATATGAGTTGTGATGGTTCTGCCTGACAACTGGCTTCAGCAAAATAACAGTCTCGGGCTAATTGCGGAAGTTGATTTCCCATATATGCATCAACAATATCAAGGGTGTCGAGTTGTGTGTTGGGTTGAATTAGATGCTCATCAATTTGAGCCATTCCTGCCCTGTCCATTTTAGAGATTTCCACCAAATCTCTCTCATTTTTCTCCTTTATGTCAAGGGAGATCCGCTCCATATTTATTTGCCTCAGCGTCTCTGTGTCTCCTCCATTCTCCATCCCTAATAGTTCAGCGTTTATGTTTTTGAAGATTTCTTCGAGTGAATTCGTTACTTTTTGTGTCTGCTCCTTGCTCAAAGCAATATCATGCTCCCAGTTCTTTAACAAAATATTACCCCTTGTCTGTTCGGAAATGGAAAGCTCGGGGGTTCCTGCCGAAAACCTGTTATTGGTAGCTATCATTGCTTCCTGGAAGACGACCTGAGCAGCTTCTGCATTTCTTTCCTTGATAATAAGATTCTCAGAAATCTGATTCATCAACAAGCAATCCTTTTGAAACTCCCCGATTTTGTTTAGTAGGCTCTGTTGAGCATAAGAGACCCTGCTCCGAATGTCGATTGCTCGAGATTTGACAATCTCGACGTCAATCATCTTTCTTTCTGTGACCTCTAATTGAGCCCGTAATTGTGTGATCGTATCCCTCTGGTGGCCGAACTGCACCCGACCATCTTGGATGACTGAATTTTCCTTCTCCAGCTTGTTCTTGAGGACCTCGATCTCTTTCCTATCGGCCAATTGGGCCAGCTCTATTGCTCCACTCGCTTGAATTTTAGCATCTTCGGCAGCTGAAGCTATTCGAGCTTCAAGAGTCTTGATTAACAGATTCTTTTCTTTAAGATGATTTTTTAATGCCGTGACTGAGAATTGATTTGTTGTTGCGTACGCTCCCAACGTTCCTGCAATCTCTGTGGCAAATTCATCTTTCCTTTTGTTCTTCCCATCAGTTATCACTTTGTACTTTTTGACAGTAGACTCTCCCTCCTGATGAAATTCCTTCTTAACTACAGCTTTTCTTTTTTTATCAAAAAAGAATTCATTAGGGGGGAGTTCCTCTGCCCTTATTGGTCTCAGTTCTTCGCCAAAAATCCACCCTTCCTGTACGTTTCCTTGCGCCGACTACAAGGGTGTGACAGATGTGATGGGTTGCCCAATCTATTTCGCAGCCTTCCCTGGTGTACTGAGTGGATCTTTCTCTTTCGGGGGATCGGAGGTCTTCGTCCCCGTCTCCGGATTCTGAGTTTCCGGTGGGTTTGTGTCTTTTATTTCAACCTCCAGATTCTTCTCCTTAGGAGGATCAGCAGCCTCTTTTTCTGTTTCGGGATTCGCCTCCCACTCAGGACTTTTCTCCGGCTCAGGACTCTCCTCCCGCTTTTCTTCTTGATGTTTTTTAGGGTTAGATGTTTGCCCCTCAAAACTTTCGGCTTCTTTTTCTTTGTCTTTGGGAAGTGCCAAACCTCCCAGCACCACGGGGAGACATCGCTTCCTGTTCGCCTGGAATTTTAAGACAGAATCCCTGTCTTCGACCGCTAGGGATTGGATTCAGAATTGCACTTCCGAATAGGATCTGGCACCTCAGAAAACATCATCCGAAGGTGAGGATTCGTGTTCGAACCTCTTTAAGCCACAATTTCCTAAATGAGTACTTACGATCCTCTGTGGATCATGCCTTTTATATTCAATATAGGACAAATTTAAGCCTTCTAAAGTTGCAGCCTCAGCCTTAGCATGTCCGAAATCGAGCAGGGAATATGAATTAAGCCGGATAGGGAAAGACGACCATACCTTCTTTGCTGATGCTTTTAGCTCTTTGCTCACGCCGCCGATTATTGTCTATCGAGCAATCTCGCGACATGCCAGTTTATCGGGGATAAATTGTGGGAGCGCTATAGGAGGAACAACAGCTCCGAATACTCTCAAATAAGAGAATTCTTCTTCCACGTACCAGTCTGCGATCTGGCTCAGATTCGCAGCAATGCCATCCAAGATGCGGGGTGGAAAAAGACCAAAAATGGTGACATGCAGGGGCACCATCACCCAATTAAAAATTTTATAAATAAACTCATTCGCATTATTTTCCCACAGTTTATCGTGGTACTCATGCACAGTTTTTTCTCCGGATGGACTCCAAGCCCAATTCATCAAAGGAAAAGGCGTCAGGAAGCATATCGCATCCATGATATACGCGGACATGTAGAATCTGGACGGCTTCCCGGCTGCCTTCTGCTCCTGGTACTCGGTGATTTTGTTGAACAAATTATCAGAGAGTATTTTTGCCCAATTGAATGAGGAACCTTCGGCTACCCAAAAAATGAGGGGTACCCACTGGACGAAAAAATGAGCGGTGTCCTCCGATCCGAAAAGCCGACAAGTCATCATGGCCACATACTTGTAGTTTGGTTCCAACGAAGAAATCGAATACACACCTTCTATGTTCACCCTGAATGTGGAGGGATGAGATACCCAATCCTTTATTAAGCCTGGCATAGTCCTGTCAAATTCTTTGCACTCCTTTTCTTTGAATTCTGCGAAGAATTCTTTGCCAAATGTGTATTCAGAGGTCGCTGGGAGCTTGTACATAGACTGGATATGTTCGGGCCTAAAAGTCCCAATCATGGCCTGTCTGTCATTCAGAATAGTTCTGGAAGGCAGGTCGACGTGATCCAATGCCCATCGGATCATATCGTAATATGGGAGCAACCGAGGTCTGGTTGCCACCAAGTGCATTTTCGACTGAACAATTGTCTTTTATCTAGTGTTCATGTTGTCCTTGAAAATATCATAGTTATAGTCATCAGAATCTGAACAGTTCACTAACTCTGATTGCAGGATATTTGTAATAGAATACCAGGTAGATACTGAGCCGTCCGTCCGAGGCGAAGTATCCGAGACGTTGTCCGAACCCTGTGCGGCGACTTCGACATTTGCTTTAGCTCCTCTCCTTGGTGCCATAGTTGAAGCTGGTGTTTTTGTTCTTCTGTGATAAACCTGCGTATACATATAGAGGCTAGTTTACTCGGAGAAATCTTGATCTATACGCTTAATAAGAAATGTTTTCTTTTTAACAAATAAAACAAAGTCTCGTATATATTTTGAAAACCATGTACCTTGTCATCAGTCCGTCAAATCGCGAATAAAACCAGATTAATTGAAAAAATCCGATCTTATTTTCATCGTGGATTTACCCTAATTTCTCATTAATGTCATGAATATTGGGCGGCTTGACAGGCACTCAGGTTATGGGGAGTAAATTAATAAACACCTCGTGGAGTGTGCCAACCTTGAAGCACGGGACGTAATCCGTTTGATTTTAAAAGTTTCCAATCTTAATGACTTATAGCTTTCCTCGTTTTTCGTCATCTTGTGAATTTCCCTTTAACGTTTTGATTTTATAAATCGCAAGACTGCGAGTTCTGATCTTAGCATTAATTAACAATAATCTTGATGTGGCGGATCCTTAATGATATGATTAACTTAATCGCCAGATCGTGACTCGGGAGATTGAAGGCAAATTTTTAGGAGAATGATATGCCGAGTCGCGAGATCACGATGCGGCGATAATTAGTCTCAAATTACGAGAAGTAAATCTTAAATTAGGAGACTAACTAATATTGCTATAATTATGTCGCAACCTCGCGAATCGTAGTTTTGGATATCTTAACTTTATGAGAGAAAAAGCGGGGCTACGATGTACCGAGAACCAAAGATTAACCGTGGTTAGTCTTTTTTACTTTTAGTTATTACCCAAGGTCTTTTTCAAAAGTTATCGCGTTCTCGGCTATCGGGGGTGTAAGGACAAAATTTTTTTCTCGACGAATGTCGAGGCGCGAAATACTGA
Organism: Picea engelmannii; assembly: GCA_009831015.1. Lineage (NCBI taxonomy): Eukaryota > Viridiplantae > Streptophyta > Pinopsida > Pinales > Pinaceae > Picea > Picea engelmannii. Next base: position 770,557 of record ML781917.1, on the reverse strand, counting down.
CAATGCCTAATCAAGGGTTAATAAATGGTTTACCATAGTTAATGTCTTGGGTGAAAAATTTGAAAAACCGAGTTCGCAGTTTCGCGACTCGGGACTTGTGAATTCAAATATTTGAAGCGCCTGACTGGCGACATCCCAAAATGAAACAAGAGAGTGACATTCTTGAAAAAACAAACCTTCATTGAAAGAAAAAACGCATTGCTATTCATGTGACAAGATTTGAATGTTTTATGACGTTTGGAAAAGGAAGAAAAACAACTTTAGATTTCAAGTATCAGACTTTGAAAATTCGTGTGGGGTGAAAGAACAAGTGCGGCTCCAACATAGGCTCCAACTAGGGATCCCGCTTCCCTGTGAAGCGGGAAGAACAGTAGACCAGGTGCCAAAATTGGGTAAATGGAGTCATAGGCTAAAATCAAGGAAAAATCAAGAAAAAGATAGAAAAGGGAGAAAGAAGCTTTCGCTTGATAACCGAGAAGCTTTCCGAACTCAAATGCTTTTTCCGAATATAGCTGAAGTCATATTTGCAATTTCTTCTTTCTTGCTACTAAGTTTGGGGAGCGCTTTAAGACAGTCGTAACAATCCTAGGATATTCAACAGGTCTTATTATTCTCAGCTTGCGTGAAAAGAATGATATATTATATAATCTAAAATGGGGAGGTCCCGTCTGAATTTTGGGAAATGATCAGGTTTCCAGAAAGTGTTGATTACCGGAGTAGATTGATGTTTATGTATAACAGCCTTACAGATCTCCCAGACATTGCTTCACTGCCAGCGAGCCTGTTCAGTACCCCGGTGAAGTTGTCTGACCCCTTTCCACCGAATTTATTTTCACCACTTCGGAAAAATTTATGCGTTTAAACGCCAAGACGAGGGCAATCATTTCTGAATTTCCTTTCATCATCTTGATAGACTAGGTGGGGGAAATCATTTCTTAATTTCCTTTCACCACCTGTCTTAATATTTTACCTTTAAATCACGAGGATGGGAGCAATTAGTTTATATCAGGGCTGAGATCTGTAAAATATTTTTATCAGAGGTCTGTCAACTTATTTTGATTACCCGGTATCAACCTTTCTTTGACCCTTTCAAGACCTTCAGTTCATAGGGAGACAAGGGAGAAAGAATAAAATTTTAAGAGACATCCTGTTCAAGCAAGCTTTGCTTTTTTCGACGCTGTTTGAAAAAACCTAGAAAGGTCAGGATTACTATAATAGTCCTTTAGCTTAGCAGGAGATTAAGTAGTTGTGAGGACCAGCTTTCTCATTAAGTTATGTTTGAAAATATTCAAGGTTTAAAATGAAAAAACTTTAACTCCCATTCAAAAACTCAGGAAGATAGTGACTTGCTAAAATCAGGCCCAAATATAGACAGAAAACCAAGGAGCAATCGAAAAAAGGGGTAATATAAAAAAAAAGGTCACAACAGTTCTGGACTAGTCTTCGAATGCATTTGGGAACGAAAATTATGACTGACTGCATTTAGATTTAACATAACACTCAAATTTAGCATGAAGACCGTGGAGCCACAACTAGTCCTGTTATCTAAACCTTTACATTATGATTTGAAAAAATATTACCCCAGATTTCTTCAAAAAGCCTTTCATGATATATGTATCGAGAAAACTCACCTCTGTCTTTCGATTTCCTCGTAGACTATGAACTATCTTATGTATCACCTGATTTATGTTGTTCTATTATCCACACCAGTCTGCACATTATTTCCTCTGTCAGCTTCGCCTGAGGCTGGAAACCTTCAAAAATGAACACAAGTCTTATTTGAAAATATGTTGAAAATTTAAGAAGGAAAACCCAAAATTGAAACTAAATATTTGAGAAAACATCAATATGTACAAAAACTCATAATGAACTTTATTTATTTACAAATATATATATACATATATAACAATTTTCTATCTGACTATTGTCATGACATGTAGTGTTTTAGATATCGCCCATTTACGGGGGCGCTGAGTACTTCACCATCAATATTTTCCAGAAGGAAAGAATTCTTTCCTTCTGGAACCGAGATCTTGAATGGTCCATACCAAAGGTGGTCGAATTTGCCATGCTTTGCGGATTCTTCTCTTCTCGCATCCCATCTTAACACTAAGTCACCTGGGAGGAACTCTCTGTCCTTCGCCTTAATGTTGAACAACGCTTTCATATCATCTTGGTATTTTTGTACCTTCTCATCAACCTCCACTCTAAACCGTTGAACCTCAATGAGTTGGTTAATTCTTCTAGTCACATGATTGGGTTCTTCGTTTTGATCTTGCCATAATTTCATTACTGGCAATGCTAAGTTTATGGGCAGAACCGCCTCGGTGCCATATACCATCTGAAATGGCGATATGCCGATAGATATTTTAGTGCTGATGCGGTTTGCCCATAATGCGTGTTTCAAATGTACATGCCAGAATCTCTTGTTTTCGTTCAGCACCTTTTTTATCACATTTACTAGGCTCTTATTTGATGATTCAGCCAACCCATTTCCCTGAGGGTAATAAGCAGTGGAATGGCTGAGAAAAATACTGTACTTTTGGCAGAAATTGATCATAGCCATGGACTTGAAAGCCTGGGCGTTGTCGGTAACAATCTTTCGGGGACACCCGAATCTCGACAAAATGTTATCTTCCAAGAAATCAATCACCACCAAATCTATTTCTCTTTTAGTTGGAATTGCTTCCACACACTTTGTAAAATAATCTATGGCTATTAAGATCCACTTATGTTGAGAACTGGAATGGGGGTTAATTTCCCCTATGAAGTCTAATCCCCATTGTTGAAACGGGGCTTCGGTTTTGACTGGAACGAGTGGTAATGCAGGGAGTTTCTGCTTGCCAGCGAATATTTGACATGAGTAACAGGCACGTACTTTGGCATTGACGTCCGAGAATAATGTCGGCCAATAGTACCCGGCCCTCAGGATATTATAGGCCGTGGCTCTCTAGGCATGGTGCCCTCCACAAATTCCTTCATGAAATTCTTCTATAACTCTCAGAGTTTCCGACTCGACCAGACAGACCAGTAAGAACCCAAGCGGATCCTTCCAGTATAGTTGATTTTCTGAAATACAATACTTTACAGCATGGAGTTTTAAAGTTCTGCATTTGGTTGGTGTTAGTCCATCTGGACATTTCAGGTTTAGTAAATAAAAAACTATATCCTTATACCATCTTGACGACATGAATTTCTCCTCAATCTTGTTTGGATATGTCTGGTCATCTGGCTCTTGCGAGTGTGTGTTTTTGCCTTCTCCTTGTAGGCAATTGATATCAAGAGCTCTAAGGTTCGATTCAGCCAGAAGTTTGGCCAGACCCTTTCCCTTTATCAATTTAGTAGGCTTGATTTCTAGATCAAATTATTGTATCTTAGCGAGCCAACGTCCTCGTTTTCCATCGCTGTCTGGCTGTATCAATATATCCTTCACAGCACTGGTTGGTACATATGCGATAATTTTTGAATGTAGAACGTAAGTTCTGAATGCCTTTAGCGCTTTCACCATTGCGTACGCCTGTTTTTCCATTATATCATATTTTAGTTCGGAGTCTCTAAGGCTCTTGCTAAAAAACGCGATCGGGCGCTCATAACCTTCATCATCCTTTTGCAGTAAGACTGCGACGATAGTATGTGGAGAAGCAAATGAGAAGATGAGAAAATCTTTCAAGTAATCTGGGCTTCTTAACACAGGTGCCTCGCTGATAACTTTTTTAATATGTTCGAATGATGCTTTAGCCTCAGCGGTCCAATTTACTCTGCTATCCTTTTTCAGCATTCCTGTGATCAATTTAACAATCTCAGCGAAATTTGGTACGAACCTTCGTAAAAAATTTATTGTTCCCAAGAAAGCCTGGATTTCTTTAACGTTTCTAGGAATACTGATAGTTTGTATTGCTTCGACTCTCTTAGGATCAATATCGATTCCATTCTTAAAGACGATATGCCCTAGGAGTTTACCTTCCTGCATGGCGAAATGTGATTTCTTTGGGTTCAAAGATAGACCATACCTGCGGCATTTTTCGAAAGTCTGTTTTAAATGGATCAGATGTTCTTCATCGGTTTTTGTATTGCTTCGACTCTCTTAGGATCAATATTGATTCCATTCTTAAAGACGATATGCCCTAGGAGTTTACCTTCCTTTATGGCGAAATGTGATTTCTTTGGGTTCAAAGATAGACCATACCTGCGACATTTTTCGAAAGTCTGTTTTAAATGGATCAGATGTTCTTCGAGGTAGATTACTATGAACTTATCTCTTTCTCCAATGAAAGTGATGTCCATGGCACGTTGGAAGGTAGCCCCTGCATTCATTAAACCAAAATGCATTTTATCATACATGAATGTGCCCCATGGCGTGGTAAAAGCGGTCTTTTCCCTATCTTGCTCGTTCATGGCTATTTGGTTGTAACCAGAAAATCCTTCTATCATAGACATCCGATTTTCCCCAACTACCCTTTCAAGGATGTGGTCCATTTTAGGGAGTGGGTAATTATCTTTAAGAGAGGACCTATTCAAGTTCCGGAAATCTACACACAGTCTGATTTCTCCGCTTTTTTTCTGACAGGGACCAAATTTGCTATCCAGTCTGAGTATCTTAGCGGCACAATTATTTTCGCGTCTAAAAGCTTCTTGACTTCCTTTTCAATAACGGGCAACAAAATGGGGTTAAACTGCCTGAGTTTCTGCCTAAAAG